>SJYO01033645.1:22546370-23093223 GCA_006410555.1 Capra ibex | reverse complement strand
TACGAACCCCGACCACGTACCCCTACTGGTCTCCCTACAATACCCCTCCCTCCACCCTTCCCCCAAGTACAAACCCTTGAGTACATGTGGGCACCACCTAAGTACAGTTACATACCGTTTTGGTTATGTCATAACATTTCATTTTATTTCATTTTTAATTTTAATTTTTTTTTATTTTATTTTATTTCTAGATAGGCAAATCGTCGAAAGTTCATATGTAATGTCATAACTTCCGAGTCGTCGTGGAGATCGATCTTTAAGAACCGTCTGTTCACCTTTACTTGAAAACCATATTCCCATTTAATGAGTTAAAGAGTCCGACAAAGGAGAATTTCTTGTCCTTATAGTTGTGGTTGGACAGATAAAAGTAATAAACAAGATGAACACTTTTGTTTTAGTGACTCCACTGACAATTCTTTTTGAAAATTCACCACGTGAACGAATGAAACGACGACGACGACGACGACGATTCGGCGAAGTCAGCACAGACTGAGACACGCTGGGGTATTTGTCTTCGGGTGGGTCTGAGGGGGTAGGGACCCTCAGAGGTCCGTTCTTGTGACCTCACCCAAAGGTAAAGGAAGAGGTTACACACTTTCTTTTCACTTTTCCTTCAGTGAGTCAACACAGACTGAGAATCGCTGGGGTACCTGACGTCGGATGGTCCGAGGAGGTAGGAACCTTAAAAGGTCCGTTCTCATGACCTCACCCCACGGTAACGGAAGAGGGAACGAATGAAATCACTAGGTAATAATGGAAAGAGGTGACGACGGAACCTGAGTGACTCTGGGTAATCCCGTACAAATCACTAAAACCCACGGTAGTCAGGATACTGAATGTAACAAAGAAAGGGTATATTAAATATAATTAATAATCAGTATATTATCAACGGTAACGACGATGACGATTCGGTGAAGTCAGTACAGGCTGAGACACGCTGGGGTATCTGCCGTCGGGTGATCCGAGGAGACAGGGACCCTAAGAGGTCCGTTCTTGTGACCTCACCCAACGGTAAAGGAAGAGGTTACGTACTTTCATTTTTCACTTTCCCTTCAGTGAGTCAACACGGGTTGAGAATCGCTGGGGTACCTGTCGTCGGACGGTCCGAGGAGGCAGTTACCCTAAAAGATCCGTTCTCATGACCTCACCCAACGGTAACGGAAGAGGTTTATCAACGGTAATGGGAACCATTTACTAAACTTACCATTTGTTTCGTCCTTTTTATTGAAGAAGGGAGATAAGGGAGTAAGGGAAAATAATTTCTATTGGTAACAATTTAGAGAATACACAAGAAAAGTTATGTAAGACATATTAAAAACCACAGGTGAAAAGTGTTTACTTAAATGTAATGTATTTGAAAAGAAAAAGTAACTTACATAAAACCCTACTAAAGGAATAAGAAAAAATTTTTTTCGTCGTAACATAAGTTTTGGTACCTAATAAAATAATAAAATATATTTTAATAATAAAATAATAAAATAAATAAAGATAATAAAAAGGGAAGACTTATACTTTATAAATTTGACAAAGTCCGGAAAAGATAATGTTTGTTACCACGTTGTTTACAAGAACATTTATATGCAAACATATGGCACAGTCGTATATCCTATTTAAGAATTTTCAACTTGATGACTAGAGACTCTCACACGAAATGTGTAAAACTACCAAATATTGACTCATTAGGAGGGTATTTTTCGTTCACTTACTCTTTGGACAAAGGGGTGTGGGAGTGGTTCTCAAAGTAGTTTGAATTTAAATACAGGTAGATAATCCATATTTAACCATTGAGTAACAAAACTAAACCTAAAATAATTAAAACATTTCAACTGGTAGGAAAATACACGAAAAAATATTTCACTGACAAGGTAAAAGGACCACCATTTCTTAGACGGACTTTACACCCTCCTGGACCCGAGTAGGGACCCAACCCTTCTAGAGGACCTCTTCCCTTACCGTTAGATGAGGTCATAAGAGCGGACCTCCTAGGGTACCTGTCTCTTCGGAGTGTCAAATGTTACGTATCCCAACGTTCCTCAGTCTGTGTTGACTCGTTAATTCGTCGTCGTTGTAAGGTAAAAGGATAACTTTTTTAAAATAGGGAGTCATTTCACAAGATCGATAAATACTTTTCATCTTTTATTTCTGATACTTCAGGGTCTTACAAAGGAAAATCGAATCGAATAGGTAGAATAGGGTTGAGTATGTATAATAAGTAAGTAAAAATTTATACATAATTTATAAATAATAAATGTTTTATGGTTATCCGAGATAGGAACTTTTCCGTTTAAAACAATCTACTCCTACATACGAACCCAGAGATAAACATCCTGGACGGATGAGTCCATAATTCAGGTTTATAACCATAAACTGGTTTGAAGAGGAGATACTTACAAGTCGAAAGATTCGAAAAGCTTTATTTTATTAGAGTTCGACAATCAATTTGTTCATCTTTAAACAATTGGTTTTCCAACCAAAAGATGAATACTATCGGAGTCTAATAGTCGGATAATGACGACACAAGAACGATAAACGACAAAGTACGAACTATTTAAACCCCGCACTGAGGGACTTGTGTCGGTTATTTCCCTCAAGTCTTCAATGACAAGACTACCACTCCATAGAGGTGTTAGACGTCACAGATGGGATTTTAATATGGTCAAAAATAAACCAACTAAGTACATATTAAAGAGAAGTCGGATCTTCCGAGCACTGTGCGTCGGGACCCGGTGAATTAGTAGACTAGTCAGGTTCATAAACTACGTCAAAGAGGAAGTTGACGATCGTTCGTCCTTCGTCCCTCAGATCATTCAATAACCTACCTGAAATCTGTTCTCTCTTTCACACCTCAGGTATGGTGACGAACACGGGACAAACGATAGTGTTCGTTTATATCCTTCGTTTATCAATTTTAAAATATTTATTCATCTCACAAAAACTCCCCTATTACAAGGACAAGACCTAGAAAACGAGAAGAGGGGTCAGAGAGACTTTATTCTTTATCCTAGTAAAGAAACTTATGTTTCCAGGAGATGAAATCTGAACATCGCACAGTCAGTGGTTGGAGAACCCCCACACACACACACACACACACACACACACACATTTGATTCACAAACTTTCTAACGATCTTTACGTCCAAGTTCTATCATGTCCATCAAGAACGAAATGTGTTATCACGTCTTGGTATTTCTATCACATATAACTTCGACACTTTTTACTAAAATTATTAGTTACCCTTTTTAATACTAGGTACGGGAAATTTAAAAACAATTTATAATTTTTTTTGAGGGACAATCAATATTTATTTATATCCCTTACTCTGTTTTCATTTCGATAAAAAAAAACGTGACATTAAATTTTGTAATCTTTATAACTCTTAATTTCATAGAATAAAAAACCAATTTTTCAATAGTTCTAATCAAATTTCTTACGAATAGAAGAATATTATGTCTCCCTTTATAGAAAAAATACGGAACCGTTTAACAGTATCACAAAATGTTCGAACCTAATTGAACATTGTACCATAGGAAACAGAAAGGTTACAGTACTTTATAGAGACTTTTAAGAAATTTAAACATAAAACACCCGTGGTATAAGAGACTTCATAGAAGTAGGAAGGAGTAAATACGACGATTCAAACGGAATGATTCAAGGAAACCAACGTGTAGACCTAAGAAAGTCACTGTCACAGTTGTAAGAGTACCAGTCGATAAAAAGATAATGAGGTAAATGTAAACTAAGTCTAAAATGAAGATCATAATAGTGAAATCAAAGAAACAACGTCAAAGTAGAAACAACCGTTTAATGGACCCTCTGTTTCTCCGTTGTGTTGACATTTGTAACGACAGACACACACTTGACTCATCGTCTACCTACCACAGGTCAGTGGTTATCTGTACTGACGAGTGACCGGTACTACGTATAGACATTAATGTACCACTACCACATAACTTCTCGAGCGTCACTTCAAACTTGAAATACGTTACTATCAATAGCATGGTATCACTGATTTTAAACTTGACACAACGACCCACTGACTATGATAAATTGATTAAGTACTACTGACTTTAAGTACGGATAGTCCCGACACGTTTCGGTTATGACGGATTTATTTAACCGATAGTGTACCATGACTAACGTATACTAAAGACATCATTAATGTCAAAACAACCCATACGACTAACATGTCACTCGGGTAAGAAAACCCGAAAAACCTCCACTGAGTGTCTTACATTTAAAATTAGAAGATAGAGGGATATAGTCCTGTCCGAGCTAATACGACACCATTGTTTACTGGGTTTAGAGTCACAAGAACTGCGGAAGGTACCGTGTAACCGAACCTCCTCCCTTCGTTCAAGACAAAGGGAAACAGAAGTGAGTCCCTGCGTCCGACTCCCTTGAGACACAGACACGAAGATAAGAATGATTACGTCCATAACTCTTGTACATTTGGTGTTCGAAAGTTTCAAAGACAGATCTTCACTGTACGTGATGAAGTTTAGTGTAAAAGTGACTAGTTTTGTTCAGTATACCAGTACAGAGTTTTCTGCATCTCTCCGTTCTAAGATTATACACGGAACTTCTGTCCTTACAACCCATTCGTGGTAGTTATTGATGACACCTAGGTCTCTCAATTGAACACCTCAAATAGTCCCTTCCCGTCAACTCCTGATCCTAATGTCTGGATCTACACACTCTAATAAAGAAAAAAGATTACTCTCTAACTTCAAGTTCCGTTTCAATACACATGACCATAAGATACTCGGACCTGTGACACTAATCACAAGTTCCAACGTCACTTCGGTCCTTCAATATTATCTCCGGTCTACTTAGTGACCCCATTTCGTCCTGACAACTGTCTTGGGACCTCTGGTCTTTAGTGAGTCTACTCTGGAGACTCTGACAGATGACAAGATTTGTTAAAGTTAAGGAAAAACCAGACTCAGCAGTAGACACGAAGTAAATTCAACTACTGTAGAAACCTTCAAGACCCTATGAATTGTCTCTTGAATCCGGAGCTTTGTTCACATCCGATCCCCAACCGTCTTCCGTACCATTCCCATAAGATCCTCATTTACCCATCTCCGACGTCTTCACGTTGGTTTCCATCCTACGACACTTTCCCCATTCTTATATCTAGAAGAAATTTTTCCTATTGCAACTTCTTGCTGTCCCTCACTTAACGTATTACTAGGAGTGTGTACCTGTAGTGGTCTACCAATTGTGGCTTTAGTCTAACTAATATAATTTCTACCTCTTCGAGATATGTCAGTTGTTTTTGTTCTGGTCCTCGACTGACACCGAGTCTAGTACTTGAGGAATAATGGTTTAAGTGTGACTTTAGCTTCTTTTGTCCCTTTTGGCGATCTGGTAAGTCCATACTGGAGTTAGTTTAGGGAATACTAATATGTCATCTTCACTCTTTATCTAAATTCCCGGATCTAGACTATCTATCTCACGGCCTACTTGACACCTTACTCCAAGCACTATAATATGTCCTCTGTCCCTAGTTCTGGTAGGGGTACCTTTTCTTTACGTTTTTTCGTTTTACCGACAGACCCCTTCGGAATGTTTATCGACACTTTTCTTTTCTTCGTTTTTCGGTTCCTCTTTTCCTTTCTATATTCGTAGACTTACGTCTCAGAGTTTCTTATCGTTCTTCTCTATTCTTTCGGAAGAAATCGCTAGTTACGTTTCTTTATCTCCTTTTGTTGTCTTACCCTTTCTGATCTCTAGAGAAGTTCTTTTAATCCCTATGGTTCTCTTGTAAAGTACGTTTCTACCCGAACTATTTCCTGTCTTTACCACACCTGGATTGTCTTCGTCTTCTATAATTCTTCTCTACCGTTCTTATGTGTCTTTTTGACATGTTTTTCCTAGAAGTACTGGGCCTATTAGTGCTACCACACTAGTGAGTAGATCTCGGTCTGTAGGATCTTACACTTCAGTTCACCGGGAATCTTTCGTAGTGATACTTGTTTCGATCACCTCCACCATCTTAAGGTCATCTCGATAAAGTTTAGGACTTTCTACTACGACACTTTCACGACGTGAGATATACGGTCGTTTAAACCTTTTGAGTCGTCACCGGTGTCCTGACCTTTTCCAGTCAAAAGTAAGGTTAGAGTTTCTTTCCGTTACGGTTTCTTACGAGTTTGATGGCGTGTTAACGTGAGTAGAGTGTACGATCATTTTATTACGAGCTTTAAGAGGTTCGGTCCGAAGCCGTTATATACTTGGTACTTGAAGGACTACAAGTTCGACCAAAATCTTTTCCGTCTCCTTGGTCTCTAGTTTAACGGTTGTAGTTAACCTAGTACCTTTTTCGTTCTCTCAAGGTCTTTCTGTAGATAAAGACGAAATAACTGATACGGTTTCGGAAACTGACACACCTAGTGTTATTTGACACCTTTTAAGACTCTCTCTACCCTTATGGTCTGGTGGATTGGACGGAGAACTCTTTAGACATACGTCCGGTCCTTCGTTGTCAATCTTGACCTACACCTTGTTGTCTGACCAAGGTTTATCCTTTTCCTCATGCAGTTCCGACATATAACAGTGGGACGAATAACNCACTTCTTCCGACTCGCGGTTTCTTAACGACGAAAACTTGACACCACAACCTCTTCTGAGAACTCTCAGGGAACCTGACGTTCCTCTAGGTTGGTTAGGTAAGATTTCCTCTAGTCGGGACCCTAAAGAAACCTTCCTTACTACGATTTCGACTTTGAGGTCATGAAACCGGTGGAGTACGCTTCTCAACTGAGTAACCTCTTCTGAGACTACGAACCTTCCTAACCCCCGTCCTCCTCTTCCCCTGCTGGCTCCTACTCTACCGACCTTACGTAGTGCCTGAGCTACCTGCACTCAGACTCACTTGAGACCCTCTACCACTACCTGTCCCTCCGGACCGCACGACACTAAGTACCCCAGAGTTTCTCAGCCCGTGCTGACTCGTTGACTTGACTTAACTTGACTTGACTAAGGTACGAAACATAAACAGACACAGAAATTGGGACTTAAATAATTCGAGACGTTTAGGAGGTGTCACATGAGTCTACCGACGGGAATTTCACGAACCGACATATGATGGGACATAGGGACAACGAATTACGAAGTTAGGTAAGTGTACAGTTTAATTAAATCTTAGTGTGGTATCAACACGAGTACGGATTTGAAAGACAAAAATTAGATTTACACTAAGTTTGAAGAACAGGTCTGAAAGAGATGATCAGACGTAATCCTCGTTTTTATAAATTCCGTATTGATCAGATCGTCCTCGGGACACTCTGACGTAAGTACGTAAAGGACCGTAATCTACCTTATAAAATAAACTCTTTTTATATCGATTATAATTCACCAATTAAAACCATACTCGATGAGTGTAGACCTTAATTTGTCACGTATCTCATGTAATATTAGTTTACCAGTGTAATATAAATTTAGAAGGTCAGTTGATTCTCGAAAGTTCAGCTTGCAGAAATAAGAACCTATGTTATGGTCTGATTAGTCGACTTGAATCTAAAAGATGGATCTGTAAAACTACAATACATCTGAGTGGGTATCCCGAAGGGACCATTGAGTCTCCCATTTCTTAGACGGACGTTACGTCCTCTGGGTCCAAGTCAGGGACCCATCCCTTCTAGGGGATCTCTTCCCTTACCGTTGGGTAAGGTTATAAGACCGGACCTCTCAAGGTACTAGTCTCCTCAGACCACCCGATGTCGGATACCCCAACGTCTCAGCCTGTCCTGACTCGCTGATTGTGTGTACGTGTGTGTCCGAATGCGAATCACAACCTGGGTTGCGAAACCTGTCGAAGAAAGCAAGAAAGTCAAAGAATAATTAAAAGATTCTTGTCTCGATATTCCCCCAGAAACCTAAGGGCCCTGAACGGGATAGATCACAAGAAAACGTGTCCGTACGACATAATAGGAAAACTTTGACTTATAAGAGGGTGGGGATTTAAAACCATATAACATTTTTCATAACCACTTCTCCAGACTCTGTACAGTCAAGTTCCTTGTAAGAGTTTTCCCGTAGTCTTCAAAACGATAAATAAGTTATAATATTAAAAAGGCACACTGAATCACACAAACACTCTAATATAATGACTTTACACATTCTCAGAAGTTAAAAAATTTGACAAATATTGTGGTTTTTAAGTAGTAAATTATAATCCCGTTATGTGAAAGAAGTCGCTCTGGTTGGTTACACAATCTTTACTACTTTCTTACCTTTTTATTGGGTCTTTCACTACTCCTTTCGTGTTGTCTGGTTTCTCTGTCGTCCAGACCTGTTCTCCTCGACTTTCAAATGTTTGGGTCGGCTTTACAGGGACTACAGTCATTGAGAAGTCTACTTCTCCTTCCTTTTGTCCATCCTTCTTGGTTGTTTTGTATCCTTCTTGGTTGTTTTGTCCATCTTTTTTGTTATGGAAGTGTTGTGAACCTTGTAAAAACGTTGAGAAAAAACGACAACCTTACATTACGAAACATTGTTTTCTCTGGACGTACTATTTCTTTCATTTCGAACTTTGATCGTACTAAATCACTACACCGGATCTACGAATAAAATTCTAGGCACTAATATATCCCCTCCCCAGACGTTTGAAAGGGAAATTGTTTATCACTTATAAAATCCGAAACATCCGGTATTATCAGAGACAGTGTTGAAGAGTTACGACTATAATATCGTACTTGTGTCCGTATCTGTCGTTTACTCACAAGGTCGCTTTGAAATGTCTGTCCACCACACGGTCTAAACCGATTACCCAGTGTTACTTATCACATACATAAAATGGTCTAATATGTTAAACCTTACCCAAATACATAATGAAGTTTTTAATGATAATGTAATCAATCAGTAAAGGTTAAAATACTATGGATTTTAACAAACATATCCGAATGATAAAATGAAATAATCTATATCAAAATAACAAAAACCACTTATTTTAGATCGTTGTAAACCAATTAAGATCTAATGTAAGATGGTTGAGTTATAGGACTGTTAAATGGGTGTAGGAGAAAAGAAAACAAAGACACAAACTCCTTTTTAAAAGACATACAAACAAGAGTAAGAATAGAACTTCAGATTAGTCGTACAAACTCGAGAAGCAATTACTACCTTGTAGAACGGTGACCCCCGGTCCAAATGGAGGTCCGTGGGGTCAAGAATACTCCTCAACGACGAAAAGTCAAGAGACTCTGGATCTCTGTCCGTCTCACCTCTCTCTCTAACTTCCCATTTAGGACTGGGTGTCAGTCCTTCCATGTCGTACCGACAGACATGGACGGGACGGTGCTTAAGACAGTCTTTGAACTCCTTTCTCTGGGTCATCTCACTAGACCAACTAAAAATAAATACGTAACCCTTAAAGAAGCAGATCAACTATCGTTTACAGATCTATTATCCGAATTGTAAATTAATAAATCTGTAAAACTTTATCGGTATAAAAATACATTACATTTGTATTCCAATAACTTAGGGAGAGTGGGAGAGGTCAGACAGTTGTTGAGGACGTCACGAATCGTCGACACACATAAACCATAAGAACAATTTTTATTATAGGATTTTTGGGTACAAACGTAAAGGAGTAACTTGTATCAAACTTTTTAAAGAACAATCGACTGAACCTTAAAATATGTGTGCATGTACACGTGTGTGTATATATTTGTATGAGTGTGTATATATGTATGTGTGTATGTGAGTGTGTGAGAGTACGTGTATGTAATGCAAAATGTGTGTACGTAGTTGTTATATGAGTGTGTACCATCACTACTAAATCAACGATTCAGTACAGACTGAGAACACTGGGGTACCTGGGTGGTCCGAGGAAACAGGTACCCTTTGGGGTTGGTTCTAATGACCTCACCCAACGGAAAAGGAAAAGGTCTCCTAGAAGGACTGGGCCCCTAGTTTGGGTCCAGAGAACGTCCGTCAGAGGACATAACGTCTACCTAAGAAATGGTCGACTCGGTGGTCCCTTCGAACATATACACATATATAGATGTATATACGTATATATGTTCATATATATATACACACATATGAGTGTATATATGTTTGTGTTTAGGTCCGTATGTGTACGTATGTGTGTAATAGAAAACATCAGAACCTAGTATAGATACAAGTGACTTAGACTTGTATTTTATAGGAACATTGGGTTTACAAACCAACAGAGGGTAGAGGAAAAGTAACGAGACAGCGTAGAGACGAGAGGAGGATGCGAGAGAAACTCAGTCTCATCTCCCTATTGTGAACGGCACTACAAGAGTTACACTACAAGAGTCGACGAAGGTTAATCCCTTGTCTTCCTAACCTTAAACTCCACGAATACCTACGATCTTGATCTGAGTCATCTAACTTTTAAATTCTTCTATGTAAAGATGAATAGTTGTTCTCGAAAAGGTGTTAGTCTCGAGTGGACGTCATCGTGTCCGCCCTGACACCTATCATTTGGAGTGGAAAGTCGGTAACTTATATAAGTACGTCCGAGACCTTTTGATGAACAATATTTACGACACGGTCCTTAAAGATGTATCACCCATCCTCAAACGGGACCTACAGGAAATTCCTGAAAGGACACGAATCCAAAACCGACACTGTAGAACCCTCCTTATGGAATGGAGTAAACCCTCAAAAAGACTTCTCACAATAGGGAATTTTCTTTTAGAAGAGAACATATAATTCAAAAAAGTACCTAAAAATACTTATTTATACGTGAAACAATTAACGTAACTTCAACTCAAATTCTTTAATGAAGAAAAGGGGGGGTCTAGAAGTAATTGTCGTTTATCATCTCTTATTCTAGATTTCACTATTGACTTTTATCCTAACCGGTAAATTAGAACTCAGGTACGTCCTAAGTATATCATTGATTATAGGAATTCTCACTTTGAAATTAAAATAATTTTTAGTAAGGTTATTATAACTTTATAAAGGGTACCCTTTTTAAGTAAACAATTTTAATCTAATATACCTATTAAACTATACTATTTATAAATGTGAATGATATTTCTCTACATATACTAAGAAAAAGGTAATTTTATGAACTTTAAACCGAAATGACATTTACGTCTAACGGTGTCTAGGACGAAAGGTAACATAGTAACAAGAGAGAAGACCTCTTAGACTATTTAGGTAAATCTCGAGGACTAAAACATTAAGAGTGTTTACTCTCATTAGTGTGAAAAGTCTATTCACTGTTTCATGAACCTTTTGATCGTCTTTTTCACTCCTTAATAAATTTTTGTTTTTGTTTTTTGTGAACTTGATTCGTGGTAGGAGAAAGAGACCCATTGAGTTACGGGACCCGTAATACCTTTTTATGTGACACATAGAGGAGTAACAAGTACAAACCTACTTCTATAATATGAAGTGGTAAAGTTAGAATAAAAGTTTATCAACCCCAAACCGTTACAGGTAAAAAATTAAAAGTAAAAGTTGGAAATCAAACAAAAGTCATCCACATAAAAAAACTTCTATCTTTACAAGAGAGTATATAGAACATAAAATGTCGGACTCATACAGATCTTTCACAAAACACAATAACCCTTGGGAGATTTAAGGGGTGTTACCCAAGAATTAGATGAGATAGTCCGTCTGGGTTCTCAAATTGAGGATATCGTCGTAACTGAGTAGAAGTTTACTCTGTGAACCGTCTGATAACGAATAACGTCCTTGTACGGAAAAGTGTAAGTCAGGAATCACTAAAGACTATTCGTCATGTGACGAAAGTAACAAGTAATTCGAGTTTTTTGTTAGCTCCTCTTTACTTCCAGACATTAATTTTACGTGTCGGGGTATTGGTATCTCCCTCGCTGATCGTTGAGACGTACATTGTTTTCATATAAACGTAATATCTTAAGAGCGAATTATTCCTTCTTTGAAGAATCGACAATTAAACGAATAACTTGTGTCAGAACTTATATGAATAAATCACTTTTACCTTTTAAAAACACTAGTAAAAAGAACTGGCTTTTGTACCTGAAATGTTTTAGTTCCTTTACCATGCACATAGTCTATAAAAAAATAGGTCAGATCTTTTATCTTTTCGTTCCATAAAATCGTTGAAACTTGTCAATAAAACTCGTTACGTAACACAAGTAATCGTCAAGAAGTTTCTGTTTCTTATAAACTTAAATTTATTCTAACTTTAATTTGCCAGCTTGAAACATCATATAACTGGACAACAACACTCCTTTTTCAGTTCAAAAGAATCATAAAATCATCACATCCTATTTTTAAAAACAACAATGTTTAATTTAGAATCAAGGGCCTTGGGGACACTTAGTACACGTTCCAAACACCACGAAGGTACAAACCCCGTGTGAAAATATAAGGTAAGGACTTCGTGACGTTAGACCGTACACACGGTTTCGTAAGGTAAATGTTACAGGATGACCAATTTTCGTGTCCGAGATCTAGACCCGACGGATCTAAGTTTAGGACCGAAATGCTGAATGTTCGAGATCCTGGAACCCGTTCAGAGAACCGGAGACAAAGGAGTATAGATTGTACCCTTATTATTACTGTAGTTGGTTCTCCATTTACTTTAGTACGTATATTATGAGAACTGTATACCATTCGCACGTAATTACAATCGATAATAATTAAAATAATAATAAAACGATTTCTCTTACGTACCGAAGGTACACCGAGTCTACCATTTCTTAGACGGACGTTACACCCTCTGGATCCAAGCTAGGACCCAACCCTTCTAGGGGACCTCTTAGGGTACCTGACTGTCCGACGTTAGGTACCCCAGAATTTCTCGACCTACACTGACTCTCTGACTGTGAGAGTGAAGTGAAATTTCTCGAACGTATCTCATAACGATTTTAGCGTACAAGAAAGAACAGACGAAATTCCGAGGAAACCCGTCTCCACACCCGGATTTGATTACTTGTTTGACTCTTTATAGTAAGAGTTTCCACTAGTCCACTACGAAGGTCGGAGAGAACGGGAGAGTCAAACCGTTCTAGGGATTCCGTGACACCATCTAACCTAACAAAAAGGGTTAATAAATTTTGGAGAGACATTCCTTATACATGTAAGGATGGGAAAGAGGGATAATCTCATCTACCTATAAAAGAGTAGAGTGATTACAACCAGAATCGATATAATGACTGAAATCGTTTGTCTTACAACTCCACACTATATTCGTCTCTGGTATTTTCGCAAACGTACTAAATCGAACGAGAATAAAGCCGGTGAACGGCACTCTTCTTGTACTGATGTCTTCGGTGTCAAGAACCTTAATACTTCCAGACACCTTGTCTGAACCTTGAGTCATGTTTTGGACTTCAGGTCGGATCATGGTGGTTCACTTTTAATTACAAGTAACAAAATTGTATGACTCTCAAAAGATCAAGAAAAAATACATCAACATATCTTTTCTCAATTGTATCGTTCGGATTCGTCGATAGGAATTTTTCCGGACCAAAGTTCCAACCGGGAACCGACCGAAAACCCCTGAATCTAAAACCCTATCGATGATAATTGACTATTCTTACTAATTAACACGGATTTGGAATGCTTGTTATGTCAATTATGACTGGTGGACGAAAAGGAGACCTTCAGACCTTAAAACCATCCACGATCCGTCTCTTACGGGGGTACCGGTCGAGTGTTATTTTTACGACCCACAACTCGGAGAGACTCGAAGGGACCAACCGTCGGAAAGTGTACACAACAGTGTTGAACAACGACCCCATTAATTCACGAAGGACACACTGAGGACCCTCTCCTGACAATCTTCGACCTTGTATCAAAGGTAACCTGAAGAGGAGTTCCCAGAAAAGTGAAGGATTATCACGAGACGTAGGAAAGTGACATTATTTAGTATCGTTACTCATGTCGAGATACGACCAAAGACACTCAGAAGTATCACTTAGTATCCTGGACCTCTGGAGGGTTTGTGTCATCGTATCGACATCGTCATCGACTGATTATGTCCATGTTTATTAATTAACACGATTGTACTTAAAACCGGACAACAAGAAACTAGATTACGACAGTCGTTTCGGTGAACGATCAAACCTAAGTATCTGAAGGTTATTTGTTGTTCCGAAAACAGGGATGAAGAGAAGGGTAATCTTAGAGGATACATTCTGAACTCAAAGTGGTGTCTAAATCGGTCTGAAGGTACTAACTTCCCTGTATCATCACTTAGAAAAGTTTAGTAAAGGGACGAGAGGGTTTGGACAGAAAACGAGTCGAGGGGAATCTCTAATATGGACAATCATATACGATACATATAAAAAGGGCTACCTCTTGGTTGGGTAACCCAACCCAACATTTTTGTGACGAAGTTAAAGTTTACATAAGTAAACCCAGGTAAGTAGAGAATAGGATGGAAACACGATATTAACAGAGTACATAATGTATGTACATTAATAGTTGGGATGTTTTGTCAAAAGTAAAAACGAAACTCATCAGAATAAAGGTTCTTTAATTTTCCTTTTAACAGAGAATATAAATGGGTCTACGAATAGTAAAGACTAGTAGAAGAAAGGAAAGTCTTTTCGACACGAGGACATAGATCACAACAAAGAGAAGTTGGACTACTTGAAGGAAACGTAAAGAACATAACTTACAAACGAGAGTCAAAAGAAAATAGATTTCTACAGAAATAAAACAGAATTAAAAACTTCCTGTAAAAGAGACAAATGTCTCAAGACCAAACTGTCCATTAAAACCAGGTGTGAGATTTCTACAATAAGAAGACGGAAGACCACAACCTAAGAGACTATTCTTCAGTAACCGTTAAACTTCACAAGAAAAGGACATACACTACACAACGAAAAGAGACTTATAAAAGTCCTAAGAGAGAAATAGAAACCAAAAGTCGTCAAACTGTCAGTATAACGAATCTGCACAAGAAGTGTAAATAGAACGAACCCTAAACGACTTGAAAAACCTAGACATAAAGACAGAAAACGATTCAAACCCTTTAAAACATTAGTCAAAGAAAAACGACTATGAGAATTAATGAGTATACAATCTGGTGAACTATAACAAGTCATTCGGAGGTTCCGACACAAGTAAAAAGAGTTGGACAAGAAATTTAACCTACGTGAGATAACTAGATAGAAGTCCCAATGAGAAAAGAGTCAACACAGGTAAAAGGACAATTTAGACAGACCAAACTATGAATTAAAGTCTATGGTATAAAACATGATTTTAAGAATAAACGCAGAAAAAAATTAATAATAAAGATAAAAAGATACCTCTGGATAAAATAAATACTATATTAAAAAGTGAAATGTAGTAACTATTATCATTACTATTAGTGAATAAACGATTAAGGTTATAAACCCAAGTAGAGTCTTAGACAGAGATAACTAATAATAAAGGCAATTCATTAGAACCTAACATAGGACCTGTAACCTTTACAACACAACATAATTGAGACTTAAGTTGACACAAGGAAGTTTTTCACAACTGTAAAGACAAAATCGTCCATTAATCAACTAACCTATTTTTGACTTTTAACAAAGAATCGTCAAGTTTAGAATCCAACCAAGTAAATAGAATCCACTTACCTTACATTCTCAGAGAAAGAGACCGATGGACGAAATCCTTAAGGGAGTGATACGAAACCACAGACACCAACGAAGCTTAACACGGGTGATCAAGAAATTTAGTCTCTCTCTTTTAACACTTTCGTAGACCTCATTTCCCTCCTCCGTGTAACGGTAGTTTCCTCGTTAAAACTGTATAGTTGTCTTCATTACCTTCGGTCTTTTATTACCTTGTTGTAACAATTTGACGATTCACGCTTTATTATATTTTGTTCTTTGGACAGTTGAACCTTAAGATATAGACCACTATAAAAGGAAGTTTCTATTTGTATTTTAAAAAATTTCAAAAGTTGACACATTTTCTACTCTCTTAAAAATGCTCGTATAGAATGATACTTTTCACTTTCACAATCAACGAGTCAACACAGAGTGTGATTCGTTAGGGTACTTGACGTCGTCCGGTCCGAAGGGACAGGAAGTGACAAAAGACCTCGAACGAGTTTGAGTACAGGTAACTCAGTCACTACGATAGGTCGGTAGAGTAGGAGACAGTAGGAGAAGAGGAGGACGGGAGTTAGAAAGGGTCTTAGTCCCAGAAAAGGACACTCAACCAAGAAACACAGTCCACCGGTTTCATAATCTCGAAATCGAAGTCGTAGTCATGAAGATTACTTATAAGTCCCAACTAAAGGAAATTCTAACTGACCAAACTAGAGAAACGACAGGTTCCCTGAGAATTCTCAGAAGAAATTGTGGTGTTAAACTTTTGTAGTCAAGAAACCGTGAGTCGGAAGAAATACCAGGTCGAGAGTGTAGGTATGTACTGATGACCTTTTTGGTACCGAAACTGATCTGCCTGGAAACAGTCATTTCACTATAGAGATGAAAAATTATCCGACACATCCAACCAGTATCAAAAAGAAGGTTCCTCGTTCGCAGAAAATTAAAGTACCGACGTCGGTGGTAGACGTCACTAAAACCTCGGGTTCTTTTATCAGACAGTGACAAAGGTAACAAAGGGGTAGATAAACGGTACTTCACTACCCTGACCCATGGTACTAGAATCAAAAAACTTACAACTCAAAATTCGATCGAAAAAGTGAGAGGAGAAAGTACAAGTTCTCCGAGAAATCAAGGAGAAACGAAAGATGATAATCGCAATGTAGTAGACGTATAGATCCAATAACTATAAAGAGGACCGTTAGAGTTAAGATCGAACACGAAGTAGGTCGGGTCGTAAAACGTACTACATGAGATGTATCTTCAATTTTTTCGTCCCACTGTTATATGTCGGAACTGTGTGAAGAAAGGATTAAAATTTGGTCAGACAAAAAGGTACAGACCAAGATTGACAACGAAGAACTGGACGTATGTCCAAAGAGTCCTCTATCCATTCCAACAGACCATAAGGACAGAAAAATTCTTAAAAGGTGTCAAACAACACTAGGTGTGGCAGTTTCCGAAATCACATCAGTTTCTTCTTCATCTACAAAAAGACCTTAAGGAAACGAAAAAGATACTAGGTAGTCTACAACCGTTAAACTAGAGACTAAGGAGACAGAAAAGATTTAGGTCGAACATGTAGACCTTTAAGAACCAAGTGTACGATAACTTCGGAACGAACTTCCTAAAACTCGTAATGGAACGATCGTACACTTTACTCGAGTCAACATGACATCAAACTTGTAAGAAATCGTAACGAGAAGAAACCCTAACCTTACTTTTGAGTGGAAAAGGTCAGGACACCGGTGACAACTCAAAAGGTTTAAACGACCGTATACCTCACCTCGTAAATTGTCGTAGTAGAAAATCCTAAACTTTATTGAGTCGATCTTAAGGTAGTGGAGGTGATCGAAACGAGAAATACATTCATCGGAATATATTCTTTATATAACTATATATAAACCTTAAGTTAAAGAGAAGAAGGGAAACGAAAAGAAAGGGAAGGAAGAAGGAAAACAAAAAAAAATTAAAAAATTAAAAAAAATAAAAAATTTAAATTTTTAGAAATTAAGAATGTACGCAAGGGTTTGTACTTGGGGGGAGGGTGGAGGGAGGGGTGTTGTAGAGAGACCCAGTAGGGGTACGTGGTCGGGGTTTGTACGACGTGGGATGCAGTCTGTACCTGACCGCTAAGTTAAGAATCGTGTCCTGACACTCTCGATCATTTTGATATCGACTTTTGAATATGGTCTTATAAGACAGTGAACCTGGAACACGTCCGGATATTAAACTTACACACTGAGATCTTTACCAACGATACCACTATTTGGTGAAATGAATTTATCGTACATAAAATGAGTTTTAAGTCTCTTTACCATCGCAAAGATCATTAGTACATGACCATAATTGAAGTTCCTATACGGGTCTCGAATGTCCAAAACGTACATAATATAGGTCTACTCAAATAGTCCAATTTCAATACGGTCACTTATTACTTTATGCACGTGAATCGGGTCAAAAGAACAATACATATAGTGAACCGTGTATACCTCAGGAGAAAAGTTCTAATTATTATACTAGACCTCTTTAGTCCGGGTACCACGACCTAATGACTTTTTACCTTGAACCCACCCCCTTTGGTATATTCCAATAGAATTAGGTAATAAGATGGAGCTCATCCTTACTGACAAGAAGTCGTCAGGATCTGTCACTCTCAAGTGGTTTCTACTCCTTGTTAACTTTACGACGAATCCACTCGGGGACAACATTGGTAGGACTGACGTCGTGAGCTCTGCGACAGATCGAGGTGTCGCGATCTGTCGTATAAAGGAGAATAAGAAATATTTAAATCTAACTAATTGAGAATATTTCTTTGAAGGTAGGTAAGAGTGTAGTTATCGGACATATATTTGGAAGAGACCAGGGCAACATAGATAAGCCTGACCAACGTCTTAAAGTCCATACTTAAGAAGTACTATTGATTCCTATCTTCTTAAAAAAGAAACTAAAGATTCTACGAAAGACTACTATCGGTCCAAGAAAACCAGTGACACGTCACCATACCGTGTCGTCATAGAAATCTCGTCAAACGTTACTTAAAATCTAGGAGAGAACCTCTTGTTAGATATCACAGAAAATCCACAAGAAAACCTGATTATCAATACTGGTTTTTAGAGTATTACTAGTAAATCTATCGGAGAAAGGGGGATCTTTACTTATACCTCTAAGGAGAGAGTAGAAAGAGGGGGAAACATGTTAGAATACCCTCGAGTAGTGGAAGATACGTGGAAAGTACCGGACCTTCTAGAATCATTGAAGATCGGAACCGATGCCTTTAAAGTGAAAGGTAAAGAGACAAGATTATGAATGTTTTGTATGTTTTGACATTTTAACGTAGTCAATGTCGTATCTAGGGATTTCTTAGCGTAGTTGATACTCTCTTCTTTTTCTCTTTAACTTTAAAATCTATTGGATATTGGATGTCTTCTTTGGAAGTTTTTTAGGATCTCTTTTCGTACCTTCAACCTTAAACGGGACCAATAAATATAAGGTTCCTCTACTCTCCGAAGCGAAAACCACTTCTTTAGATATCGAACCGGACTTCTCGTGGTGCACCCGGTCGGACGTAGGTGCAAAGACATCTCTTGTCAAAGTCACTCCCCTACAAATTCTTCCTTCCGAGTCAGAAATCCTTTCGAGATTACTAAGACTAAGGATTTGTTACCGTAGGACTTAAATTACGTTGAAGTCTAATCGTTTCTCTTTACCATTTCATGTATGTGTGTATTGCAAAATGTTCCATGTGTGTATGGTGTGTTTTCGAAAATTCGTAAACGTTATTTATAAACGTATTTCCATTATCTAAACGTAATTACAATGGTCCCTCATTTCTTATTTGTTTGTAACACTAAACAAAGGTACGTCGGTCAAAGTCCGACTAAAACTTTGAGTCAATTTTATACCAACTTATTTTTATAAAAGTTTATTACGATGGTTGTTCCCTAATTGAAGGTTTTATATGTTTGTCGAGTATGTCGAATTATAGGTTTTTAGTTTCTTGGGTTAGTTTTTCATCTGTAAAAAGGTTTCTTCTGTATATCTACTGGTTTCCGTGTACGTTTCTATGAGTCATAACGATTAACAATCTCTTTACGTTTAATTTCGATGTTTTTGTGTGATCAGTCTACCGGTAGTAATTTTTTGGATGTTTATTATTTACGACCTCTGTTACACCTATTTTTCCTTGGGAGGGCCAAACACCCTTACATTTAACCACGTCGGTGATACCTCCAAAGAATTTTTTGATCAATGGTATACTAGGACGTCAGGGTGAGGACCCGTATACACGTCTCTTTTGTCAGTAAAATTTTCTATGTACGTGGGAAACAAGTATTGTCGTGTTAAATTTTATCGGTTGTGTACCTTCGTTGGATTTACAGGTAGTCGTCTACTTACTTATTCTACACCGTATATACATATATTACCTTATAATTTATAATGAGTCGATATTTTTCATACTTTATTACGGTAAACATCGTTGTACCTACTTGGATCTCTAATAGTATAATTTACTTCATTCAGTCTCTTTCTGTTTATAGTATTATAAAAAATATACACCTTAGATGTTTTACCATGTCTACCTGAATAAATGTTTTGCGTTTATTTGAGTGTTTGTATCTTTTGTTTGAACCGCAATGGTTTCCCCTATGGTCCTCGTCCCCTTCTCTATTTAATCCTCCAAAACTAATTATATAAGTATGATGATTATTTTATCCATTCGTTGTTCCTGGATAACATATCATGACCTTTGACAAGAGTCATAGAATATCATTGGATATTACCTTTTCTTAGACTTTTTTTTATATATATCTTGACTTAGTGAAACGATATATACACTTTGATTGGATCGTAACACTTAATTTATAATAACAACAACAAATTAACGATTAAAAACAGACTGAGAAACACTGGGGTACCTGAACACTGGGGTACCTGACGTCGGGTGGTCCGAGGAGACAGGTACCCTAAAGGGTCCGTTCTTATGACCTCACCGAACGGTCAAGGAAGAGGTCTCCTAGAAGGACTGGGTCCCTAGCTTGAGTGCAGAGGACATAACGTCCGCCTAAGAAATAGTGACTCGGTGGTCCCTTCGGGTTTAACTGATGTGAAGTTAAATTTTTTGTTCGTTTCGTTTTTGTATTTTTATGTCAGTATTATTGGGGTTTAATACCAACTGACATAAGCAAAAGTAGTCAAAAACTATGGTTTATCTTTTTCTTTATTCTTTCATCCATGAGTATTACAAAGACATTCACATATTCAACCATGTCGATGTTGTCTTCCGTTATACTACTACAGAGAGTTTTAATGTTTGGGTATGTTGAAACTGGGTCTTCAAGATGAAGATTTTATATATAGGACATCTATAGGAATGTGTACACGTGTTACTGTGTTCATGGTCTAATAAGTGTCTTCGTAAGAAAAATGGTCAATTCTAATCTTCGCTGGACTTACAGGTAATCGTTCTTCGACCGATTTAGGTAATACCACGTAAGTCTGTACTCCTGTGACGTATACGACTTTCTTCTCACTCTTGAGAAAATACATAACTGTACCTTACTACAAGTTCTGATAACAATCAAATTTTTATAGTTCCAAATTTCTGACAAATGTCACCCGATGGGTAAACAAAATTTTTCACTCTTCTTTCACATAACTATATATCTAATCTAATTTGGTATATTTTAACGGTAATAATTCGACAAAACTGTCTTTTTTATTACTGGTTAAGGTAAACCAAGGTGGATTATGAACGAACTTCAAGGTATTTTAAAGAAACCCTTGCACGTGACATTTAACTGTCAATAAGCAACAGAGGTTACCCTCCGTCTCGACTCAATTGACCCCTCGTTCCTCCTCTAAAACTTACGATACCTATAATTTAGTACCCTTCCATGATGGAAATTTTTTTATTAAATGATTTTAAGATATATTCATTTTATCTATTTGCACCGACTCATTATAGTAAAAGAGTAGAACAAGATTTACTTTAACTCTGTATGGTACAAGGATGGGACTTCATTGGTTTGTAAAACCAAATCAAAGGAAAAAGGAAGGTGAAACGGTCCTTTAAGACCCTTAATAGAATTCTATAGAATAGGTTTCTTTGGTCTTGGAGTTCACAAAGACCTTTTTTTTTTTCTCTCTCTCTCTCTGTTATAAATATAGTGATTAGAACGGGTACCTCCGACAAAGACTCATAAAGAAGAACTACTGAAGTCGAAGACTCAGATGAAATTACTGAGTTCATGTAATTGTTTACCTTTTACTTCTTCCTACTTTTACAATTTGGTCTATACTCATACTTGTGTAATTTCCCTTTTACTGACAGAGATAAAGATAAGACATCTAATAATCAACGTGACGTCCTCCTGGTCGGGGAGAGCACCGGACTTGTGGTCGTGCGACTCTACTCCTATGTCCGACTTCTTTGCTTCTGGCCCCCTTTGTTGGACTCTCTCCGAGACCAAAATTCTCCACCGGCACCTTAACAGGAATGTAAAACTTATCCTTACAAGGCACCACAACCCCCACCCCCTCTTTTTTATGTTTTATAAAACACGAATAGTGACTTTACGAAACAAATTTATTAAGATAAACTGAGGTTTTACATTCAAGGTCCAATCTTTCTAGTTTTCGTCGGTCAGAACTTTTACTTCGAAAAATTTAAGGTCGCGACGACAACCTTATCTCTTATTTTCCGAAACAAGTTTGTACGTAAGGGTCGTCACTCGTCTCGAAAGTTTAACCAGTCCCCTCAACACAAGGTATTACCGACGCGAACGGACCTCTGGTTCCTCGACACCTGAGACCCTTTACTGAGACCCGACCTATGAAAGGTAGACGGGGAAGTCTTGGAGAGACGGGAGGGGTGGGTTTCCTCCACTAGAAGGTCCTAATGTAATTATCCAAGAGAACCGTAGACCCAAGTAACCCTAAGACAGTCACCCCCTGTGGTCGTCCGTGGGTCCCACCCTCTCGTTAGGACTAAGGGGACCACGACCCGACGACCCTTCAGAGACGTAAGAGGAAGACATCTAAGGTCGAGGACGGTTGTCGTGGGGGAATGTCGACACAGGGGGGCGGAAGTTCGGTTCTGGTCCCGATGACAGACACCCAGACACAGAAGAAAAAACCCAAAGGGATTTGAGTCATGGAAACGTTGATCAGAGAAACAATCTCAGAGTTGATGGGGTAAACTCATACATGGTAGAGAGAGGAGGACCCTGGGTTCCACTAGGTCTGGGAACAGTCAAGACGTACCAAGACTGGACCCCGTTGAAACAGACACCAACGGTTCACTTCTGACCTTTCACATTTACGCAAGAAGGACTTTAACTACGGGAACCCACCAGTGACCCCGAACTCCCCCCACCGTCGTCCTCTCTCCTAGGACCGGAACCTTGGACCTGGGACACTCTATTCAGATCGTAACGGGTCGACCTAGACTCTAACACACCGTCTTCCAGGGTGTGGTACCGAAGACCTCAGTTGTTCTTTCTTTACGAACCGAACATTGTCAGTTCTTCTGGGTGTCCCTACCCTCGGTGGAAACGGTAGAGGACTGACACCTGAGTCCCGAGTCGTCTCAGAACTCGTGTCCTTCGGATTTTCTGTTCTCCGACATACAAAGTAGAGACGTTCGTGATTTTAGTGAAATGTCTCGTAAAATCTCATTTTAAAAGTGAGAAGCCTCCAGAGTGTATCAAGTCAAAATGAGAAGTCCTAGACCATAAAAGACTCACTCGTCCGAATCCTGACTACCACTAAACACGAGTCATGTACCGATAGTGAATTAAGAGTAACCACTCGGTTAAAAGAAACGAAAACAAGAAGTCTCTTTCCGGTATAAGTCACAGACCGAGCGAAAAAACCACCGACGGAGGGAGTCAACGACCATATTGCTCGAGAGGGACAAGAGAGAGAGAGACAAGGGATTTAATAGGTCTCGTCGGGAGTCGACCTCGACGTCCCCAAGGGTGGCGACGGAGCCACCGGAGTGAAGTTCGTCGTCGTGTACTCCCTGTCACCTTGTGACTCTTCTACTTATCCCGGTGACGTCACAGTGGTGACCGATAGGATCTCGGAAGGGGAGAATCAACGGGCCAAGGTGGGGTCTGTAGGAGTTCCCTACGTCACTTGAGTCCCATTTCTGGATTCTCCCGGAAGAGAGGTTTTCCTGTCTGGAGGGTCTCCTGTCCAGGTGCCTACGTCACACGTGAGAAGGGGGATCATACTTGAAGAGGATTCACCTGGGACGTCTTAGAGGTCTGGTCTGTATCGGAACCGTACCTGTGTCTCCACTGTAGTTAGAGGGACGGGAACCCCCTGGTTCTGTCAGAAACTGCGAGAATGGGTACCGTCCGAGACGTCTGTTCTAGGACTGTAGTGCGACAACAAATCCTTTCTGAGAAGAGTAGTCGTGTCTTTCTACAGAGGTAGGAGTCCCGTTAACGTGTCAGGGTCCTCAGTCGTAAAGGTCAGACTGGGTCCCTGGACGTCCATCTTCTACTCGTCGACTGTAGGAGTGACCGGGGACTTCTCCTTCAAGAGCACCTCTCTGCCGTCGGTCATAAAGGACCCGATCTGTGACCAAGTGTGACCCAAATGATCCCTAGTCTCAGGAGAACAACCGACCTGAAACTAGACATAATCACCTTCCCTGTCTCTTCCGTTACCGTGGAGTGAGGTCATGAGAACGGACCTTTTAGGATACTTGTTTCCTCGGACCATCCGACGTCAGCTACCCCAACGATTCTCAGCCTATGCTGACTCGATGAAGGGAAAGTGAAAAGTAAAAGTACGTAACCTCTTCCTTTACCGTTGGGTGAGGTCACAAGAACGGACCTCTTAGGGTCCCTGCCCCCTCGGACCACCCGACGACAGATACCCCAGCGTGTCTCAGCCTGTACTGACTTCACTGAATCGTCGTCGTCACCTTCCCTAGAGACAGAGAATTGACTTCGAGGAGAAGTCCACTATTACATTATTATCGTCGTTGTAGATGTCTCGTAAACGGTGTACGGTCTGGTAGGTCTCGGGAAATGTCCATAATAAAATTAGGAATACCGTCGACGACTTCAACCGAAAAAAATAGAGATTTCTCTTTAATTCCGTGTCTCTCCAATTCTTTACAAGTACCAGTGTGTCGATACTTCATCGTCTTGGTTGCAAACTTGGGTCCGTCGTCCAAGTCTACCATTTCTTAGGAGGACGTTACGTCCTCTGGACCCAGGCTAAGGACCCAACCCTTCTAGGGGACCTCTTCCCGTACCGTTGGGCGAGGTCATAAGAACGGACCCCTTAGGGGTTCCTGTCTCCTCGGACCACCCGATGGCAGGTACCCCAGTGTTTCTCAGTCTGTACTCACTTGTCAATTCGTGTTGTGTCGTGTTGTCCGAGTTCATATAGAGCTCCGTAAAAAGTAAGTCTGGACTCGGAGGACCTTTCAAGGTAGACTCAAGGTTTTCCGGTCCACTGAGGACTTGAGACAGAAGACCGTTTTCAGTTCCATTAAACCCATACAAACCCGGAACTCCAGAGTCTTCTCCTTATCTAATAAAACGTTCGATTATTTAAACTCGTCCTGGATGGATCGGTGTGGGTCCCTCACGACGTAAGACGTCCTGAAACGTATTATAGTTATTTTTACTCAAGACTTACGAGATTGACCAGTAACAGTCCTCGTCAGAAATCTTCGGAAACTTATACAAAAACTGTCTTCTCTCTTTCCCCCGAGGTAACGGAGGTCTCCTTAAGTGTCTTCGGCGGGTCAGACACATTTGCACTATCTAACTACGAATGTCCTCGGTTCACGACATTAAGGGTAGTGTCCCGTCACCCCCGATTCTTAGTGATAATACAAAGCTAAAGGGTATAAAGAAGTAGTCCATCACACACATCGACACGTCGACTTTTATATCTCAAGTCTTCAGTCGACGACCTGGTAAAGAGGTGGGACGGATCGAGGACACAGAAATCGTAAACGGTAGTGAATGGAGAAATTCCATTACACTCCACCTTATTACTAAAAGGAACAGTATGGTTGTCGGAGGACCAAGTTCCTCGTGTCCGACAAAGACTTCCGAACCCGGGAAGACACCATATCCTGTCCCGTTGACAGACGAGACCTTACTTCCGACCTTCGGTTCCTACCACGGAGGACGGGGGCGGGCGACGGTGCGTAGGGAGTCAGACGAAGGACGGTGTCCAGTGACCTCCTCTCCCTCAAGGATGTATCCCAGGAGTAACGACAAAACCTTTAAACCATCTTATCTTTTCCGAAGATTACTTACCTTTTCTAGGGTTTCGGGAAACTTTACCCATTACAAAAATGTACTCAACAAAACGGAGATCTTTGTCAATTGACCAGCATCGAACTGTAGGTAGGAACGTAGTCATATCTTAAATCAACAAGTCAGTGAACTCAAAATATGGTTGAAAACCGAGTGACAAAAAAATCAAAATATATAAAAAATAATTAAATAAAAATTATTCTATTAACCAAATGTTATAACACAACCAAAGACGGTGTGTAGTTGTACTTAGTCGGTATTCATTTGTCTACGGGAGAGGGAGAAGTGACAAAGAAAAAGTATGTCGGGGACTGGTACTTGGTAACAGCCGAGGGGGTGGGGGAATGAGTAAGAGCCGTCACTACAGAACGGACGTCACGTGAGACGAACGGACCTCCCCTTGTCGTCAGACTGGTGAGTGACAGGTGAGGAAAAAGGAGGTCCACTGGTCGACGTGTGAGAACGTCGTGGTCCCACTTCCTGGTCCTCAACGTGTTTCTTGAGTCATCTTAACCTAACTCTCTGAGTCAGGAAGAAGGTTCTTCATAAATAACTCGTCGATGAGACACGACCCGTAACACTGTCCGTGACCTGTCTTTTACTACATTCTCTGTCAGTTTCAGTAACGGGAATTCCTTGGACGCCAGAACGTCCTCCCTCCCTTTCTACTAACTCTGGATATGTTTATCGTCTTATCAATACTAATTTCGTTATTTCCTTTATCTCGTTACATTTATCTCTTATTGTCCTATCCTGGCAACAGGATTTTAGCAAGACTCCTATGAATTTCCGATGCCCTTCTTACGAAATCCGTCTCACTTGTCCCTTTCAGGACCTTGGGTCCAGGTTTCCGGTCTGTGTTGTCCCCACTCCCTCTCTGTCCCGGTCCATGATATCCTGGAGTCCCCGGTCTCGTTCCTTGGATAAATAAGAGTTGTGTCGTCTTTTACTAGTACACAAGTCGACCCCCTACCTTTGACTAAGTTCCTACAGACGCGGAAGGGACATTGTTTACTGAGTCCATCTCGATCTCTGACCTCGGACCACTCTCCTGTGACTCATTCTCCCGCCGTCTCTTCTACCTCTCTTCATCCACCTGTACTTTGTACAAAACCTCTGTCTTAACTACCCTAGGTCACTACCAACCTAGGTTCCCACTTCCTCTTCCCCGTCCCCCGGTTCTTACTGAAAACCGAAGTCATTGGTCTGGATGCCACCAAAGTGAGTGACTCTTTGTGGTCCGGGCCCTACCGTCGTCTTACTTCTCGAGGTGGACGTATGATAATTATTCAACTCTACGGTAGTCTGGAACTTCGTCTTTACCGACCAACTCTACCTGAACTTCCGACCTCACCTAGTTCCACCTATCTTTCTCCTCTTTTGCCGGATCTCCTCTCTTTCGTACACTTCTCTCTGAGCCAATTATCACTCAAAACGTGTTCCCGAAAATGTGTGACTTGTCTTGAGTATCTTGGGTCTCCGAGTTATTGAGTCCTAAGGTCCGTGGTAGACCAGTGGGTCGTCTGACAGAGGGAGAGAATTCTTGACCTGTCACTGATACACAACCGCTCTTTTTCTTGTTCTTGCCCTTATTCTTACCTCACCTGTGCTTTACGGTGACCCTCTTCATAGGGACCCTATATACCGGTTTGGAGGAATATTCCAACTAATTAGCTTAGACTTATCACTATCCATTGTACGGGAGTTATCGATTTAATATGAAGACATCGACGGGTAGTCGTCATTTGGTCTTTTCCTACCCAGTATGAAAGGACTTCGGGTCCAGACATCTTAGTACCTGGTAGATGTGACAAAGAAGACGGGTTGTTAGGGGGTCCCCTTCTTGGGGTGGGTGTCGGAGACTACTACTCGAGGGACTTTACGCCCCGAGGGGTGGAAGGTCTCGTCTACTTAAGGTGACACCTTTGTGGTCCTTATCTCTTTAGAAGTATAATTGGCTGTGGGCGAGGACTGAGCGGTGGACCATTGATAAATTTCAGACAAGGAAGACGGTGTATTACCGGAGACTTCTTAACTCCCACATGGGGGTGTCGGAACACTCGCAAGAGATCTCACAGAAGTGAAGAAAACCCGCGACGGAGTATACTGTACACAAAACCGGGAAGTAAGATCAAGTAGGTTTACTTGGGTCCGGAGGTTCGCACCGGTGGTGAGGGTCAGGAGACCTGTGACCCGGGGACAATGACGTCGAGTAGTACAAGGAAAATCGTTCCTAAACACCCGTGAGAACAAGTTCAAATGATCCTCTCGGAGATTACTGCTACACAGACATTTCGTGCAAATAAAGGGGTAGCTACAGGAACACCGTCTGAGAGCCACTGGTGTCTACTCGGGCAAAGGTCCCACGACGGTCACCCCTCACTGCCTCTCACTCGGACCCAACTCAGACTCCGTGTCTTCCGAGTCTAAAGGGACTCTAATGGGTCCTTCTGTGAGTAAAAGGAATTCACAGACAAAAGATTAACAGGTGACCCAATATACCTTTCCCTTCTTCCGGGTTTGACTTGGTGTCGGACAAACGGTCTCCTACGCAATCACCGAAGTGATGACGACTGACCGTGACTCTCCGTCCTCTCCGAACCGTCAGAGCCTTCCCTGGACAGGGTCCGGGAGGGTTGCCCTACTGGTGTCCCGTAGGAGACGTAGAGGTAGTGGATTACAGGGACTCGGAGAGTCGGAGCCCCTGTGTCCGTGTAGGGTACGGATTTACTTCACCGAGACGTGGGAACGAGGTGCAATGGGTGTCCTAGACTCTGAAACAGTCTCCTAGCGGACGGGTCGGGAGGTACTCTTGAGGGTCTTGACGAGTGGGCACACGAACAAGTGTACACGAAAAACGGACGTTCGTCTCCGAGTCTGCACTGGGAACTTTGGTCCCGTATTTAGGACTCGGGGAACGGGGAGTGAAAATAGAAGTCCTGAAGATGAAGGCGTCGAAGACCCTTCGAGGACCCTCGGTCTCCGGTACCGTCGTCGGACGGGTAGTTCTACGGTACAAAAGTGTCGCTACTCTCTTTCCGGGTTTAGTATCCACAGGGTGGACCTACACCACCCTGTCTCGTCGGACCTGCGAGGGAGTGCATCGGGAACGAACGATACCTGATTCGGAACACCTCACCCACCTGCACCCACCCTTGTTCACGACTCCACGGACTCTACACTGTACGACCCGCCCCACCCCATGCCAGACACCCTCCTCACAGTGTACGTTCCCTCCTTTACGTGTCTCCTTGCACCACCCTCCCGGGAGTCTCTGGAGAGTCCGGAAGGGACCGGGATGAGGGTCTGGAACCCCGAGAGGTCGATTAGGACGATGTGCTGTCAAGATGAAGGATAGACCCGGGGTTTCATTCACTACCCTAAACGTCCGACAATGTATTGCCCTTCTCGTAGAGACGGATACTACTTACCGAGACCGGTGTACGTATTGGACTTAGAAAGTTTCGTGTCTCGGGTATTTTCTTTATTTTTCCGTAGAGATCCCACTGTTCCCATCCTACACCGGTTGGGGAGAGACATACCGTTCCGAGTCGAGACTGTCGAGTCACCGGGGACCTGGTCTTCGGTCCGACCCCAGGTCAACCCTCACCCTCGACCCACGATCCACCGGAGAGTCCTGAGAAGTAAGTAAATCCTACAGAGAACGTCTTACAGGGAAGGTCTATGTACCTTCCGTCTCCGAGGTTATCGAGGAGTGGATCGTCGAAGGGAGGAGGAAGGGATACTCCGTCATCGTCCTCGGGTTGGGAGTCGGTACAACTCCCCCTCCCCCGTCGTCCTCTGAAGTCGGCTGGACTCAAAGAACCTTCTGGGAACTAGTTAGTACGAGAGCAGGGGTCGTGACGGAAACCCACAATTCTCTAAATTTTACTCTAACTTACAAAAAAATCCCCCCTAAACAAAGTCTGGTCCCCTCTTATGACTCTTCAGACGTCGTAAGGGTAGAACCGTTGTCCTGTTACCGTCATTAGGTGTCGACCCCTGACAAATGACGAGGAAGGGTGGGGCCATTATACTGGTCGTAAATGACCGGTAAACCGTGATCACCATTTCTTGGGTGGACGGTCACGTCCTCTGTACTCTGTGCCCAAGTCAGAGACCCAGTCCTACTAGGGGACCTCTTCCCGTACCGTTGGGTGAGGTCATAAGAACGGACCTCTTAGGGGTACCTGTCTCCTTGGACCATCTGATACCAAATATCCCAACGTTTCTCAGCCTGTGTTGACTTCGTTGACTCCTTCGTACGTAAACCAGTTCACCTGTGGTAGAGGTCGAAGGTCCAAAACGAAATAGAAACTGTACCAACTTCCTTTTACCTCCTAAAATGTCCCACGTTTTCCCGTGTCAGTCCAGTGACTAAGACTACTACCTAGTAGAAGGCACCCTGTACCCTGTGGTTCCTCCCTCTTGTCTACGACCCTCTTGTCGAAGGCTAAGACGGTACCTCCTTGGAAAGGATGGGTCCGTCTCACAACCTTTGAAGTCCCTGACATCCTCGGTCACACAATCACGTCTGGAGTAGGTCACCGTCTCTAGGGTCGATTACTATCCCCGTGGTGGGTCCACCGGTCCTCTTTCCTCGTGGGTCGAGACGGAGTTGCGGGACGGAAGGCCGAGACCGAGTTCCGAAATGTATTGCTGGGGGTCGTGGCGGTGGTGGTGGTGGGTTGTGTGTGTCAGCACACGTGGGAGACTGAGTGTCCTTTACCTAAAATCGACGTGTCTACTGTCTGAATTTACTGTGTAAGTGACAGACGGGGAGGCCGGGTCCTGGGTCCACGGACTCTGAATCGGTTCTGAGTTCAAGGGTTCTCGGGACGGGGTCGACCCACGGTGAGTCACTACGGACCCAACCTTGGTTTTACGATTATGACGAGTAACGGGCCCCGTAGAGACCCTTGAAGATATCCGAGTCCTTCCTTCGTTCCCCCGCGTTCACAGACCTTTAGAGCCACCGGGCTCACGGGTCCCTTACACGACACAAGAGATACGACTTAAAGGGAGGGTTCCGAGTGGGTTGGACGAAGAAAAAGGATCCCTTTTTCTTAAGAGTTCATTCGACGTCATACCGACGTTGAATGACCGACGACCGTCATACATACTTGCCGTATAAATGACAACTACTTATAATTCGAATTTCCGTAATATTTTGTCAAGAGACTCTTGAACTTTTAGTCCGTTGTCAACACGATAAGAATGGAACTACCACATAGTGGTCAATGAATTCATTATGTTTGACATCCTCAAGTAGTGGTCATTACTCAAAGAAAGTCGTCACCCCAACCCCCACTCATTGTACGTGGAGGTTCCATCCGTGTCCTGTCTTTACAAGGTAAAAACATGGTCGCACTTACGGGTAGAGGTCACGATCCACCACCCTTCAATATACAACCTTTGGGACAACAACGTTGATACGCAGGAACGGGTAACATGCCAATTGACTGTTCGGTGATTTACCTATTACTACTTCGTTCGATTTAATTATCATCAGACATCAATTTTCCCTTCTTATCGTCGATTAATTTTGGTGTCGGTGAGCCACGTCGAAAGAAGTTTGGGACGTTCACGCAAGTCCACACCGGTCCGAGATCCCCCCACCCGACGTCCTAGGAGACGTCTGAGACCTTTGTGTGATTCTGTAAAGTAAATCCAGTGTAATAACCCTTTTGCACTAAGTACTTTCAAGAGGACCCTTCCTTTTGTATGAGCAACCGCTTTATAGGAAGCCACCCAGGACCCCGACTTAACTCACCTTTCCAACTCCCTCACTACCCACCCCCTCCGTTCAGGCAACGAGACCCTCTCCTTCACTCTCTCCTCGTGGTCTACCACCTTTAGAAAGTAAACGTTGGATTGGACAGACATAGTTGTGGGGACAATACCTGACTTAATACAGAAGGGAGGTCAAGTATAGAGGTCACACTGATATAAATCTGTATCCCAGACCTCCCTCCATTAATCCAACTTACTCCAGTATACCCCGGGGACTAGGTTACCCTCATCTCAGGAATATCCTTCTCTGTACCCTCTCGAGGGAGACAGAGGGACAACGCACTCCTGAGTCACTCTTCCGCCGATAGACGTTCGGCCCTTCTTCCGGGAGTGGTCTTCGACTAGGACGACCTGGAGCTAGAACTTGAAGGGTCAGAGACCTTGACATTCTTTTATATAAAGACAACAAACCCGGTGTACCAGACACAATAAAATAGTACCGTCGGGATCGCTTGATTCAGTCAGGGGACGGAGATAACTAGAGGTGAAGGAGGGTTGAACGTTTCACGGGCTCACGAGACTGACGGGGACTCCACCCAAGCCCACCCAGATCCCGTCACATTCTCCACCACCCTCGGGTCTCCGTCTCTCTTCGTGTCCTTCGGGGACCTTGAACCTCTCCTGAGATCTTAGGAGGGTGTTCGGTACGTTGACCTCAGACTCCGTCGACCCTCGAGTCGACTCGCGCTAGTCCTCCGTGTACACTCATAATCGCAATTGTGGAGTCTTCGAACGTTGAGAACCACAACAATTCCTCCGGGTCCTACTTCTTTCTGCCGCCCCCAACTCCCCCCCCTAGTCTTGACGTATAATGAACACCGGTTCACCACGATCACCATTTCTCGGGTGGACAGTTACGTCCTCCGTACGTCCAAGGTAGGGACCCAACCCTTCTAGGGAACCTCTCCCAGTACCGTTGGGTAAGGTCATAAGAACGGACCTCTTAAGGTACCTGTCTCCTCGGACCGCCCATGTCGGGTGTCCCAGAGTTTCTCAACCTGTGCTGACTTCAGTGAATCGTTCTCAGTCCTTTCCCGGACGGACGACCCGGACCACTGTCCTCCTACTCTTGGGACCCGAGGGCTCCGACGTCCGTGTAGAGGAGAACCCTTGACGACTCTCCGTCCTCTGGGTCCGACACGGGTCCTACCTCCGTGGACCCCGAGAACGTCGAGTCCTGTCAACTCGAAAAGGTCCCCGGGACCCGGGACGAAGGACGACGGACCCAGAGACAGCGATCCTACTCGGCGGACGTTTATCTCAGACGGGGTCACCGTCACCTCGGTCACACTGGACGACCACGAAGCTCGACTCTGGTAGGACCCGAGGGACGCCGTTCCGACGGAGGACGGACCAAGGACGGAAAGAAGGGAGTATAAGAGGGGTTGGTGCGGACCGGAGTCAACCCGGGAGTGTGACAGCGACTGTAGGAGACGGCCCGTGACGGGGAGGGGGGTGGGACCGGGACTCGGAAATAGGAGTCCCAAAGGTCATCTCACCGTCACCCTACAGAATGGCAGTGGACCCTTCAAAGGAGGTGTAGGTGTACACCGACCTGGGAGGTGTACCATAGGTGTGGGAGCGGTACACCAACATGTCAGATAGAGGGGAGGGACTCAGGCCCGACCGGACACTGAACGAGGTTGGACCGTTTCCGTCGTCTTCACTGAGTACGACAAAGACTCGACTTCGAAGGTCTCCGGAGTCCACGAAGGTGAGAGTGACAACGAGGAGATGGAAGGGTAGTTGGGTCTAATCGGAGGACCTCTGTTTCTCTGGTGTACCGTACCTCGGGTCAGTAGGTTCGGTTCCCGGGTCGGTACCAGTGACCTCCGGGAGTCTGAACCCGGACGGACCCCCCTAGACCCCCTCGAGTACCTGAGACGTCGACCGCCTTGGTGAATGATACGTTTGGGGGACGAGGTCTTGGTAGAAAGGCCGACTGGAAGTCCAAGTGTCACTCGGGAGTACCCACGGAGATCCGATCGGGAGTAGAAGGACTCCGAACTCGTCCCGAGGGGTCTCACTTACCGGTCACTCTCCCGGGGACTCGGGAACCTCTCCGGTCACGGGTCCGACTCGACCAGAGATGGAGAGACCGGCAACCGGACGTACGACAGACGTCGATGGTCCCACTTAAGGAAACCTGAACTAGAACCCCACGGAGAAGATCTCCTTTCAAAATCTTCACTTCCACACAGAACCGACACTCTCCAGTAGTATTACCGACGTTACCCACTGGGACTCACATCCAACCACGGGGACCCCTCCACCGTCGAACAGACTCTGTACGTCTGGTACCCATGTTCTGGTCGGGGTGGGGAAGTGGACCGGACACCCTAACGGTCGCTGGTCCGATACACTTTTCGTCTTGAGTTCGGGGTTACGAGTTTGGAGTTCCCGTGTGACAGGGGTCTAGGGAGAAGGTTCACGGGTGTAAAGGGGATCAAAGATCAACCCTCTGTTTCAACGTTCCGAAAAGACTGTGATCCCACAGACGACGAGTACGACCTCGAGTCGACACCACTCTTTCAGTTCGTGCCCCGTTCGAAAGGGAGGAACCCGGGGTGTGTGAGAAACAGCTCGGTCCCAGTCGGGTCTAGTCTTTGTGAACTAGAACTCGATTTATTCAGTGAACCTAGGGACCTTCGGGAGGGGAAAGGTCTCACCCCGAGGAGGTAGGGATGTTACCAGACTACCATAAGTGTCTTGAACCGGACTCGGGAATGTCGGTGTCCCTCGAGTAATGGTATGTCCTGTTAGACGAGAAAGACACACTAAGGACGTTAATCTTTTAAATAATGAGACCTTCGAAGGAAGTAGGAAAGAGGAACACAGTCAAAGGATCTCGTTGACTTTTTTAATTTCAGTCATCGAATTTTGTTACCTCAAATGAGAGTGTCAAGTCCTTCGGTCCTCAGGTGTTGTTTCACAACCGTCCCGACACGAGAGACTTCGGAGATCTCCTTCGGGGAAGGAACGGAGAAGGTCGGAGACCACCGAGGACCGCAAGGAACCGAACACCGGGGTCAGAGACGGAGGTAGAAGGGAACTGGAGGACTCGGACGCTCAGGAGGGGAGAATATCCTAGATCCCGATACTAAATTAACTCTCTCGATAGTGATTAATTGTAGTGTTTCTGGGAGGGATAAAGGTTTAACCAGTGCAAGACTCCGAGGTCCATCTGTACTTAACGCCCTTCAACCCCCCTCCCGTAATAAGTTATGTGATGTGACGGGGTACCGGACAGGGGCCGGGGTAGTCGGACTGTCTCTAGACTGTCATAGTCGGTACGGGGACCGAAACAAAGTGCCGTTTATTGGGGTAAGGAGAGGAACAGGGTCAAGGACCAGAGGTCTGGGTAGTGAGAGGACAAGTAGGGTGAGACTTAGTGGGTCCACAGTTTCGGAGACTTTTGTACCGGAACTTTGACTCGCGTAGTGACTTCGGTGCCAACTCGTCACCCCGTCTTGGTCTGGAGGACCGGTGAGGGACACTGAGCCACACGAGAACGTGATCTACGGACACCAGTGTCGTATGCACGGGCCTTAAGGAGCCTAGGAAGAGGTCCAGGTAAAAAGTGTACTCGATGGAACAAAGGAGGTGGAAGTTGAGGTCGTTAATTGAAAAATAACTTCATATCAACGGTATGTTTTAATATACTCAATGTCCACATGTTATTACACCAAGTATTAAAAAATTTCAATGTCAGGTAAACCCGAAGGGACCACGGAGTCTACCATTTCTTAAACGGACGTTAAACCCTCTGGGCCCAAACTAGGGACCCAACCCTTCTAAGGGACCTCTTCCCTTACCGATGGGTAAGGTCATAAGAACCGACCTCTTAAGGTATCTGTCTCCTCGGACCGTCCGATACCCGGTACCCCAACGTTTCTCAACCTGTACTGACTCACTGATTGTGAAAATTGTATGAGGTAAATATTATATTTCACAACCAGTGTAAGGGGTAAAACACGTTATATGAGAATATCGAGTAAAACATGGAATTCTCACACATGGAGAATTAGAGGATGCGAATCTAACGGACAGGGACGAAGGGAGAGTGGTGACCATTGGTGACCAAACGGAAGATATAGACACTTAGACGAAGAAAAAATTTTCAATTTCAGATGTTCGTTATTTACGGCCTCTCCTACACCTCTTTTCCCTTGGGAGAATGTGACAACCACCCTTACGTTTGATCATGTCGGTGATACCTTTTGTCGTACCTCTAAGGAATTTTTTAACGTTTATCTTGACGGAATACTGGGTCGTTAGGGTGACGACCCGTATGTGTGACTCCTTTGGTCTTAACTTTCTCTGTGTACATGGGGTCACAAGTAACGTCGTGACAAATATTATCGGTCCTGTACCTTTGTTGGATCTACAGGTAGTCGTCTACTTACCTATTCTTTCGACACCATGTATATGTGTTACCTCATAATGAGTCGGTAATTTTTCTTATGTAAACTTAGTCAAGACTACTCTACCTACTTTGACCTCGGCTAATATGTCTCACTTCATTCGGTCTTTCTTTTTGTGGTTATGTCATATGACTGTGTATATATGCCTTAAATCTTTCTACCATTACCACTGGGACATACACTCTGTCGTTTTCTCTGTGTCTACATATCTTGTCTGAAAACCTGAGACTCCCTCTCCCTCTCCCACCCTACTAACCCTCTTACTGTAACTTTGTACATATGATAGTACATTCTTTGCTTCACGGTCAGATACTAGCTATGTCCTATCTCCTACGAACCCCGACCACGTACCCCTATTAGGTCTCTCTACTATACCCCACCCTCCACCCTCCCCCTTAGTCCTAACCCTCGAACATATGTGGGTACCACCTAAGTACAGTTACATACCGTTTTGGTTATGTCATAACATTTCATTTTATTTCATTTTTAATTTTTTTTTTTCAATTTCAGTGATCGAACATAAAAAATTTGAAATGTAATTTACTATAGTATGTCATAAACAGAAAGAGACACATTAAATAAAGTGAATCGTTTTACGGGAGATTCAGGTAGGTACGTTTACCGTTTCAAAGTAAGAAGAAATACCGACTCATCATCAGGTAACATGTACTTACGTATAGTAGAAATAGGTAGACAACTACCTACAAATCAACAAAGAGATAGAACCGTTAATATTTATTACGACCATACCTGTAGCCCCACATACATAGAAAACTTTAATGTTAGTATAATTAATGCATAGTCACATATGTGTGCGTCTGTGTCCTCATCTTAACGACCCAGTATGTTCAAGTTAGGGATCCAACTCTTCCACCGTTGGGTGAGGTCATGACAACGGACCTTTTAAGGTACCTGTCTTCTCGGACCGTTCGTTGTCAGGTACCCGAGAGTCTCAACCCGTGCTGACGCGTACGTGTAGCATCAAGACAAATTAAAAATAAAATAAAGGTATAACAAACGGTGTTACCGACGTGGTCAAATGTCGGGGTGGATCACACGATCCAAACGGAAGAGGTGTAGGAACGGTCGTAAACAATAAACACAAGAAAGAACTACTATCGGTCAGACTGGGTACACTCCTCTATAGACTAACACCGACACCAAACGTAAAGGGACTTCTAAGTACTACAACTTGTGGAAACGCACATGGAGGTCGTCAATTAAAAAACTGGCCTCTAGGTCCTACAACGGAAATGGGGACACTCCCGGGTGGACCTTCCCGACATACGTCATGAAACCGACGTCCTTACCCCTTAAAACCGGGTCACAACGGGACACGAAAAGGGAATTCCTTTTTCCCTTTTTCACTAAAAGAAGTGAACCTCTTTCGTGGTTTCTCAACATATTTGAGAGTCGAAAACTACGAAACCCGGACTTACCCAAAAAGGGGGACTTGAGACAAGGTTCTTAGGGGTTCTGTGGAGGTTGGAGTCTGCACCGGATGTTCTCCTCGTCCCCCTGAACCGTCCGGAGGAGGACTGAAGAGACCGTCGTCTACGTCGACCTCGGGCACCCGACAAGCCAAGAATTTCGACTCCCCGGAACTCAGTCCTTAAGTCTCTATTGTCTGTGGACGGAGAAAAACCCCGGGAGGTGGGAGCGGAGACTCAGGAGTAATTTCTTTTGTCTGTGTGTCCTAACTCGTGCACCAGACGTTCACACGGGTTCTGTGAGGAACCGCGACTCCAATTTTGAGGGTAGAGTACAGTCTTCGAAAGAGATAGAGGAAATATGAAATTATTTTGAAGTAATGTGTGTAATTTTTTTTTTTTTTTGAGGGAAGAGAGTCCGGATGTACTGGGAACTGTTCCGGGAGTCTCATTCCACCTGGTCGGAACTGGACTTGGGAAACTCACGAAGAGTGATTCAGGACCCCTGAACGACCCGGTCCTAGATTCCTCAGAGGTACGAGACCCTAAAATCTCAAAAGTTTGATTCATTGACTCCAGGTCACTTACCTTTGGCTTCAGACCGTCGAGGTCAGGGTCCCGAAAGAGAGGGGATGTTCGGTCGACGTGAGAGGGGACGACCTCCCCGTCCTTTTCTCTTCGATATGGTCGTCCGCTAAGGGAGGGGAGGAGCTTTTGGGAGGGGAGTGNTGGGAAACTCACGAAGAGTGATTCAGGACCCCTGAACGACCCGGTCCTAGATTCCTCAGAGGTACGAGACCCTAAAATCTCAAAAGTTTGATTCATTGACTCCAGGTCACTTACCTTTGGCTTCAGACCCTCGAGGTCAGGGTCCCGAAAGAGAGGGGATGTTCGGTCGACGTGAGAGGGGACGACCTCCCCGTCCTTTTCTCTTCGATATGGTCGTCCGCTAAGGGAGGGGAGGAGCTTTTGGGAGGGGAGTGAGTGGGGTGGGAGATGGGGTTTATCAGAACGAAAGGAGTGTTTAATTCTTCGTCAAAGGAGACCGTCTGAACGAGTCGAGGGGACGGGGGACCTCCGAGGAGGGTTCACGAGAATCCAATTTTCTAGGAAATTATTTTTTTCTTTTTTTTTTTCCCTTTTTCAGAATGGTCGGAGAGGTCGATGGGGACCCCGTGGTTCGTGGACAGAGAGAAGTCGGAAAGTCACGGGAGGTAGTAGTAGTCAGGAATCGACCTGAAAGACTAAACTTATGTGTGTCACTCGAAGGGTCTACCGAGATTACCACTTCTTGGGAGGACGTCTCCGTCCTCGGTATTCTCTGTGACCAAGGTAGGGACCCAACCCTTCTAAGGGACCTTGTCCTTTACCTTTTGTGAAGTCACTCTTAGGGTACCTGTCTCCTTGGACCGCCCGATGTCAGGTATCCCATCGTTTCTCAGCCTGTGTTGACTTCACTGAATCGTGTCGTGTCGTGTAGTGTATATTTGTATTTGTGGTGTTTCTTTACCTTTTTATTTTTTCTTTCAATTTTTTGGTGGACTCTAAAGTGGTGACTCTTTATTATTGACAATTGTAAAACCCTCGAAATTTTGTAGGTAGAGAACTCTGAAAAAAGGAAAGAGAACGAGAGTTGTTTATACTAAAATACATTTACAGTATAATATTTACGTAAAATCATTGGATGTCGAAACGGTTTTGTCACATATTGCCTGTAAAAGGTACCGTCATTGATGTCTAAATACAGTGACGGGTCGTCTTGACAACCGGGGTATTCTCCGGGAGGGAGGGGGCACCTGGAGTCGACCAACGCTGAAACCGACACTGGCAGTCATGACACTTCCACGAGTAAACACACTAGTCGAGGAAAGATAGTTAAGGGTCTATACCTTACCTTCCACCTTCCCGTACATATAAAGTACAGAGCTAGTCTGACGGGCTGTAGAACCCCACCGACCCCGGGAGGGAACCCCGGATTCTACTTACCCTTCGACGACAATTTGTCCCTTAGTTCTGGATCCGAGGAACTCCCGTCCCCGGTCAGAGGGTAGGTTCCCCTCCGGCCCGAAACCTTGACCTCCCCAATTAATTTCTCCCTAACTCTTTAGATATTTGTGGTCTTTACTGACTGTCCACGATTAAAGAAGAAATCATAAGTGTTACCGAAAGACAATTAATTCTTCTCTCCTCTCGGGTCCCCTCCCTGCCGTTCGTCCGAAAGACCGTGTCTGTCCCGTCCCGTCGGATGGGAACCCACTGAAGACCCCCTACTCCCACACCGGCCTCGTGACGAACTGGAACCCCCTCCTGCAGTCCCTGTCGGACCGGGAGTCCCTCGGAGGAACTCGGTCTCCGTCGTAGGCACGTGGCCCGTCCGTCGTCGAAAATCCAGAAAAAGAATAATTTGGATCTACTGAAGACCGGGACGTCCCCTGACCCCTGCACACTCCGAACACCCCTTACTGCAGACCCTTACCCCAGAGGGTAAAGGGTCTCTTAGGAAAGGTGTCCGAACCCGTCCCTGTCCCACCGTCACAAGGAGGGGGTTCCGACTACCTCTTTCACTCGATACGACCCCAGACACCTCGTACACACGAACAAATCCACGACGTACCCCTCCTGGGATGGGAGACAAGAACCCGACGTCCCCACCCCAATGTTCCACTTCTGGTGGGGGGCCCGTGAAGGGAGACCAGGAGGAAGTAGAGTACGAGTGGCGGAAGGAGGGGGCTCCACGGGTGGGGGTTGTTTCGGTCCCGATCCGATCTCGAGACCAGACCCAGTGGTACCTGTCGACCCCTGTGACGTGTGTCGGACCCACACCCACACATGTACACACACCCACGTGTTCACACACGGGTCGTACGGACACACTAGTACTCGTACACAGGTAACGGAACAGATGTACACGTGACGCATATACTCGGTCACACCCACAGACAAGTTTCGGACTAAATGGTGAAAGTTCGATACACAGAAACCTGCTGTGGAGACACGGAGTAAAAGGAGTAGACAGTTTACCTTGATTCCTACTACGGGTGAGGTGTCCCAAAGACATTTCTATATACTTACATACTAAGTGGGAATCTTGTAAATCCTTGGGGGAAGGGAGAGATGGTGAGGTAAACGAACCACTTGAGGATAAATAGGAAACTCTATGTGTGCTTCCAGTCCGTCGGAGTCCAGGTACAGTCTCGTGTTCTTCTGGATGGCAATCTGGAGACCCGAGTTCCCGTCTTGGGTCGGGGTTCCTTCGGTTCTCCTCGGAGATGGGGACGGATAGGTGTGGTGACGTCGTTCGTCCTAGACGACCAGTCCCGAGGTGCGTCAGTCGTGTGCTTACGTGTTCACTCGTGTGTAGGTGTCCACACATATGTTACTACGTCCGTGTGTGTCTTCCATGAGGGTGTCTCTACGTTTAAGAGACACAGGAGTGACAAGGAACCGTATCCTGAGTGTGTGTCTTGGAAGTGTGTGTGTGTCACGTGTGTCTATTCGGGATGTAACACGTGTTTGTATATCTCCGTATTAAAAATACATGTGTGAAACACGCGTATATTCCTGTGTATATGAAATGTGTATGTATTTCTACATCTGAACATGTGTGTAACACATATGTGTGCTGTGTATGCCTCATGTGTACCCATGTGTGTATTTGGTCATTGTTAATCGTAACGGAAATGTATGTCCGTCGTGTTCCTATTACTTGTGTGTGTCACCATGTGTGTGTAGTGTGTCTGGCCGGACATTGACAGTAGGACCCCTTCTCGGTGTGACTCGACCACGGGGAGGGAAATTGGAAGTCGCGACTTCCGTCGTCCCCTGGGTGTCTACCCCTTAATTAACCACAGTAATTTTACACCGATACTATTACCGAAGGGTAGCTAGGGTCACCGTCTGCATGTCGGTGGGACTCCACCTCGGCCCTCGAGTCCTAACCCTCGGTCCGACCGGAACGTTGCGAGACTGGAAACCGCCGGTGTGGTCCGTGGGTCAGGAACCACTCCAGACTGGAACGTACCAAGGGTACCTCACACTATCTTTCTGTCTTGACTTTAGGTCCCCTCCCTTCACTGAAAAGGTTCCAGTCACCCGACTTCCTCAGACCCTGACGGACCCGGGAAGGGGAGACTGAAAGGAGAGGAGAGGACGTACGGACGGGTGGGGATACAGGACAAGAAAGGAAGAGGGTAGGGGAGGGATCTTCAGCGATACAGAGAGGGACCGGGGAGGTCCGAGATCGACAGAGGGCACCCGCACAGAGGTAAGGGTCAGAGACAGGAGACGAGGGCCTCGGAAGCCACCCAGGCTCCGGGAGTCCACCTCCCCGAGTAGATATTCCTCCCCCCGGACCCGATGTCACTCTTCTTACTTCCGCGTCTCCACTACGAGACCTCCTATTTGTCTGGTGTTTGGGGACGAGGAGGAAGGTCTATGATGGAGGAGGTCCTTCGGAGGGGACTGTCCAGGTTGGGGACCTCAGGACCGCAGGAGAGAAGACTCCACAGACGTCACAGATGAGGTAGGAAATGGGTTGGAAAAGGTATCCGGACACTACAGACAAATGCGGAGAGGAAAGGCGACACAGCACTCAGGAAATGAAGTCCTGAACTACATTGGATCGAGAAACATCGATGAAGACTGAATCGTGTCTTGTCCGTTTAGTATCCACGGATTACTTACAACTTCCGTACCCCTATCTAAGTCTGTCTGATCTGTCTCGAAACTGTTCTCACCCTCCCTGTTCACCTCTTCTCAAACCTCACGTACGTGGGGTCGTACGTCACTCGCCTGTCTCCCCGTGAGTCCAAGGCCCGTGTCGGACCATGGGTCACGACCCGTCTCTTAGACCCGAGAGACCCTGAGGGATCTCCGAAACCTCATGGGACGGAACAGAACCTCGGTCGGACGGAGGAGGATGGACCAGGAGTTCCTTCTCTTCGGGTGTCCTCCCATCGACTCACAGGACGTCGACCTCCACCCCGACCTTTCACCGTCACCCGTCCACCAACCTCCCCCCGTACAAAATTACCCTAGGTTCCTGATCCTAAGTCCGAGACTCCTAAGTCTGTACCCGTATCTTCGACTCGAGTAAGGGTCATCGAAGGGCGGGGGATGGGGTAGGGCCATGGGTGTTCGGGTCACACCCAGTCCGGGGTCCCCTGTGGGGGTCTGACGGACCAACGTGGCTTAAACAATGACAGTGACGTAAAGGTCCCGAAGATTACTCGACGATTACTCGACAGTCGATTAATACTTTTAATTTACCCCGTCGGTCCGGACGACTCGAAAATGACTCTTGAAGACCTCATAGTCCTCTTCCCTTCCAAAGTCAAAAAGGCCGGAGGGTCGGGGTGTGTGGACTAAACTGGAGTCACAGTACATCTACCCCACCTCAACAAAAGGACATCTCTCTCTCCCTCCCCCTTTGGGGTGATCAGGGTCATATTCCGTACGAGATCGGGGTATTGGTCCTACTGACTGGGAACTCCCATTGGGAGGTGTCCCGTCCGTCCAAAGTATCTCCCGTCCACTCTCCCGGGGTCTCTAGAGTGAGACACACTAGAGTCCCTTCAGGGAGACCTAGATCTCAGATAGAAGGATTGACACTTTACCAAGACCTCCTCCCCTTCCTCGTTTGATCCACTAGGGAGGTCCAGGAAAGAGGGTATAGTCAGGTTAATGGTGGGACACTTGGGAGAGAGAAATGTCCACACCGAGTCTACGGGGTCGAGACACTCCTACCCCTGAACGGACCGCAGTGTACTTTATTAACCTATCTTTTTCGAAATTGGTTGGTTTTACTCACGTATACAAGAGTCTTTGTCCATGTTACTTTAAGTATCGTCGAAATAAGTAGTATCTCCGTTTGACCTTTGTTGGGTTCATAGGTAGTTGTCTTCCTCCTTGTTTATCTCTGTGTCAGTGTGCCGCCTCATCATATGTCGTCACTTTTTCTTGGTCATAGATGTGTTCGTTCGAAGTAAAATGTACCAAGGTTATACGTATTTAGAGTTAATGGTATTAAATCTGTCTATTACGTTAAAGTGTTATTGTACCAAGTTTAAAATCAATGGTACCAACGTGGACACATCTTGTGTTTGAAGGGATGAGCCAGAAGTCAGACGTTTGGTGATGAATTTCTCGTCCACGTGTAGTACCAGACACCGGTCAGTACGGTGAAGAAACTCTCAGACACCCACTGATCGGTGACCCGTAGACGACAAATAAAATACTTGTCTGCCGTCGACATAGCAACGCAACGGCGGAGTAGAGATTTAATATGTAGGTTGTGAACGTTTTGGACAATGTGCTTTCTTCCTTAATCAGTGTTTCTACTTTCACGTTGTTTCTTTACTTTTAGTTATTACTACCTCAACTTTAGACTTAGTTTACAATTCGTCTCAATGTCTTCTCTATCGACTAGCACTCTTACGACTGTATCGGTGCCTAACTGAAATCTGTCCGTCGGTCTCCTTGAATCACTCCTGCTCGAATAGTATTGACTCCTTGTACCAACACTGCCTTATTTACTTCTACAGGGTCTCCTTCCCTTCGAGTGTGTTTTGAAGCTTAATTTCTTGAAAGTCTCTCTAAAGTGGTGTGACTCTCGTGTTTTCCGTGTTTCAACCTTCGACTAGGTCTGAATCTTTTGTCGTCCTACCAAACGGTTTGTGTCCCCGGACCTCGGTTACGGAGCGTCTATCGTTACCTGGTGATATAAAGGTCGTGGGTCGTCGAAGAGTACTGAGGAACTTTAATTATCTCGAGAAAGTCAAACGAGACATAACATTCAATGTGTCGTGTTCGTCTTCCTCTGTTCATGACAAGTTTGATGAGAACTATGAAAAGAAAAATGTTTTTTTATGTTGTGAAATTAAAAATTACGAAACTTAATGTCCCATGATTTATGATCACAATGATGAAAAAGTAAAGGAACATTAAATATTGGTTGTCCTTCTCACAAAAATTACAAAACTAATTTTTAAAAATTTCAGTGTCTCGTTAATATTACAAGGGGTGGCTGATAGTTCTAGTGAAGCACACCAAAGTCGGATATATAAGTAAGGTGTCAGGACGACACGTTTCGTTCCTGACGACCACGTATGTCGTACCTACTCAGAGTGACTGTGTTTTAACTTCCTTTCTTCGGTCCGCGTCTTTTCATGTATGAAACACTAAGGTAAATGTTCTTTACGTTTCCGTCCGTTTTGATTACATACTCCTATCTACGGTCTTGTCACAAATGGATCCCGGTACACCCCGATAATTAAAGTTCCTCAGCCTTCCGGTGACCCATGACCTTTATATCACCAGGAAACCATAGGTGCTCCACGACCGAGGTCCTAGGAGGGAACCTAAGGTTTTGAGCTCCTACGAGTTCAGGAAATATAGTTTACTACCTCATAAACATACATTAGACACGTATGAAGGGGTACGTACGAGTCAGTGAAATCAACTCAGGTTGAGAAACACTGAAACATCGGGTGGTACGAAGAGCCAGGTACCCTAAGAGATCCGTTCTAACGACCTCACCCAACGGTATGGGAGGAGGCCCCCTAGAAGGGTTGGGTCCCGAATTTGGGTGTAGAGGACACAGAGGACGTAACCGTTCACTTAAGAAATGGTGACTCGGTGGACACCATCAGGTATTTATCAACAGTCACACACCATTTTGGTTTAAAACGGAAAACCTCGAAAGACCTTAATAACAAAGGGTTTATGAGAGTTTCGAGTTTATAAAACTTAAATACCCACGTCTACGGTACTTATGTGTCCCGACTGATATAGGATATACAGCTAATACAGCTAAACCCACCACTAATGTCCCTGCATATTGAAACCTTTTTTAGAGTAGTTCGACATGTGAAGTATAAATACATACGACGGTATTCTATCAGGATTAATTTCTTAAAAAATTAATCTCTTTAAGGTACTTATGGAACCTCAAAATACGAGGAAGAAGATCTTAAACTGTCACAAACTGTACTGACCAGAAAAGGAGGAAGAAATTTGAGAAGAGAGCGGACTGAGGACCCTGAGTCCGGAGGACCTAGAGAGGAGGAGGACACAGGGAGGAGGAGACCGTGTGGAGTGGGGAACGATGGGTTAACACGCAAACAGACGACACGACGGGACGACTACCCTGTGGTGGGAGGTAGGAACTGGGAGGGACAGGAGTGAGGCAGGTCTGCGGATCACCAAACTGGACAGGGGGCAGAGGAGCGGTAGAGAGGCCTCCCTTCCTCCCTTCCTTCCTCCTACCGTCCCTCCCTCCTTCCGGACCGACGTCCCCTTCTGCGTCACGACCCTCTCCAACGTGTCCGTCCTCGACGACTCCCGTCTAAACCCGGACTAGGGACGAGATTTCTTCGCTACGGGGTAATTACGGAAAGGTCGGTGGGTTGCTCAGAGGGATTAGCTCGGACCTTGAGGTGTGATAATCGGTGTTTACCGTAAAACTTTACCGGAAAAAAAAAACCCACTTGGGGTTTCTGTAACGATTCTAAATGTAAAAGTTTATATACGACTGGAAAAAAAGGAGAAAGAAACTCAAGTAAACAGTAGTCACATATTAACTTAGTTATATAAAGGGCTAGTCGGGGTTCTAACTTATTCCAGTGCCCCTCGGCACACACCCGTAATCTGTAGTAATAAAGTGAGGCTTGCTCGTCGGTACCGTGCCTCGTAAGGCCCGCGGTTTACTTTAAGATAATCTAAGATAATGTGAAAATGTTAATATCTCCGCGAGGTTATAATGTTCCCCTTTACTTCAGTATTATTTTTTTCGGGTCTCCACATAATGTCTCTTTACCCGTGTGATAAAAAGATCAATTTTTGAACTACCTTCCTCGAGCTGACCGAAAGTCAACGGTTCAGCACTGGAACAAGAGTTTCGGGGAGTCGACGAGCCAGTCCGGGTTCCGACGACTGATCTCTTGCGAGTCTCGGTCGTGGGTCCTCAGTCGAGTGGGAGAGACAATTTGACTCAGACCCAGGACTCAGGGTCCTCCATCTCTGTGAGAAGGTTTTGTACAGTGGGGATCCCTTTGTCTCCGTCGAGTCTGTGAGTTGGTAGCACCCATCCCCAGGGTCTCGGACACTGTTTCTCGCTCACTTCACTTCCGACCTGGTGGTGGGTCTCACCCTGTCCTATTCCTTGGTTTCCGTCCCCCAAGTCCTCCCAGGGACCCCGGACCCACCTCGAGTCTAGGATCCGGGTCCCGGTAGGACCCTTCTCCTGTCGCTACCTCGAGGAACCCTTGTCCGGACCCCGGGAGGAAAAGAGAATCCGAGACGGATCCACGGCGACTTCTGACAGACACCAGTGTCCTCGCCTAAATCTCCAAAAAGTCCTTGTGCACTCTCTATGTTATTACCAAACCCTTGTACAGCGAAGGGAGAGACCCCTCCGTGTACCAAAGGGTGGGCGTCTACAACCTGAACCAGAACACACCATTCGTCTTAAGATTTCTACGGGAGGTTGGAGGTCCAAAGAGCTGGGGTTCAATAAGTTATTTTGTGCTTAGATCCACGACGACACTTCCCTGAAACGTCTGCATTGATTTCAGGGTCCAGTCGACTAGAATGTTAGTCTCTAATAGGTCCACCCGGGCTGGGTGAGTTTATTCGGGGAATTTTCGTCTCGTTAAAGAGACCGGTCGTCGTCTTTCGCTTCAGTCTTTCAAAGTTTCATACTCTACTTAAACGACGTTGCAACGATATAATTCCTGGCCCCTCCGGTGCACTGTTCCTTACACCCGCCGGAGGTCTTCGACTCTCGTCGGGACCGTCTGTCGGTCGTTCCTTCATCCCTGAAGTCACCCGAGTTCCTTACTAGGATGGTGGTGTTATCATCCTTACTCGAGCCTTCTCCTAGACCCGAGATCTACTCTTGTCGAGTGTGGGACTAAAGTCGGACTCGTCTCTTAGGTAGACCGAAGGGTCCACCGTGATCACCATTTCTTCGGCGAACGGTCACGTTCTCTACACTCTCTACGTCGAAGGTAGGGACCCAGTCCTTCTAGGGGACCTCCTCCCGTACCGTTGGGTGAGGTCATTAGAACGGACTCCTTAGGGTACCTGTCTGCTTGGATCGTCCGGTATCAGGTATCCCAGTGTGTCGTGTCTTCGTGTTCCTCTTGGGTAGTGTGGTTCGGCCCGAAGACTGGATGTCTGACACTCGATTATTTACCCACAATAAAATTCGCCGAGTCGAAGACCATGAAACAATGTGTCGTCATCTTCTAACTGTGTAAAACACTGAACAAACTTGTTGCCTTCACTGTCACACATCCGAGACCTGTCCCGGGACACAAAGACGAGTCGGAGGAGAAAGGAAACTACCCGATTGTTCGTGTTCGGGTCCCTCGATAATCGGGAGACGACCCGAATTCTTCGGACGGATCTGGGTTGTTTTTGGACGTCGGTTGGGTCGACCGGACGTAGGATGGGTCGACCGGACGTAGGACTTCACCGGTGGATGGGTTGGACGGTTGGACCCTCTCTCCAACGACAGAGGCACATGAAGACCTCCCCAAACAGTGTGACTTCAATGTCGTTAATAACTGACAATGTTCGTAGATGTAGACTCGTCGCCGACCCCTCCTTCGACCCCGACACAAATCCAGGACCTCGTCCTGAGAGTACATTACACTCGGGACCTCTGAAGCCTGGCCCGACTCGTTCGCGAGGGAGACTGGGGACCTGAATCAAGTGAGTCTCGAGTCGAGTGACACAGGAATGTTGGTGAGAAGACCCGAAGACGTACGGGAAGGTTAACCTCAGTTGAGGACTTCAGTGACACGGGTGGTCGTTCCTGTGACAGGGGAACCCCTCCTAAGAAGGTTCTTTCGACTCGGTACGTTGGAAAGGGAACGAGGATCTCTGGGGGGAAGTGGAAGTAAGTCGGTTTGCGGTGGTCGTATGGACCTGGTGAGCCCCACACTCAAGAGAGACGTCGTCTCTACCGACGTCGACCGGAGAAAGTCTAAAGGGACCCTCTACAGTCCTTGGACGGGGTTTGAGTCCCCGCTCCGGTGTACGGGAGTTTTTTGGGACACTACCGGACCGTCGGGAAAGGGTGACGACCCCGTCCACCCTCCGTTCGTCGTCATACACTAGCAGGTCTCTTAAGGACCGAGGGTTTAGAAGGGAAACGGAGACTGAAGAGGGAGGCTACTGGACCTACCTCCGACTACGGACCCCCTCCCCGGGCCCGACCAAACCCGGAGGGGAACCGTTCGGAACGTCTCCATAGGTCCTGGAGGGGACCTTGTACTCGTTGACGCAAGAACAAAAAAGGTCGAAACCTAGAGTCGGGTCTCGTCCTGGAGGGGGGGTCAGGAAAATTTGAAATTGAGAAAAAATTTTTGATTAAAATAACTTCATATCAACTAAATGTTACGACACAAGTAAAGACGACATGTCGGTTCACTAAGTCAATATACGCATATAGGTAAGAAAAAGTATATAAAAGGTAACACCAAATAGTGCCCTATAACTTATATCAAGGGACACGACATGTCATCCTAGAACAAATAGGTAGGATACATATTATCAAACGGAGACGATTAGGGGCTAAGGGTTTGAGGGGGAACCGTTAGTGTTCAGACAAGAGACAGACACTCAGACAAAGACAAAACAGTCCTCCAGGTAGGCACAGTATAAAATCTAAAGTGTATATTCACCATAGTATGCTATAAGAAGAGAAAGACTGAAGTGAATCGTACCAGTAGAGATTCAGATACGTTTAACAACGTTTACCGCAAAGTAAAAGATACCGACTCATCAATAAGGTAATCATATATACATGATGGAGAAGAAGTAGGTAAGTAGACAGTTACCTACAACAAAGGTATAGAACCGATAACACTTATCACACCGATACTTACATTCCTACGTTCATAGAAAAAACTTTATGCCAAAAGAGGTCTATATGAGGGTCCTCACCCTAAAGACCTAGTATGTCATCGAGATTGAAATCCCAAAAAAACTCCTGGACGGTATTTTAAAAGGTTTCACTGACGTGATTAAATGTAAGGGTGGTTGTCACACCCTCTCAGGGAAAAAGAGGTGTGGGAGAGGTCGCAAACAATATTTCAAATTAAGAATAAAACTTTATTGGAGTTGAAATGTCTTTTTACCACTGATGTTGTGTGTTTTGACAGAAAAAGGGACTTGGTAAACTTTTATTCAAGGAATGTCCTACGGAATAGTGGAAGGTGGGTGTACCCAATACCACGCAAAAGATGGTTCTCCTTGTAAGAGGATGTATTGGTGGTCGGTCGGACGTTTTAGTCGTTCAATTGTAGGTATGGATTGAATGGTTAATCAGAAATCTAGGGTGAGTGTGACTAGGGTGAGTTTGAAGTGGTTAACAGGGTCATTACAAGGAATATTGTTTTCCTGGGTTAATCCCCTCTAGTGTCGAGTAACTCAATAGTATAAGGAAAACAGATGAAGTAAGGTCTTTCAAAGAGTCGCAGAGAAACACAATAGTGAAAACTCTGACGTTCGATCAAGAAACCATCTTACAGGGAGTCAAACCCAAACATGTTACAAAAAGTACTAAACCAAGTCTGGCTCGCAGAAACCGTCTTTGTACTGTCCACACTCCGTTCCGAGAAAAGTAACAGAGATTAGTTCACTACGGGTTAAAAATAGACAAACTAATGATTATAAGTGAAGTTAGTGAACTAATCTACCACAGACGATCCGACGAGGTAACATTTTAGTGAGAAAAGGGGAAAATTTACTTATTGATACACCCTTCCATGAAGCTCTGATATATTTATAGGGTAAGGAGTAATTCAAAAGGTAAATCAGTAAACAGTGATACCTAAGTACCAAAGGATAAAATAAGTTACCCGATATTTGACGATGATAGTAATAAATAAAACTACCAGTTTGACGGGGTCTAAACGGGTTACCCTACCTCCTCCCGTACCGTTGGGTGAGGTCATAGGAACGGACCTATTAGGGTACTAATAGGTTCGAGGTGTCTCCTCGGACCGCCATGTCAAGTGTGCCAGCACGTCTGAGTGTGTGCCGACTTCGCTAACTCGCGCGTGTCGGGGAAGTTCGACTGAAGACAAAGGAAAACTATATAGGTGTAACCCTAGAGTCGTGTGACCGAAAAACCGTGTCATCCTATAGGATCCAATTAGACCATGAAGGGGACGAGACCGGGACTTTAGTCCGTAAAGAGGTTCTTTACGACCAAATAAAATCCTGCCCCATGGGTGGGAGGTCCTAGATTACGGACTACCAGATTTCACCTTAACTACATTATTATTATCCTTCACGTGTTATTTATATTACGTGAATACGACCAAATCAGCTATTCAGCACAGGCTAAGAACACTGGAGTACCTGACATCGGAAGGTCCGAGGAGACAGGTACCCTAAGAGGTCCGTTCTTATGACCTCACCCAACAGTTTACGTGAACTTAGTAGAGGTTTGGTGGGGGTTGGGTTCAGACACCTTTTTGACAGAAGGTGCTTTGGACAGGGACCACGGTTTTTCTAACCAGTGGTGATAAAGTCCCTGTTGATACAAATCTTAAGTTCTAGACCCACGTTCCATGTGATAACCACACAGTGACAAGGGTACGAGAGAGCCACCTGACTCGTTTCCTTATTTAATTATATCCAGCTAGCTAGTTATCTAGTGTAATGTAGATATAAAAACGAAAATAGATAGACAGTAGACCTCTTCCGTTACCGTGGGGGTGAGATCATGAGAACGGACCTTTTAGGTTACCTGCCTCCTCCCACCCGAGGTCAGGTACCCCACCGACTCTCAGCCCGTGCTGACTCACTGAAGTGAAAGTAAAAATACGTGACCTCTTCCTTAGAATAGACTACAGAGATGGCTCTTAACACTCAAGGGTGACTGTTGAGGTTGAGATTGGGTCCTAGTAAGTTAGGGAAGTGGGTTTCACACTTTGTACTTAGGGTACTAGGAAGTATATAGATATGTAAAATAGGGGAGATACATTAATCCGAGAGGGACGGTATGGTAAGAGGGTCCGTGGAAGGAGTGGGACAGATATAAGACTGGGTGACTTCGCCTGTGGGGAGGTGTACCCCAAGTACACGAGTTTTAGGTTGTCCTGTGTGACGAGACCCGGTGACACCGGAGACGACCGGAAGTCTCTTCTGTTACTGGAACGAACCGGAGTGGATCATCGAAAACCTGTTTCAACAAGTATTTTCCTTCCTTTCCCTTCCCTACCCTTCTCCTCCTCCCCTTCCCTCTTTTCTCTTTCTTATCGTTTAGGTAAATTTTAGGGAGAATGAGTGGACACTACCCTCCGGTGGGGGAAAGGACGTCCGGGGACACCGTAACGGTAAACATCTAGTACCCTTAGTCTGACCCCTCACCGAAACGAACACGAGTCGGAAGGAGAGACACGGAGTCGGAAGAATGCTCGTCTTACGTCTGTCACCGTGGGTGGAGTGTGTGACAACTCTCCTACGTTGCGAGGTCGGGAAGACCCCCGGGTTGGGTCCCGGAACAGCGTCGAGGACGGAGGGGGAGTACCAAGGTCGGACGAGAACCGGTGACGAGGTCGTCCTCACATGGACCTGTTCGAATTTCAGGTAGGAAGGTGGGAGTCCTCCCGGACGACCCATGGGTGAAGGATAGGGGTGACACCCCGTCTCCGTCCGGGAAAGGGTCCCCGTGTGGAGTCGGGGACTGGGACCGACCTCGTCTATACCCCGACTCGGTCCCCGGAAGACCATGGGGTGGGTGATCGTACATCCTCCGTCCTACCCGATACCCGAGGTCACCCCCGACGGGACCCACACCCGAGTAAGGGACCCGAGTCTGCACGGGAGGAGGACCCGACACCGAGGAGGGTGAGGAGTTCTGGGACTTCAGAGGAAGGGACACCAGAGGTTCAGGTTCAACGTCCTCTCCCGTCCCGAGTCGTAACGAGAAGCAGGTGGACGTCCGTGAGACACTACAAAATCCGACACTTCCGGACCATCGTCGACACAGTATTACCTCCAGTAGACCCGTCTCAGATCCGTTTGTTCTCTCACACCTCTCCGACTCACTGTGGGCCCTAGACCCACCCCACCGTGGGCCTCAGGGAGACCGGTGTCTCCGACCCAGAGGTCTTCTGGTCGGAAGTACTACCTGTCGTCGGTGTGGTCCGACTCAGGAATGTTAAAAGACCGAAGTCAAGGGTACGTAGAGATCTACGAAGGACCACGTCCTCGAGGTCAATGCCTGACCCGTTCTCGAGAGACCCGACTGTCGGGGTGTCCCCTCGTCAGACACACCAAGTTTACCCTGAGACCCCAGGTGGACTTCCAGTGTCAAGGGTCCTAAGGACACCCTAAGGACCTCCCCTGTGACGTCCGACGGATGTGGATCGCCCCTCCAGAGTCCCGTCTCCGTGGGACCCAACTTTTCCCAGAAGGGACGCCCGCCGGGATGGGGACGGGGGCAAGTCTCGGGTCAAGGTCGGCACGTGTCCGGACCTCGAGGTCCGATTAACACTTAATCCTCGGGTTAATGCGGGTCGTCTTAACCGAGGCGCGACGGCGGAGAAGGGCTGTCTGTACATATAATTATCAACCGTGAATAACTTGGTTTATACTTATAAGTAGAAGTAAATATAAAGTTCCGGAAAGGAGGACCTCCGGGCGCCCCGACGCTGGTCGAGGTCGGGGTAGTGCCTCGACTGTCGAGCGTGAGGACCCGGGACTGAGGACCGAGCCTCCCCGACGCCGCCGCCGGGCCGAGGGTCGACAGGTGTTTGTGAGTAATCCCCGGCCTGGGTCGCTCGACGCCTCTTACACATTAGCGCGGCGCGCGACGATTAATCCCTCGACAACCCCGTACCTCCCGCTCTCCTGCTTAAGAAATTTGTCTCCTGCCCTTTGAACTTCTCGACATTAATGAACCTCGTCTCAAGTAAAGTCTTGAACCCTCGGTTACTCAGACTACTGTCGGGACGGCCAACCCCCACCCCCCGCCTTCCCACTGTTCCTCCCTCCTCGGTCGGCCCGTGGGTCTGAGGCGGCAAGGGTCCCCCACCCCTATATGGAAGTAAGACAAGTTCCGTTACCTCGACACACGTGGGCGAGGGCGGGGTTGGGGAGGGTCGGGGGGGTTGAGGGGGGGGTTCCGTTTAAGAAGCGGGAGTCCCAGTGGAACCCGAGTCCGAGGATCGAGAGGTCTCGCGAGGGGACCGTACCGCCCAACAGGGACCCGCGAGGGTCGAGGGGCCTGCCGGAACTGAGAGACGACGGTCGGTGGTCCCACCTAGTACTAGGTCGGTAGACTGGCGACTACAACGAGAAGCTACCTCCCGGAGTCCGAGGGGGTCTAGGGGCCCCGACCGTGACTATCCTCACCACGGTGTACCAACCCCCCACCTCCGTCTACCCCTCAAATCCCGGGAACGGCTGTCCTGAGGGTCTGAGGTCTTAGAGGGTCCGCACAGTGGCGTCCGGAGTCTGGACCTCTCTTCCGCAACTACGGACCCACACGAGGTCAGGGACAGACGGGGGAGGGTTAAGCTTCTGGTGGCAGGGTGGTCCCGAGAGGACGTTTGGAGGTAGACTTTAGGGTGGGTGGACGGAGTCCTTCTGGAGTGGTGAGGGTCGACCGTAGACAGGAAGACGGGGCACATCTCAGGGTGCAGTCAGTAGGTCAAGTCTCGTGGGAGGGGAAATTCCAGGTTGTGGTGCTCCTGGGGGTCGAGTCGACACCCGTCCTTCTCGCGGTCCCGGTACCAGTTGTCACCTGTACCCTCGAAGACCCACGTAACAGGATAGAGACAGGGGTGACCCCGCTCGACGTCCGGACTAACAAGGGTACTGTCGACTGTTTAGGGTAAGTTGTGTACGTAGGGAACGGGTCGGGAGGTTGCGTCCCCCGTAGTTAATAATCCAGACAGGTATGAGACTTTCTTGTATGGAGGAGTTAATCGTCTCCCATAACGGGGGAGAGGGGTAATAACCAATCTCGTCACAAGCCCTAAAAAGGACTGTCGGAAATGAGTGACAACGAGAATCTCTTCGAGGACCGAGTTGAACGTAAAAATTCCAGATGTCAGAGGGAGATCTTCTGTCAACAGTTATGAAGGAAGATCAAGATCGACGCTGAAACGTACGACTGACTACCACTACTACTATTACCACCACTTTCGTTGTTTTTGAGGGTAAACAACTCACGAAGGACACACGGTCCGTGATCAGAACCACGAAATGTGCATAATTGAGTGCGGAACGAGTGTCACTGGGTCTCACCTACGATCATAACAAATACTACGGGGTAAAATGTCTACTCCTTTGTCTCCAAGTCTTTTCGACCCACCTAACAAAATTCACCGTCTCCTTGTTACCTAAACTTGAGGTCAGACAGATCGGGGTTTCGGGCACGAAGATTGGAGTGAGGAACTCACAAGGATCTTCGGGTCACTCGTTCTGGACCCCGAGGGTCCCGTCCTGGGTAAGACCTACGTCTCTCTTTCCTTTCCGGTCACCTCTCTTTCTCTCATCCCCTGTCAATACAGTAAGGAGTCCCGGGGGCTTCCCTGGACCTTCCTTAGACCCGTCGTAGAAGGAGTGAAGTCAGATCTAGACACGACCGGTCCCGACATCGGTGAGTGGGGTACACCGAAAGCTTTACTTGGGTTGTTTTAATATGTAACCCAAGGAGTCAGTGCGGTCAGTGTAAAGGCACAAGTCATGAGTCTACACCTCATAATTGGAAACAACAATGGTCAGTGGGGTATGACTTGTGGTCACCTGAAGAATCGAGCCCCATCTCGAACCTCAGTCGTTAGAAGTCCTGAGAAGAGAGCCCACAGGAAGTCCCGGAGCCTCGTACTGTCCCTGTCCCACCCTTCCCCGACCCACCCCTTCGTACTCTCGGGGTGGAAATGTGGACGGAGACGTCGGGTGGCAGTCCGTAGTCCTCGACGTCAATCGTTCGTCCCCGGCGACGAATTGGACGACGAGTAAGGGAAGAGGGTCTCCGTTCGTCGAGGGTCGTCGAAACGAGAAACAGGAGTTCTTCTCTAGTCTTTGTCTTTGGAAATCCGGAACGGACCGAGAGAGGAGAAAGAGTCGTACTTCAGACACAGGTCGGGACGTCCGAGGCAAAGGTTTATCCCTTCGTTCCGACACCGGTACCACCCCGACCTCGGGTCGGGCGTCGGGTGGACCGGGGGAGGGGTGGTCAGTCTAGGGTCAACTACGAGCCCGAACGAGCCGTCACAAGGGGAACGAGGCACCCGGGTCGACAGCGAAGAGAGGTCCTTTCCCGAGTCGGGAAACAGGGTCGTTCAGACTTTGGTAGATCTTTTTCCGCCCTCGGGACACAAGTGTCGTGAGTCCTGAAGGAAGTACGGGGACCCCTTCTAACGACCCTCTCTTTCGAGGAACTGTACTACATTGGACAGGACGGGACCCACCCCGACCCGGTCTACACCCCGTGGGGTCCCGACATGAAACCACGGACTCAAATGTAGACCTGTAGATCCATAGGAATCCGGACACGGAATCCTGTGAGAGAGACCTATTCGTCTCTACCGTCCCGTCCCGTGTCTCAATTCTTCCCTCTATTCCGGACTCCCACTCTCACTTTCATCCCCGTCTCCACTCTTCTGAGACCTCCAACCGAGTCCGACCCGGACCGTCCCCGCAAAGGAGTGACTACGGTGGAACCGGAACCTCGACTAGGTGTACCTTCTTTCGGTTCCTTCCCTCCTCCCCTGTGTAGGTCTCTCGTAAGAGGAAAACCCAGAGTGAGGTGTCAATATTTCACGAAGGTGAGCCAAATAGGGGTATCCAAACCCTTTCTTCGTCATCTTGATAGTAAGGGTAAGACGTCATCCTTTTTGACTCCGGGTACCCACCTTGACTAAACGAGTTCCTGTACATCCCACTCTCCCTCTCAACTTTCGACTGGAACCAGGAGAACGAAGGGTCAGGTCCCAAGATTGTCTCCGACACCAGGTACCAACGGATATCTTTGCAGTCTCGAAGTGAAGGGGACCTCTTACAATAAATAATTATTACACCGGTATGAACAAAGGTTTAGTGGACCTAGCCCCCGACACTGACTACAAAGAATAAACCTCAAAATCCCTTTTACCGTGTCTGCTCTCTCAAACTTAAGTCAAGTGAAGTCAAGCCAGTGAGTCAGAACAGGCTGAGAAACGTTGGGGTACCTGACGGTGTGCGATCCGGAGGGACACGCAATGGTCAAGGATCTCGACCGAATTTGAGTACAGGTGACTCAGTCACTACGGTAGGTTGGTAGAGTAGGAGACAGTAGGGGAAGAGGAGGACGGAAGTCAGAAAAGGTTACTCAGTCAAGAAGCATAGTCCACCGGTTTCATACGGTTTCATACTGAAACTTTTGGTTTCAAAAAACCAGGTCCGACGTTTACACTCCTCCAAGGGAGTTCCTAAAGTGACCACCAGGTTACCAATTCTTAGACGGACGGTCACGTCCCCCGTACCTAAACTTGGGACAAGGTCGTCCTAGGGTGTAAGGTGTCACGTTGATTCCGACACGTGGTGTCGATGACTCGAGTGTACTCTTCGGCGGCGTTACTCTTCGGTGGTGTTACTCTTCGGGAGAGTCACGTCGATCTCTTTCGGGTACACGTCGTCACTTCTGGGTCACGTTGGTTTTTATTTATTTATCTTTAATTTTCTTCATGGGAACTGTTGTGGGTCCGGAGGTTCTTTCCGGGAGAAGGGAACCCCGATGGCTTTTTTACTATCCTTCCCTCTTAAAACTTATACCTAATTGTGTACCTTTCCCTAAAGTAAACCCCGTAAACAAAGGGACATTCTTGAATTACTCTATTCCGAGTCTGAACCCCCGTAAAAAGACGATGATTAATCTGAAGACGGCGGACACGACAGTAACCACGGGGACTCATTTGATCGTCTCGGTCACCCCGACGAGTCTTGAAGTCCACCCCTCTACCTTCCCTCCGACTTAAAAACCGGATTCAACTACCCTGTCGGAACCCAATAAGCCAATTACAGGACAAAAAAGGGGTATTGAGTCCTGTACACCTTAGAATCAAGGGGGCTAGTCCTAGCTTGCGTACGTCACGTTCACACCTCAGAATCGGTGACCTCGTGATCCCTTCAGGGTGGTCATCCCTGACTACCTCCTCGAAATCACTCGACCCGTGTCTTGACGTGGTCACCAGAGGATCAACACAGGGGAGGGGACCCTCCGTCGGTACGGGAGATGTTCCATCTGGTCTTTCAGTTCTCTTTTGTTTTTGTCCGACGAAGTGGGGAGGTGACACGGGAGGGGTCTGGCAGGGGCTGGTGACAGGAGGGTGGTTTCCTCTCGAAACGGTCGAGGGTACCAGTCTTGAGTCCTGTAGTCGACCCGGTACAGTGACGAAATCACTTGAGGTTGAATCTAAGTACTATAGAACTACTGGGTCCGTCACGTACTTGGGACCCAGGACCCTGGTTGGGAGGAGACGAGCAGGGGAGACTGAGATGTAGGACCCTCCTATTCGTCTGACTCTTGGAGAAGGTCCCGAAACGAGAAAGGGGTCTGGGAACCCTCGACGCCTACGGTGTAGATCTAGACCCCTTCACAAGTCAGGGGGGTTTCGACTACGAGGTGCAAGGTCCAAGGTCGGGAAGTCTCACGACGTGACCCGTAGTGCGTAATACATCGACACTTCGTTCGTCCCGAGTCTAGAAGAGAGACGAGGACGAGGGGGTTCTCAGGGTGGCCCTTCCCCTCCAATGGATCTCATCTTACGTCCACAAGGACCCAGGGACCGTCTCTCGATTGTCGTGTTTTGGAGTGGGAATTAGATCTTACCAATAATTGTATAATTAATTATAAATTTTTGAGTAATACGGAACTACTACCGAAGGAATTCGACAAAAATATAAGTAACGTCGGTGGGTCCTCGTTATTGGTACGAATGCACCGTTTTATCTCAGTAAGACGAATTAGTGGCTCCTCCAAAATGTCCGTCAGAAGTTTCGGGTATTTGTCGGTCTCTCAACTACTGTACAGAAGAAAAATCTAAAAGAAAATGTGACCTACGACACAATCCTTCGACAAAAGAATATAACTCCACTTTGGAATGACAGTTGTGAGATGAAAGGAGGGTGATACGGTCCGACCTCGGGGACCACCGGGGTCCGTCTCCTGGGACACACCATCGGACACGTGAGTCACCACCCCGTGGGACTGTCGGTGGGACGCGGAACCCCGATGTGGTGTCCTGTTGGGGTGTTCGACTCCGGGGTCCAGACCTTTGCGAAAAGGTAGAGAAGGACCGTCTTAAGACGGAGTCGGAGTCCGACTTTGGGATCGTGAGGCACCAAGTGTAGTCAAAAGACCCCCCACCTCCACCATGGAAGTTACAAAAGTCCAGGGTCGCCACTAGGATGGTCCGAGACACTGTCGTAGGGAGGAGGAACAATGTACGTCCGAAGAAGGACTTAGTGAATAGGGTGTAGTCGTGGGTTGAGAGGTTTCCCAGTACGTCGGTGATTGGTAGGTGACGGGTGTCCCAGGACACTGTCGTCATTTCTGGCGAGTATACGTGAAACAACCCTGTCAACGCTTCCCGTTTCCACCACCCTCTCTCTGGTGTCGTTTCAGACGAGTTCAGGGAGGTTGGTCTCCCCGATCTCTGTGTCGTAGTGTCCCTGGGGGTCATCGGAACCGGAGTGGACGGAAGAAGTCTGAGGTTCTACTACCTCTAAGAATACCCCCGGACCTCCGGAGTCTCCTCGGTCCTCAAGACCCAGGTCCGGTCTCCCCAGGTCCACCGGTCGTCTTACACACTGACGACTGTACCGGACGGACAATCACAGTCGTTTTACTAGTGTGTGATCCGATAGGGAAGACCCAGGACCCGGTTCCTTCGGGAGGCTCCGTCCCTACCTCAGTTTACCACAACTCTCTTCCTTGACCGAATGACACGAAATCTTTCACACCATTCACTGTCCGTCCCTTTACCCACTTAGGGAGGACTCCACGACTACTACGGTCGCGAGTAGGTAGTGCACGTCCACGTCGGCCTTGACACACCTCGGGGTCCGTGAGATTCCACCAGGGGACACCGTGAGTCCCGATCCATTCGTCTCCGACCGCCGACGGTCCACGGTTAGTACCAGGAAGACTTGATCACTTCGGTCCCGGGACCTGTGTGCGTTAGGTCGTGGACGACAACCCTGATTCCAGGGTCCGAGTGTTTCTTGCAAGTCAAAGTCCCGTCTCGTACTCACTCCAAAGGTCAACCTAGATCCGACAGTCCCGTCCGAACTTCATTCCGACTTAAGTCCGGTCCCCAGTTCCCTCCGAAGGTACCTTCGAACCCTCTTCCCAGTCAAAATAAGGTCCCTTATCGTGACCTCAAACCAGAATCGTCCTTTCCTAAAACAGGACCTACTCCCACGTCCACCCCAATACATACACAGCCCACCTCCTAAAGGAGTAAATCCCCTATGGTAGATCCCTGGGTCTGTTCTGGGTCTGTTCTCCTGTTCTGGTCCGCACAGTAGGGGTCCCTGATGAGGTCGAACGGGTACCTCTTGAGGGTCCAAAACGAAGAGTACAAAGGTCGGGTCCCAAGATACGAGGGAATGGGGACAGGAACAGGGGAGAGGACGGGGGTTCGTAAAGGAAAAAATTTTTTCAAATACATAAAAATTGACCTCCTGTCAACGAAATGTTACAACACAACGAAAGACGAAATGTAGTTGTACTCAGTCGGTATCCATATGTATATAAGGGAGGGAGAATTTGAGGGGAGGGTAGATGGTGGGGTACGGTGAGTAGATCCAACAGTGCCTCGTGGTCGGTTGGTAAAAGACTCCGATTCCCACAATCCCCGACCACTGGGACACCTTCAGGACTTTGACTTCCAGGGATGTATGAAGGTAACGACGGTCACACCCGACGCACCACGGTAGAGGTTTCCTGTCACTAAGAACCCGAAGAGAGAGAGAGAGAGAGAGGAGGGACGGGTGTCGGTGCCGGTGAACGGGTGTGGACACTAATCGACGTTCGGGACAGGCGTCGAGTCCACCTTCGAACCAGGGTCTAGAATCCTTCCGTGAGAAACTTGAGGACACACCCGACGTGAACTGGGTGTCGGTGAGGACGTCGGAGGACCCAGAATGCGTCTTCGAAGGGATACTACCCAGGGTCGATACCCAGTGAGGACGGAAGGGGACGACTGGGAGTGACAGGTCGACTCCAGGTACGATAAGGGTCCAGGGAGTAGTCCCCGACCTAGTCCTATTAGAAAGGAGGTCAAGTCTAAGTTTGTACAGGACACCCCCAACACAGAGGTTCGAGTTGGGTCCTGGGAGAGACTCGACTGGGGGGACGGGACCTACAGGGTGTGCCGGATAGGGAAGGAGGAACCCCCGACCTCGATACGACCCTCACAAGATCATGTCTCCTTCACCGACGTGGGTCCTCTCACTACAACCCGTTGGTCCCAGGGACGTTCCCTTACCACTCTATACACGACATTGAGGGACTTACGGGGACCACACAGACACAGCACCACCACACATGTGTAGGGCACAACACATATTCGGTACATACAGTCGCACCCCGTCCTCTCCCTTGTCAGACATCAGACTGGGGACAGAGAACATCACGGGCACCCGACCGAGTCGGGACTGAGAAGGGTTAGGGGGAACGACGGACCCCAGACGGGGAGGAGGGTTCCGGGGTGAAACTCGAGAAACAAAAGTCAGTACAGACTGAGAAACGCTGGGGTACCTGACATTCGATGGTCCGAGGAGGTAGGTACCCTAAAAGGTCACCCAACGGTAAAGGAAGAGGTCTCCTAGAAGGGTTGGGTCCCTAACTTGGGTCCAGAGGACTTAACATCCGTCTACGAAATGGTAGACTCGGTGGTCCCTTCAGGACGAGAAGATGTTAAGGAGGTTTTTCCTAGAACAAGAAGGAGTATAATTAATGGAATGGAGGACGACACCCTTAGACCCGACACAATTGGGTGACTCGTGGGACTCCACCCCCACACGTACCACCCCCTCGTCCAACGTCCCAGGGTGTCAGAACCTAGGTTTAGAACGAGGTGGTGTATACCCGGGTTACCAGTAGTCGTTCAGTGTACTGACGACATTCGGGGTTAAAGGAGTAGACATTTTACCCTTATTATTACTACACAGGATCGACCGTCAAGTCAAGACTTCCAACTGTGTTCGGTGCACTTTCCGGTACGTGTGTCATCCGTGAGCTACTCGTCGACCGTGAGAGTTGGCATGGACACGCACGAGTGTCGAGACACCCCGGACACGACACGGTCCACCGTAAAGGGTGTCGTTTAGGATTCTACTCTTTAGTACATATTCACCGAATACTTGGCTCCACAAGGGTCCTACTCGCACACTTCTCGTTCTCACCCGTCTCCCGGTCTTCCCCTTCTGGTCCGACCACACATCCTCCCCTTTTATCTCTTACCTCCGATAGTGTCCCTCCTTCCAGGGGCGGGGTCCGTCTCCTTCATCTCCTTACCTGTGGTGACTCTACCGTTCGTCCTTCTTTCCGTTTCCCAGTTAAGTGACCAACGAGGGTCGCACCTTCTCGGTCTCTTCACCCTAGTCAGTGGCTCTGCCCCGACCTCCGGAGGTACATACTGTTAGAGGTCCAGGCAGACACAACGGCGTTTACTGTAATAAAGTAAGAAACAATACCGACTCATTATAAGGTAACAGATATATGGTATATAAGAAATAAGTAAACAACTACCTGTCGATCTACCGAAGGTACAGAACCGATAACATTTCTCACGGTGACACTTGTAACCTCACGCACACAGAAGTCAAATGTCAAAAGTAGAAAAGACCTATACACTAGAGTGAATGTACACCTTTGATTTTTCATCATGTTTCCTTGAATGAATGTTTTGTCTTTGTCTGAGCGCCTGTGACTTTTGTTTGAATACCAATGGTTCCTCTCCCCTTTCTCTCTCTTTAACCTTCATCCCCCAATTGTCTACGGATATTCGTCTCTGTAATGAAACGGTTGTTTACAGGTAGATCAGTTCCGATACCAAAAAGGTCACCAGTACATACCTACACTCTCAACCTGACACTTCTTTCGACTCACGGTTTCTTAGCTACGAAAACTTGACACCACAACCTCTTCTGAGAACTCTCAGGGAACCTGACGTTCCTCTAGGTTGGTCAGGTAGGATTTCCTCTAGTCGGGACCCACAAGAAACCTTCCTTACTACGACTTCGACTTTGAGGTCATGAAACCGGTGGAGTACACTTGTCAACTGAGTAACCTTTTCTGAGACTACGACCCTCCCTAACCCCGTCCTCCTTTTCCCCTGCTGGCTCCTACTCTACCGACCTACCGTAGTGGCTGAGTTACTTGCACTCAGACTCACTTGAGGCCCTCAACCACTACTTGTCCCTCCGGACCGCACGACGCTAAGTACCCCAGCGTCTCAGCCTGTACTGACTCACTGACTTGACTGACTGATGGTATACATTTTATCTATTTGTTGTTCCTAAATGATATATCATGTCCTTTGGTATAAGTTATAGAACATTATTTGACATTACCCTTCCTTGTCCTTTTTTTCTTATATCTATATGTGTGTATATATATTGATTCAGTGAAACGATATGTGGACTTTGATTGTGTTGTAACATTTAGTTGATATGAAACCATTTTTATTATGAATGCATGTAAAAAAATTTACCGTTTCCTTCCATAGACCCACTGACTCGGTTTCCCGTCGGGGTGTTCTGGAGGGCGTGAGATGAGACAGTTCCCATCCCCACTTTCCACCTCTTTTGGACAGACACAAAGGTCGGGTGTTTCCCCAAACCCCCTCTTACTACCACCTAAGTTCATCCAGACCCCAACCAGTCCATGACCGCTTGCGTCTTGCCTCAGAATGACCTCCAGTAATCACGACAAGAGGTTCACAAGGTCGAAGAGAGGGAAAGGGCCGTGTCCCTTCGTGACTCTAGGACCGAGACACCACCCCAGTGTTCAGGTCCCGATCAGTTTCGTAGCACTCGTTTTCACCGACCACGGTGAAGAGCCTGTCTCGTGAGTCGGTACTTCACTTTGGGAGGTATGGTGAAGGAGGGGGGACGACGCAGTAAGTGTCACAAGACCTCCCACTGACGAGGCAGTCGGACGTAGGACTTTCCTCGTCACTACTATACCGAGTCTCGGGTACCGACTGAACACTACCTGTACATTGTGTCACTCTTTATGAGGCAACAACATACAGGGACTATAAACCCCTGACAAACAACAGTGTCGTATTTGGATCGACTATGACCGACTATGTCCGATGCACTGATCTTCGGTCCTATTTCGAGTACCTGAGTTATGGAGTCACTTATGGTCCTCGACCAGTGTGTCAGACTCTGGTCACTCTCCGGTTACCCGTCGTACCCACAGATTTCGGAAATGAGTAGGCGGTCCTCTCCACGGTCGACGGGAGACGTCAGTCAACGACAGACGTTCTTCCCTCATTTTACTTCTATGTTACTTTCCCCTTTGACTCTAGAACTTAAAACTCTCTGAACTCATAAATACGGTTTCTACAACTCAATTGGACTTTCTCTGACAAAATTCGATCTTTTCAGACTCGCTAGAAATTAACTGATCAATTTTCTAGAGGGGTTGAGGAAAGGAACCGTAGCCACCCTTATGTTCGTGTTCGCGTTCTATTCTACTTAGTATCTTTTATTCTCAGACGAAAACGTGTAGACTTACATATTTTAAGGCGGAAAAATACGGACGGGTTGAGTTGAAGGTAGACTGAGGTCTCGGACCCGGAAAGAGAGAGAACGACAAGGGTCTACAAGGGATTTTCCGACGGGAGGACCCACCGTCTTCCCTCCCTCAATCGCCCATCCCTCTTTCCGAGGTTCCCGGTACATGACCGGGTCTCAACACTGTCATTCTTTCTACTCACGAACCAACCCCCTGTTTTCCTCCGGTAAGGGTCATCGACCAGTCAGGAAACAAAATCTTTATTCCGTCCGGGAGTCCCTGATGTACCTTCGGACCCCCACCTCCGTCCCCGGAAGGGGGTGTCTCCAGGACGGGAGGAAAGGGAAACTGAGATAGAGTCTCGTAGTGCGGTGGTAGACGGTGGTAACAGGTTGGTCTTTAGACTCAGTGGGAATTGAGGAGGAGACGTAAGTCAGGGGTCCGGGAGACCGGAACTGGCACACGACCCGGGAGGTCCTGACAGGAGAGGGTGACTCGGGACACGGGTCCTCCGGCTAGTGGACCAGACGGGGGTACACCATCAATGTGAGGAGGATCAAGAGGAAGGACGTCCCAGTGGTGCCACACCACACCGGGGGGTCGACTTCGTGGGAAGGGAGAAGCCACGTGGGGTCTCGAGAGGAGAGACCCGGGGTCATCGACGAAGGAGAAGCAGAGGAAAGACCGGAGTCCAAGGACCGAGATCCTACGGTGTGGTAAGACATCTCAAAAGGAATTGGGACGAGTGTAGATACTTTGTCGGGTAACTAATTTGAGAAGAATGCCGCGACTCAGACTCCCACGGTAGACGGAAGACGGTCGTACAAACTATCTTCGAGTCACCTTCTTAAAGACATTCCTACCTCTATTACCTATTACTTGTTTCTAGGTTGTAGCTCCTGTGTCAACAGTGAACTATTGATCTTCGACATTAATTAACATTGGAGATTTGTGACAACTTCACAGTAAATAGAGACTGGAGTGACTGTGAAAGGATCTTCTCCACCGGCAATAGAAAGAGGACTGGTAAAATCAATAGGAGGAACCACACGGTCGGAGGTCAGAGTGGGGAAAGGAGAAGATGGTCTTACTAAGACGACTCCGAGTGTAGAGTGGTGCTACGAGTGTGTGTGTGTGTGTGTGTGTGTGTGTGTGTGTGTGTGTGTGTGTGTGTGTGTGTGTCCTGGGGAGGTCCATCTCCTGACACAGGAGTCGAGGGACCCGAAGGAAGACGACCACGAGAGTTTGGAGTACGTTGACTACCAATAGTTCAGGTACTTCTAGTCATAAAACCGAAAAACCGTGAAAGGACCCGTGGGTCGTGTTTGGGACCGAGTGTCGTTCGTGAACCATGTCTTCACGTCTTCCTTCCTTCTCTCTGATCTCAAATTACTGAAGACGAGACACGGTCCGGGACCCGTGTAATAGAAAACAAACGTATTCTTAATGACCGGAAATTAACACAATTATATCTGTATCACTCAACTACTACTTATGATCGGTCTTGAAATATTCACACAATGCTAATGTTCCAACCCTAACAGTTGTGAACCTTAAACCTGGTTTCGTCCTATTATCTAAAATTTAACCTAAGACCCTGAAGGGACCACCAGGTCACCAATTCTGAGGTGTGAGGGTTACGTCCCCCGGACCCAAACTAGAGACAAACTCTTTGATCTAGGATGTACGACGTTGATTCGTAAACGTACGGTGTTGATTTCTAAGACGTACTACGTTGATTGTGGACTACGTCGGTTTATTTTTTATTTATTTTCGTTTATAAAATTTTTAACTTGAGACGTACCAGAGAATGCCCTCGAGACCTCTACGGACAACAATGACCCGAGGTTGTAGTGGTAAGAGACCCCGACTTGCACCACCTCTCACCTCTACCCTCTTACCCCTCTAAATCTCCGTTTTCAAACCTGACCGTGAAAAAGATCCTCGGACTCGACTAAACCCCTGACAGTTTAGGTTGACCCTCCAGAAACAGTCCGTCGAGGTCTCTGTGTACCCATTACGACACTTTTCGGTTCGAGACCCTCTGTCCCTACCACGGGTCCTCTCCTAGACGGGTATGCTCTACAAGGGTCACTACGTCCCCCATCCCTAGTTTCGGGGGACGGGTGGACCCAGTAGTCAGTTGACACCTTAAGTTAGGGTGAGTCCGTTTCTCGATACCTCACTTCTTCTGTGTCCGAAGGAGAAGTGTGGGAGTCAAGTCAAGTCAGCGAACACAGGTCGAAAACTCTGGGGTACCTGACGTCGTGTGGTCCGGAGGGACAGGTAATGGTTGAGGGTCTCCGGTGAGTTAGAGTACAGGTAACTCAACCACTACAGTAAGTTGGTAGAGTAGGAGACAACAGGGGAAGAGGAGGACGGAAGTTAGAAAGGGTCGTAGTCCCAGAAAAGTTTCATCAGTCAAGGAGCGTAGTCCACCTCAAAGTCGAAGTGGTGGTCAGGAAAGTCACTTATAAGTCCTGACTAAAGGAAATCCTAACTGACCAACCTTGAAGAACGTCAGGTTCCATGAGATTTCTCAGAAGAGGTTGTGGTGTCAAGGTTTCGTAATTAAGAAGTCGTGAGTCGAAAGAAATATCAGGTTGAGAGTGTAGGTATGTACTGATGACCTTTTTGGTATCGAAACTAATCCACCTGGAAAGAACCGTTTCATTACAGAGACGAAAAATTATACGATAGATCCAACCAACGAAAAGAAGGTTCCTCGTTCGCAGAAAATTAAAGTACCGACTTCAGTGGTAGACGTCACTAAAACATCGGATTCTTTTATCGGACAGTGACAAAGGTGACAAAGGGGTATATACACGGTACTTCACAACCCTGGCCTACGACACTAGAATCAAAAGACTTACAACTCAAAATTCGGTTGAAAAAGTAAGAGGAGAAAGTGAAAGTAGTTCTGAGAAATCAAGAAAGAAACGAAGTGTGGATCTTCCTTTGTTTCGGAACTCAGAGTTTAGTACCAATTCCGAGACTTTGGTACGAGAGGTCCAGACTTATAGTCAATATGAGGAATGATCGACACACTGGGACCTGGGTAATGAATTGGATAGATATGAGTCAGAAGATTAGACACTTTACCCTGTCTATATTATAAATACAGTGTGTTGACATTCCCACTTTTCTGAATCACCCCATTTCGATTGATTGGGTCTTATCACGAGTTTATCACGACCTTGTATCGTTCACGATATCTTCACCAACGACAGTAAAAACATGAATAACAGACCTTCGAGGTCCCTTCTTTTTCTCCTTAACTCCCACCCCCCTCCCACGGAGTACTATGTTCCTCGCTACCCAAACCGGAAACTTCTTGATTATGTTAAAGGACACCTCTTCTCTCACCTTCCCGGAAGTTTCGACTCCTGTCTTAGACTCAACCATTAATCTAACGGGAAACCCTCTTACCATTCCCGACCCCACTACCCCCGAGTCCTCCCTCTCAACACCACCCACCGCTCTGGTCCGACTCCTAACTCGAGACGAGAACCCACGACTCTTCGGTGGCCTTCGACAATGGTCCCAGTTCCGTCTCCGTCTTCATACAAGACCTTAGTCACACCTCGTCACCTCTTATTCACTAGCAACCCATCCCCTAATATCTCACTCCCACCCCGTCCCTCCGGCCGATCATCCGAGTGTGGGTCGGAATCACTCCTGTCCCGGACGTCTCAACCCTTACCTTCGTCGGGATACTTGACCCCACTCCTCCCCCGGAGGACCACGGGTCGAGGGACTGGGGAGAGGGAAAAAGAGGGAAACGGGCCCCGTACCGGGTCCCGAGTCGGCGAGGAGACACCTCGACAAGAACGGACGAGACCAGGACCCGTAAGAGAGGAAGGACCCAGCATCTCACTCTTTGGTGTGTAAAGGTGTGGACAGTAAAAGAAGTATCGGGGGTCGTTCTGGGGACCGAGTCAGAGGAGCTCCCCGAAGGACGTCTGTCACCGTCTTTAGTGTCCTCTCCACTCTATCCACTGGTCTCGGGACGGGACGCTCAACGGGCGGATGTCGAGACTATTGGAACCGGGACCGAAGGAAGGACGTCCGCCTCGAGTAGGAGTGAGGAGGGATTGGGCGGACTCCCGGCGCTTAAGAGAACAGGTTGTCCTTCTCAGGTGGCTCGGTCCTGTCGACCCCGGAAGAACCGAGGTTCTCCCTTGAGGATACCCGAGGAGGTCCGACCCTAGGTGGGTCCCGAGTTCCGGAGCCCGGTCGGTACACCCCGGGTGCCCCCGTGACGGTATACACCACCTTCCGTTGGACCTTACCCCAACTCACACACCTGGACTCTGGTCCGGTGGACCGCGGTGGTGAAGGATCTTCACATCACGACTCGGAGAAGATGAGTCGGAGAGACCCAGAGTCAAAGGGGTAGACACTTTACTCCCGATTATTAGGGACCCACTGGACAGGACTCCGGTGCTTACCCAGTCCTAGGTGTCTCAGTGTCGTGTGTCAAGGGGATACACAACCGAGTGACAAAGACAGTAGCAGAACACGAGACACCGACATACCCCCGGACTACTACACACTTGTCTCTTTGAGACCCTCTCTTTTCGTAACCTACCTTTGACCCGTTTGGACCCCTCCGCCCCCCTTCTCTCCTCCTTCGTCTCTCTCTTTCCTTCCTACTTAGTCCCTCCGAATAGAGTGTGGAGAGACCTGTCCGGACCCTTGGAGAGGAGTCGTCGGGACCACCTGTCACGAATTGGAGATGACTGTGTGCGGGTCGTAGTCTCTGGAGTAAGGGTAAAGTCCAATGGCCCAAATAACAATCTGAGAGACTACAATCGTTCGAGGAGGGACATACAGAGTCCGGAATCGTTTCGGGGACCTAGGGGTACCGGGACGAGGTCGAGCCCATAGGCACCTAGAGGGAAAGAGCTCAGAAAACCCCCGAACTCCATAAAGGTCTTCAAGGACTGTACTAAACACGAGTGTCCCTGTCGGTTGGCTCGGTCTTGGGACCGGTTCTAAATCTCAGTGGAGCCTCGAGTGACACGGTCGCAAAGGACGACGGGGACGGTACCTGTCTCCTTGGACCACCCATGACAGGTGTGCCACCGTTTCTCTCCCTGTGCTGAGTAGTGGAATGTGAAAGCGACGACGGTTAGTGTACCGTTCGAGTTGACCACAGAAGACCCGGAGGGGAAGGTTCACCCCCCACGAGACGGAGGTCGGTACGGTCAATCCCCAGGGTGTGTCGACTACCGGACCGAAGTCCCAAACTCACTTGACTGAGTCCGACATTACCAAAGGAGGAGTGTCTCGTGTCATGTACGTATGAGGGTCCCACTGGTCGGTCCGACACAAGGAGGGGGTCGATGTCCCGGTCTGGGGTGTAGGGGTGACCCCAGGACTAGACCGACCAAATAGGAGTCAGGTCGGTGGTAGGGAACAAACCCACCCACGAGTGGATCCCGAAGAGACGAGAGAGTCTCGGGACCTCGGGTATCTTTTACTAACATATACTAGATTTAAGTTCCGGAAAAGGGTCATATGTAGAACCGAGAATACATTTGGAACCTACGTTTGTGAAACTCCCCTGCACGGAGCTACGAGGTAGTCTTCACAATCTCCGTCGAGAACAGGGGCGGGGTGGGTTGTGGACGAGGTAATGTGTGAGGAATCGTACGTTGAACGAGTAGGACGAGAAACCTGACCATGTTTCTTTCAGTTCGGTATTACTATCGTTATTCTGATGATTCGCTCACGAACTTCACTTCACTTCACTGTCAACGAGTCAGTACAGGCTGAGACAAACTCTGGAGAACCTGTCAGGTACGTTAAGAGGTCCGGTCTCATGACCTCACCCATCGATAAGGGAAGAGGTCCCCTGGAAGGGTTAGGTCCCTAGCTTGGGTCCAGAGGGAGTGACGTCCACCTAAGGAATGGTCGACTCGGTGGTCCCTTCGGGTCAACTCACGAATGTCACATGGTTCAGATAATGTAGGCAACCTTCTTACGGATGATCGACACACTGGAACCCGTTCATTGGATTACAGAGACCAAGAGTACATGGACTAGACATTTTACCCCTTGATTATAGATGGAGTATCCACACAACAACAAGTCAGCGAGTCAGAACAGACTGATAAACTCCGAAAGGACAGAAAGTGATAGATGGCTTCGAACGAGTTTGAGTACAGGTAACTCAGTCACTACGGTAGGTTGGTAGAGTAGGAGACAACAGGGGAGGAGGAGGACGGAAGATAGAAAGGGTCGTAGTCCCAGAAAAGGTCGCTCTACCGAGAAGAGTAGTCCACCGGTTCTATAACCTCGAAGTCGGAGTCGGAGTCAGGGAGGTTACTTGTCAGTCCTAATTAAAGGAAATCCTAACTGACCAAACTAGAGGAACGTCAGGTTCCCTGAGAGTTCTCAGAAGAGGTTGTGGTGTCAAGTTTTCGTAGTTAAGAAACCGTGAGTTGGAAGAACCACCAGGTTGAGAGTGTAGGCATGTACTGATCACCTTTTTGGTATCGAAACTGATCTGTCTGGAAATGACCGTTTCGTTACAGAGACGAAAAATTATACGACAGATCCAAACGGTATCGAAAAGAAGGGTCTTCGTTCGTAGAAAATTAAAACACTGACGTCAGTGGTAGACGTCACTAAAAAGTCGGGGTTTTTTATTTGAGACAGTGACAAAGGTAACGAAGGGGTAGATAAAGGGTCCTTCACTACCCTGGACTCCGGTCCTAGAATCAAAAAACTTACAACTCAAAATTCGGTCGAAAAAGTGACAGGAGAAAGCGAAAGTAGTTCTCCGACAAATTAAGGTGAACCGAAAAACGGTATTCCCACCACGGTAGACGTATAGACTGCAATAACTATAAAGAGGGTCGTTACAACTAAGGTCGAACACGAAGTAGGTTGGGACGTAAAACGTACTACATGAGACGTATATTCAATTCGTTCGTCCCACCGTTATATATCGGAACTGCATGAGGAAAGGGTCAAACCTTGGTCAGACAAGGTACAGGTCAAGATTGACAAAGAAGAACTAGACATATGTCCAAAGAGTCCTCCGTCCAGTCCACCAGACCATAAGGGTAGAGAAATCCTTAAAACGTGTCAAATAACACTAGGTGTGTCAGTTTCCGAAACCGTATCAGTTATTTCGTTTTTATCTACAAAAAGACCTTGAGAGAACGAAAAAGGTACTAGGTCGCCTACAACCGTTAAACTAGAGACTAAGGAGACGGAAAAGATTTAGGTCGAACTTGTAGACCTTCAAGAGTTAAGTACATGACGACTTCGGACCGAACCTCTTGAAACTCGTAATTATACGATCACACACTTTACTGATGTCAACTCACGTCAACACGTCATCAAACTCGTAAGAAACCGTAACGGAAAGAAACCATAACCTTACTTTTGACTGAAAAAGGTCAAGTCACCGGTGACGACTCAAAGGGTTTAAACGACCGTACAACTCACGTAGTCACACATCACGTTCAACTTACTTATTGCCATTTTACAAGTCTTATCTCAAACCATGTATCGTTCACAAGTTTTGTGTAATTGAGAGTAATAATTTGTTAAATCACTAAAATCCACGATTTAAAAGGTCCGTTTAGTACGGAAAAAAGTCTGTTCTTTTGTCAGACACTCTCTACCACACTAAACCCCTCGGTATGTCAACCAATTTTCTCCCCACCCTGAAAAAATCCTGGACGAGAGGATTGGGGATTCACAATTTGACGAAAGGGTAAATCGGGAACTTAAACCAGATACGAACGTTTTACGGAGGTTAAGAAGGTCAACAGGAGTCCAATAATGACAACTTGTTAATTAAAAAAGAAGGTATTTGTCTTCCACTCCTGTGTCAGTGCCTTTAGGACCTCCTTCGGTCACCCACTCCTACACTGAGATCCGGCTACCGTCTTGACTAGACCCTCGGGTGCCCGGTCCTCGTTTCTTCCAAAGTCCCTCTACCGGGGGAGACTACGAGGTTTTCGACGGGCCCGACCTCACCCCTGTCATCTTACTCGGTCCTCAATCTTCCGTTTCTCCGTCGGAGATACAAGACACTCTAGGGACAGGAGACTGGTTCACTGGAATGATCTATCTGCCTTGATTCGGAACACTGGGGGTTCCCTTGGTTTCCGTCACTACCCCTCGGACCGGAATAGAGGCTCCGACGTACGACTATAGTCTTTCAGTCCTTTTGTCGGGGAAGGTCCACACTGGTCTCCGTTCCGAGATAAGACACTCGGACCGAAGAGACTGACGATTGACCTTCGTACATCGGTTTCGCGAGAACCTTCGGGACGAGTGACAAACCCGAGAAAACTCCCACAAAGAAAAGTCTACCCCGGTCCGACCACAACCCTCCGTCGGGTCTGAGGTCCTCTCTGATCCGAGACCTTTAACCTCTGGGTCAGAGGTCGGGACGAAGGCGGAGACTGTACGAAACAAACAACCGGTTCTGAATCAGAGAGTCTCGAACGATGGGGTCGACCTACTGTCTCTTCTCCCAGTCACTAGTGTGAGTTCTCAGAAAGGTTGTGACCACAGGACATTCGAGATGAAATGAGTTCTAGACTTCTGATCGAGAGTCTCCGGGGACCCCTCCCCACGGACCCAAGGGGTCCTGAGGTAGAGACATTTGTCATAAATAACGGGTGGCAGAGGACCGTCCGTGTCGACACCCGTGAACCTACGTAGTCACTTGTTTTCCTGGGGACTATCTCTCGCACAGTCCAGTTCGTCCCCAAACCCCCGTAACGCAATATGATAGACACTTCCTTTCCTGGAACTAGAAGGTCCTTTGGTTCAACCTTAGGGAAACATTTAGTTCCCTTCAGAGAAGTAATGTAAGGACTTTTTTTGTCGGATCAACAATAGTTGACAAAAACGAATTATCCTTCGGTAGTCTCAGGTCGGTCAAAGGTCCGACAACCTCCATGAATAAACGTATACCTATACGATAAATATTTGCGTGAGGATAAGTAATTTCCAAGGGGTTCCGGGAGTCAACGAGTTGTTCCACACCCAACTGAACACGTGGAAGACACACTTTCCACGCAGGAGATACGGGTCTGTGGCGTGTTGGAGTGTCCCCGTGGCTCTTCCCCTACTCCACCCCGGTCCTCGGTCGTCCCGCTCCCCGGACACTCCTCCTGTCAGACCACCTCATCACCTTCCCGGTCGACCACCCTCCACCCTCCCCCACCAACTCCTCGGTCCTCCTCTCTGGACTTATGCTCCCGAGGCGACCCGACGTGACCTGAGGTTCGTCGAAGGTCCCTACCGAGCCCTTCCACGCGAAAGAGAGGGGTCGGCACTCCTGGCACCGCCACCACCCCATTACTGGAGAACGGGTCGGGAACGTCGGGAGGACGTCTCTTTCAGACGCGACCAGGGACACCAACGTGGGACGAGTCGGATCCTCCGAAGGTACCCAGGTACCACCCCACCGCCACTCCGCCGACGTTTCAGGGAAAGGTGGTTCCGGGCGATGGGAGATTCGCGTGTAGAAAGATTACCCTAATCCGAAGTGTGTCCAGTCCCTTGTTAAATAATAAGACGACCGATCTCGGTTCAAAGGGAAACTTTTTACCAATGAGGACCTCAGCCGTTAATGAAGTTTTATTTAAATGGTTTCTGTTTTAACACGGAGAACCCAGTCATTTGCTGAACGGACAAACCCCGACTCCTCTGTTCCACAAATAATTCCTGGCGGAAGCAAAGGACACGTCCAAAGGGTCAAACTTATTAACAGGTTAATTTATATTAAACCTTCAGTCACGATTGGGTCACGGACATAGCGTCCTCCTTCTTAGTGAGCCTCCGCACGTAATTATTTAGGGACCCTCGGAGTGGTGAGGGGTTTGGGGAGGAAACCAAATTAAAACTCTTTAAAAAAACAGAAGGGTACCGGACATACGGAGAGTAAACCTTTACTCGAAGAAGGGGGGTATCTTAAGAAGCCGGAGGGAGGGAAGGTAGACAGACAGACGAAGAGAGGTCGTCCGTCTACGTACTACGGAGAGCCACCCTACCAAGGAAATACCCAGACGCCTGGACACCCAAGAAGAAAGTCAGTAGGTCGGAAAGTAAGGTACTTGCGGATGACTCTCGAATTGAGACCCTGAACGGGATTCGACCTCTTTTTCGTCTACAACAAGTCGGGAGTTTCTACTGAGTTGGTAGTTCTGTCTCCCTGGGTTTTACCTGGACTCATCATGGTACACCGATGAGATTCAGAGGATGTATGTTTGGAAGTTCCACACTCGAAAGTTTCTATGTTTACACAGAAAGTAGTTGTAGTCCGAACTCACTTTAACGTCGAACGGTAGGTAGAGGTTAACGACTACTAGGAAGTCGAGATGGTAGAGGGTGGAGCAGAAAGAGGAGGTCAGTCATCGAGAAGAACGGACAAGTGAACTACGGTCGGAGACATTCGGCTGGTAACACGACATGATAACACGAAAAGTTCCATGACATGACATTCTAGTTTTTACAAAAGAAATAAAAACACAAACAAAAATACATCATAAACATATTTTTCCTAATATTTGGATAACGACATGTCATGATATATCGACTAACACAATCAACTTATGAATCCGATTGAAAAAACCTAAATGTTTGTTTGATCTGAATGTTTGTGCGAGAGTCTTATCTTGAGTAAGCATCCGTCCACTGAGTGACATCACGGTACGCGACGAGGGGTCCCCTGGGACCAGTTTCCGAATGGACCTCTTTCTTTGTCGGGTCACTCAGGACCTTCCTGTTCTTTCTGTTCAGAACCTCTTTTCTTCCACACAGTCCTCGTACGTCTTTGTGCTTCACCCTCCCACGACTCCCACGAACGGACCCACGCAGTCACACCGGTCCGCGCCGTCACACCCTAAACCCTCCTTTATCTGTACCCTCCCGACCGGACCCTACACCGCCATGGAACTCGGATCACATCTTTAGACCTTAAATAGACCTAAATTCCCGTGACCCGATCCTGACCCACCCAGGTCGTCTCGGGGATCCCTAAATTCCGCCGTAACTAAAAATCCGACCGGACGCGACGGACCGTGTTGGATCTCCCTCTCCCGTAAGAATTTAAAACACGGGGTCAGACCCTGGACCCCGTTACCTTTAACAGGTTCTCTCTCCATGTCCTGGTCTGACAAAATCTTTCTAACAACCACCGACACACGACCTTGGGTAGGAGGGTCGGGTCACGTCGGGTTCCCAATCCCAGTCCCTCCGGTCAATCCTTCACCGACGTCCCCAGGATCTCTCTCTTGTGGAACCAGTTCCACTCCGTCCTCTTACCCCCTCCCCGACACGAGTACGTCTCCCTGACCTCCTTCGTGACCACCCGGAGGACCCTCTCAGGGATCTAATTACTCTCTTGTCCGGAGGACCTCCGACCTACCCTACCCCATCCCGCCGCCCCACTCCACATAGTGACGCCCGTTTCGACAGGGGACGAACCGGTGTTCTCCTTTAGACTGCCTCTGCCTGCGTCCCTCCATCAGTGAGAGGGACGTCGAGTCGAGTCGGTCTCCGACCGTCGGACCTCCCATCGTACCGGAGACCCCATCCTCTAGAACCGACCCGGACTAGACAGTTCCAGACACTGTCTCAGTTCGAGTCCGTACTTAAACACTGGTCCTAAGATAAGTCGTATAAGTCCGACCATCTTCCCTGTGGTGTCCCAGCACCTGGGACTCAGTCTGCGAGGACCGATGGTGGGTAGTGAGGACAGAGACTGGTCATATTTCAAGGGAACTCGCGACTATAGTCCAAACCACCGGAAACCTACGAGCGTCGGGTTGGTGGACCGGGAACACCGAGTAGACTCCGGGTTCTTGTTTCCCCTTACTTCATTCTTGAACTCTGTACATGGAGACTGGACCGGTCCCGTGACAACGTCTAGGTTCCTAGGTGGGACGGGATCCGAGAGTTGGGAGGGAAGACCGGGTCACATCGGGTTTCTATACTTGACGGGACTCTTCCAGTCAGAGTGACCACCTGAACGGGACGGACGTCGGGGTCGTGGAGGTCGGCCTCCCAGACTAGAAACGGTCTTACTCGGTCTCCCCCGAGACTGGATGTTTCCCCAGGCACTAAGAGACCGAGTGAGGAAGGTACAACGTCTACCCCTTTGAGTTCAGTCCTCTACCTTTTTTCAGGGAGTCTCGGTATGTCTCTCATTGAGGACTCGGTTCCGATCGGACCCCGAGGGCCACCGGTCGGTCCCATAAACATGTCATAGAATCAGAGAAACCCGACTATCTTATGTTAGGGTGTCTGACCCACCGAGTGTGTCCTGTCTTTACGTAAAGAGTGTCAAGACCTCCGACATTCCGGTTCCAGTCCTACGGTCACACCAGTCCTAGGTCCCGTCCGGGAGAAGGTACAACACCTAACACTGGAGAACGACACGAGAGTGGACCACCTCGACCGATCCCTCGAGACACCCGGGAGAAAATATTAGTGAAGGGTTCCAGGGGAGAAGGATTAATGGAACCCCTAATCTTAAAGACGTAAACTCAAACCTCCGTTGTTGATCTGGTGTCACATGTCATTAATAATATGGTGAACAGGTCATATTCCTACCTCGTACCTTCTACCCGTCGTCGAGACACCAGGGGTTTCCTCCTAGACAGGAGACCCCCACCGAACCCCTCCCGTCGATTCCTGGGTCTCACAAGGACACCATGGTGGGACCACCCGATCTAGACTACCCAACTTTATGGAAGTATGGTCCCCGGATAGGGGTCATCTTCCTCTGAGAACCCGAGCTCTACACCAGTACCCGAATCTGGGTACCGTCTAACCGGTGGAAGAATCTTTGCACCCGACTCCGGTGTCGACCTGGTCCGTCACAGATCCGGTTCGACGTCCGGATTCCTTCCTATAAAAAGGACCCTCGGACACCAGTGAAGTTCATCTCCACTACTACTTCACTCTTACACCGGACCCGGAGGACACACCACAGGGGACCTCCGACCTCTGACCTAGTCTACCCCCTACGATCGCGTCCGACCCGGAGACATAAACACACAATCAGCGAGTCAGTACAGGCTGAGAAACGTTGGGGTACCTGACATCGGGTGGTCCGAGGAAACAGGTACACTAAGAGATCCGTTTTCATGACCTCACCCAACGGTAAAGGAAGAGGTCCTGGGGACATACTGAACATGGTTTATTGACAAATGTTTCGTGGAAACGTATGACTTACGATCAGATCCATAACCACTGTGACATCACTTGGTTTCCCCGTTTGTCGAGACAACCGTACCTCAAATCTGAAATCTCCCCCGTCTATTGGTTGGTTGTGTTCGTCCATCTTGTATCTCGTACACTTAATATTCGCGTTACGACCGTTTATTTCACCCCTCCCCCGACCCCGTGGATCTCCCTACCCATGTTAAAATGTACCCCACCGGGTTCCTTCAAAGTGACTCTCCAACTGTAAACTCACCTCTGAACTTCCTCCACTCCCTTTCTCCGAACCCCTAGAAAGGTCCGTACCCTCGTCGTCACGATTCCGGGACTCCGCCCTCACACGTTCCCGATAAGTCGTTTCGCCAGTTCCGATCTTTACCTCATTCGTCTCACCGGTCACGAACTCCCACCCTCAATGTCTCCTGTTCACCACCCTCCGGGTCCTGGACTCTCTTGTCCGACTCCCGCACATCGTCCCTCTACTCTAGTTCCCGGGGACCTCAACAGGAGGGTTTGGTCCTTCCTAACCGTTCCGGGACAGACGACCGACGTCAGGGTCTCGGAGGGACTCCGGAGGGCACGGAGGGGCCGAGGGGGTTTTTTTACGGCTAGGACACCCTTCCGTGTGTCCCCCACCACTCCTCGCCCGTCGACGGGAACAGCAGACCCCGGGGAGACCGACGGTGGGGGTAAGAAGGAGACGGGGCGACCCTTCCTTCCTCGTCCTAAACAGACGGGTACAAGTGTCGCTACCTCCACTAGGTCCAACTTTCTTTTAGTTATTCTACACAGGTAAATACACGGTGTTTCCTTCTTTCCAGACGTCTGTCTTTATCCGGCCCTAAGTGTGCGTCCACTGAATTATTCTGAAAAGGGGTCAAACTTCTCTTGCCATTAAATCTAAACGGAAACTTGTAGAGAGAGAAATAAAAAAAAAAAACCACGGAGTTATTGACAGTCCTAGTCGGACGAATCCTTCGTTCCCTTTCCTCTAACCAGCGGAAGAATCTTCTGTTCGGGCAAACCCTTCCGGCGAACGAGCCTCTTCAAGTTTGTGACCGGAACTCTTTTCTACTTTCACGGCGGAGTCGTGTAGGAGCCGGGTAACTAGCACTAACTCCGGACCCGGACCACGTAAACCCGACCTCGCCCTGTTACTCTTGTTCCGGACTGACGGTCCTCCGGAGGAGACTCGGTGCCACCTCGGCCTCTACGAGTAATGGTCGTGACCCCGAAGCACCGGTCCAACCCCGTTCTCCGTCGTTCCGGAGCGGCCGTCTCCCGTCGGGGTCTCTGGGGGTCCGGGGCCCCTGACGGTAGGTCGGAATCGGGTCCTCCTCCGGTCGGCCTGAGAGTCCACTACCGAAGGGGCCGAAAGCCGTCCGTCCTGAGTCCGGTGGAGAGACCAAGGTGTCCGTCTAAGTCAAGTGGGGTTCGTTCAGACCTTACCGACTTCCCTTCTCCCTCCCGGCTCCGGTCTGAGGTACCCCGAGAGGACTCCCCCTGTGCCGTGATCCGAGGGGACTCGGACCGACAACGGACAGATTGTCGTGACACCCGTCCCAACCCGACGGATGAAACACGATAACCCGACAGGAATGGACCCGACAAGTGGGAAGTCCCTGTCGACTCCAGGACCCCAGAATCCTTTGATTCCCTTCCTCAGCCCCAGACTCGACGTCTTTCTCTGGAGGCTCGTCTTAAAGACGAGGAGAAGGGTCTGGGTCCAATCGAAAGAGGAGAGGGCAGAGGGGTACTTTCTACTTGTGGCACAGGGGCCACGGGGGTGTCGGACACGAAGAGAGGACCACCCGGAATCACGGACATGACAGGAACAGGGTAGGGGTGGCGCTCGAGGAGTCACGCTCCTGACGGGGGTCGCGCGGTGTCCCGAGGCCCGTGTCTCGTCGACGACCGTCACAGAGGACGAAACTACACAAAAGTAGTCCGGAGGAACACGTCGGGCGTCCTGGCCTCCCGTCCCGACCATCCCAGGGGTGCAAGTCACGGTGAGGACCAGGCGGGTTCCGGTACGCACCCCTCCAATCGTCGTCTGGGTCGTACACTACGGGTGGAGACCGGGTCGGGTCACAGAAGACGGAGTCGCAGGAGTCACGGGACCTGGAGGAGTCGCAGGTAGTCCCAGGAAGACACCCTTCCGGTTTTCGACCTCAGTCCTCTGACACAGGCTTTCAGCCCAAACGTAAACTGAGACTCGTTCAGCTAGAATCGATATTATCTTATAGTATCTGACCCACTGCGCATTTCTTATCTTGAAAGGGAGAGTGTCAAGACCTCAGACCTTTACGTTCTAGCCCCGTGGTCGTATCAACCGACCCAAGACCCCTCCCGCGAGAAGACCCGACGTCTGACGACTGCACAGTGTACCATCGGTTGTCTCTCTTCTTCGTTCGAGAGAATACTAAGAATATTCCTACGATTAGGGTAAGTACTCCCGGGTGGGAGCACTAGAGAAGATTAAGATTAATGGAGGGTTTCCAGGGTGACGGATTATGGAAGTGTGACTCCCACCCAAAGTTGTGTACCTAAAACTCCTCTGTGTTTGTATGTTAGATATTGCTTCAGGTGAGGGGAGAAAGGGCCAAAGAAGTGGGTCTCTGTGTGACCCGACCGGAGACACGACAGGTGAATCATCGGTGATCGGTGAAGACAGTTACGTGTACACAAACTCGTTTGAGGACCGCTATCACTTCCTGTCCTTTCGGACCACACGACATCAGGTACCTCAATATTTGTCAGTCTGTACGGAATCGTTGACTCGTTGTTGTTCGACAAACACCGGTGCCTTGTGAATTTTACACGGATCAACCTTCCCTCTATACGACAGTCACATTTTATGTGTGATCTAAAGATTCTGAATAATGGTTTTTTTTTTTTTTTTTGGAGTAATTATTGAAATGTAACCAATGTATAAATTTACTATTACAAAACCCAATGTATTTGGGTCATTATTATAACTTGATTCCTTTTATTTAATGATCGAAATAGAAAAGTTACACTGATGATCTTTGAACTTTTTAGGGCATACACCGAACGTCACATAAAGATAACCTGTTGTGGACAGATACACCCAAGACTCGTACTTACAAGATCTCTAGATATGTACTCTATACCCACTCTCTCGCGAAACTTGTCTCGGTTAAAGTATCCCTATTGTGGCCGGTCGGTCCTCTTTGGTCCGGACGGAGTCCTTCCCAATTACGGTTTTCGACCCGTAAAACCTATAGAGAAAGTCCGAAAAGATCAGGGGTTTAGTTTCCGGTAACAGTACCTACTCCACTACGAAAGTTCCCCAGAGAGAGTGACCTCCACTCCCATAGTGTCTGTGAAGGAAGAAAGGGAGAGACTCCAAGACACGACCCGTTATGACAATGATCTTGTGAACCTGGAGTATATCCCGGACCCCTGGACCCGATCCCTAGTCCTTCCCTATGACGCCAACGGACTCGACTCTCGACGTCAAGAGCAATAAGGGTCCGAGGGGACGGAGGGACACAAACGTGTAACGAGATGGATGACCTTCCAGGACACAAGAAGACGGGCGGACCACTGAAGGATAACTTCGAGTGACCGTGGAGGAGTCCCTCGGGGTCTACCTTGAGAGACTACGGACACATGACGCTACCCGGTCGTGAGAATGAAACCTACCTTCGTAGGGTTCCAGTCCCAGACCCGGGACACGAGGTCGTGGGTCAGGTCCGGTCCGTGTCTCGTCCAGACGTGTAACCGTCTCCCAAACTCACCCTCCTGTCTTAGATCAAGACGTAGTCGGAACCTCTCCCCGTGTCACGGATCACCCCTGGCCCGTCCACTGTCCCTCTCGAACCTCCACTACGTCTTTTCGTCACTCATAACTCTCTTCGCTCCCTTCTGACTCCTAATTTTCGGAAGTTCTACGCCTCAGGAGAGGTATTCCCCACTGTGGTTTGTCCAAATCCCCGTAGGACCGACTCCCCTCGTCCTCCCTATCCAGGACGGGGTACCGAAGACCCCCTCCGGCTTGTCCTCGACTCTCATCTTTACCTCCTAAACCAGGTCCTCGGCTCCCCCCGGGTCCTCCGGGACGTCCGGGGACTCCCTGAAATCTTTCCTTGCCGATATCTCTGATCCCCTCCCCTCGGGGACGGACCTCCACCCTCCGAGAGGGACCGGACCCTTAGACCTTAGACCTTACCTCTCAGGGAACTCTCTACTTGTATGGTCTTACTGAGACCACTACCTCGGGAAGACCCCGAGTAAGACCCGGGCCCAGTACCCCTCCCCGTCCGGTACCACTCCGACCCGACCGCCGTGACCAGGTCGTTCCCCTCTCCAGTCCGAACCCCCACCCTCCTCCGAGTGACCCAAGGTCTTCCCTCCGACGGCCCTGACCTCTCCTCACAAGTCTGGGACGTCACGGAGGTCTGTGCCGGTACTGTACCTGTCTACACACCCGTTCTAACGTCCTGACCTGAAGGGTCCACCAGGTCCCCAATTCTTAGACGGACGGTTACGTCCCCTGTGTCCAAGTTCGGGACCAGGCCCTTCTCAGGTGTATGCCGTCGTGTTGATTCGAACGCACGGTGTTGATGACTCGGACGAGAGCTCTCGGGTACGAGACGTTGTTCTCTTCGATGGTGCTATTCTTCGGACATGTGGCGTTGATCTCACTGAGGACGAGTGACGTTGGTCTCTTTCGGACACGTGTCGTTCCTTCTGGGTCGCATCGGTTTTTATTCATTTTGTTCATTTAAAAATTTTAAAATTTTATAGTAATAAAAAAAAATTTTTACGTCGTTCGGAGGTGTGAGACATTCAGAGAGATGTGAGGATGGTCGGGTCACTCGGCTCTCGTGGTCACACCGGAGTCCGTCCGTCTGGGTTCCGGGTGGGACCCAGGTTTACGGACCGAGGTTAACGGTGACGGGAGAGACTCTGAACTCGAAGAGTAGACGTCCTGGGAACCCCCAACGGTGAAGGACGGGTGGTACTTCCCGGGTCCAATGTCGGATCGAAAACGGGAAACCCCTCCCCAGAAACCGTAGAGTTGGTCGTCCCTGTCTACGGGTCTCGAGGACGCCCATCGGTCTACTTTCCGTGTCAGGACGAGGGAGGGGGTCGGAGGTCCCGAAGGTGAAAGGGAGAGGAGGAGAGGAATCGTCTTGACATTCTTAATAATAAAAAAAATTTAGGAGTAACCTTACGATTAAAACTAAAACTCACAGACAGTACCCGAGAAACTTCAAAAAGTCTGTTTTATTCATAGAGGAATTGTCTCCCCTAATCGCGGATGAACAAATCTTAGGAGACTGACTCTCACTGTTGGTTAAAGTCTTAGACACCCCAAATCCCTCCGACGTCCTTCTCCCCGGCGGAGGGAGGGACCACCAGTCGAAAGGTATTTACCGAATTACCCCAATCTCAAATTGGGGAGTTTGTCCCTAGCCTCGGGGGTCGAACTTTCGGTCACTCGTCTCTCCGTCTAGAACGTTAAATTTAGGTCGTCTCGAACCAATCTTGAGAAAGTAAGAGAGTTCAAATTTGTTTGGGTGAAGGGAACGTCTTACGTCCCGGGGGCGAAGTCGGTCGGAGGGCCCGAAGGAAGGGTCTCACGTCCGGAAGGAAGGAAGGACGGCGTCCATTAAGGAACCGGTCCGAGTCGGGTCCGACCCTACGAGGACCAATCTTAAGGTAAGTCAAGCCCTCATGATTACCCGGTTAAACATTTCTTTCTTTATGTTACTCAATAGTGTTTCGAGTCGTTCTTGAGCTGTTTGGCCCGTGAAGGGTAGGTAGTTCGTGGGGTCGCACGAGTGTCTGGTCGACACGACCTTCAGGACACCCCTGGGACCCTCACGTCAGGAAGAAGCCGACGACCGTCGGGGACGCCACCAAAGGAAGGAGGAAATGAGTAGGGGGTTTAGTACCAGGAATTCCCGGTCTACCGACTCTCACTACCACGCCCCTTGTACCTCCATATTCCTCCCTATGAATTCCTGAATAAACGACGTCGTTTTAATAGTATCATCGTGTCATCATCATAATCAGTGAGCCAGCACAGGCTGAGAAACACTGGGGTGCCTGGCATCGGGCGGTCCGAGGCGGCAGGTATCCGAAAAGGTCCGTTCTTATGACCTCACCCAACGGTAAGGAAAGAGGTCTCCTAGAAGGGGTAGGTCCCTAACTTGGGGTCAGAGGACGTGACGTCCGTCTAAGAATTGACAGACTCGATAGAACTCGACGGTATGTTACAAGGTCCGTCCTGTATAAAATTTCTCGTAATTTTACCACCAGCTCACCAATTCTTAGGTGGACGGTCACGTCCCCTGTGTCCAAGTCAGGGACCAAGTCCTTCTAAGGTGTACGGTACCCGGTTGATCCGGGCACCCGGTGTTTATGACATCGGACACGAGGTGTTATGTCGGAAGTGTTACTCTTCGGGTACATGATATTGGTTCTCGTGGTGGACGAACGGTGATGATCTCTCTTTCGGGCACCCTTCGTTGTTTCTAGGTCACGTCGGTTTTTATTTGTTTGTTTATTTAAAAAAATTTTTTCTCGTAATAATGATACACTCCCGGGCACTCGGGACCGACCCGTTGTCGTAAAGGGGTCCTGAGGGTGTCGGTCGGGCACGGGTCCTCGACCCCGATACGCCGAGGCAGGTAGTAATTGGGATTCAGTACCTACCACAACCTCCCGTCTTGGGTAGGTCATACAGTGTTCTTCGGTTTGACTCGGGGTGGACCTGGATATCCACCCGACACCCTGGAGGAGACGTCTCTTGTCCTCTCATTGCCCGACACAGGTAAGACGACTCTATTGTCCGACACTTGAACTTAGTATCTAGAGATCCATCCGTTCTTGGGAGGACAAGAAAGTCTACACGTTTTAGTCCAGGGCTGGTCCTTCCACTTGACGGCCTCCTGAGTGTAGCTCCGTGACCGGCGAATAGTGTGCCACATGTGCACTACCGGATCCTGTCCGACAACAACTTCGGCCACTCCCCGTCCCCCCTCTCGACCCTCGGGACCTCTGGATCTCCCTCCGAGACCCGGGTCGGACCGGACCGGACGAGTGGAACGTCCGACTCTACGGACCTCAGCGACGGTAAGGTAGGGACCGGTCGGTGACGGGACCAGATCGGGTCCGGACCCCTGGACTTCCTGTCTCTAGAACCGGTCGAACCCTTCCGTGCGATCGGGTGTGTCTCTCTTACAGACCCGACTGCACAGGAACACCAGAGTAAGGACGGAGAGGTCGGAGTCGACGGACGTGTCTCCCGGACGTGGGGTCTTAGACGGGATATTTCATATAGTCCTCCGAGAAGGTCTTGACGTCCACTACCTTTCCAGGGTAGTGGGTGTGTGCCCTGTCCATCTACAGACGGGTGATATTCCTGACGAACTAGAGTCTTTCTACACGAGGTCTGACCGGGAGTTACTCCACAGATTACCGGGACAGGACGGGTGAGTCTAGGACGGAGTAAAGGGACACAAAAACACCTCTAGGGAGTCCGAGTTTGAGCTCGGAATCTTGTCCGTCCAAGGTGTCTCACCCGGTATCAATAGAAGGAGTATTACTATCATTTATTGTTATTGATCGTATCAATCACAAGGGACACTCCGTCCATACTAAGACTTACGACATGTAATTGAATTGTTGAGAATTATCGTGATACTACTCTATGATAATAATACTGGGGGTAAAACGTATAATCCTTTTGACTCCGAATCTCTCCGATTTATTGAACGAGTTCCAGTGGCTCGATCATTTACTGTCTCACTCTCAAGTTTAGGTCCGTTGTACCGGGGTCTCAGTCACAAGATCACCGGTGAGCACGGACCCCAGGTCATCTTAGAACTCTATGTTGGAACCGTAGTTAGTATTTCGGTCTGACTCACCGATCTCCGACTCTAAAAGGACACGATACTCTTTACTCCGTGTCTCTCCCCCGTCACCTACGTCCCGTATCTGAACCCATATACCTCGATTACCCTATTTGTGGACGACACACGACCCGTGACACGGATCGCAGAGTGGTTGTTATGGACTACCCTCAGGGGTCGTCGGGACGTTCCAGTCTTAATGACAGAGATAAATTGACTACTTATACTACCTCAGAGTCTTTCCAATTCATTGAACAGGTATCAGTGTGTCGAAGATTTTTCGTAACGACCCAAAGTTTGGGTCCAAGTATACTAAAGTTTCCACCCAGATTCCGGTAGTACCCGGTCTCCTTCCACCTCATCCCTACCTCCTTCTCCTCTCCCTTCTGCTCTTGAGTCTTATTGTATGGACCCCTTCGGAACAACCGGTAAGACGTCGACCGGACTCGGTTCGTGTGGTCCTTCAGTGTGACTCTCGGTCTCCTGCGACTCAGTCTGACCGAGTGCCGGTCTACTCCTAAGAATTCTCGTCATCCCTGAGAAGGACACCGTCCGTCCGACGTCCCTGACTGGAGTTGAGGGTCAATTCAGTAGCGAGGTTCGTAGGAGATCCCGTCACCCCTCCACTTGGCAATGATTGGTTCTCCTTTGACGTGGGGTACCTGAGTCCAACCTCTCACCCCTCCGGTTTCGGGAACGAGTGGGATCGAAAGTCGAGGACCCCCGAGGTAGTGACGATGTCGAAAGGAGTGAGGATACAGGCAACACAACGGTGTGGAAGACCCAGTGGTTGGAGGTGCTGCCCGAGGGTACAGGGTACCGGGCAGGACCCTCGCCTTCCCAATGCCGAAGACGACGACTCACCTCCGACGACAAGGGGTCGCAATTCGACGAAATCACAGAGGATGGGGTCGGGACTAAATTTTAAGTATTTACGATTAGGAAGTATTAAATGCCAAATTTTCGTCGGGGTGAGTGTCCGGGGCACCGATGTCGAGACAGTCTCATTAATACGGCGGTTCGACTTTAACCTGATGATTGACTCTATAATTTGTCCCCCCCTTTAGGAGCGCGACCGTCGGCTGGGTTAATAAGGTTTATTCGTTTGTCTAATCACTCATTAAAAGGTCAATTTAAACCACTAACCACGGTCTTAACATACAATTTATAAGTCTTCATTTATCTAATTTCTACTTTACACGGGGGGAGGAAAAAAGACCCGAATTAAATGACACATATAATTTTGAAAAAGTACTCCTCTTTTTTTCATTTTTACTATTAATTTTTTAGGTTTATTTGGGGAGACCCGGAGGGGTCACGTCGAACCGTCTCCGGTCTCGGGCCATGTCCGGGGAGGTCGGAGGAGCTGAAAGGTCGGGTAGAACCCGTCCCGATTCGTTCGGGGAGACTAGGGGTTAAGGTCGGGAAGGCTCGTTTTCCCCGTACACCCTAAGACCCGAAGACCCATCCCATCCCTGGAGTGTCGACCCAGGTGACCCCAACATAAAGAAATGTTTTTCTTTAGAGTTTAGATAATCAGGATGTTAGTCTCGACTCTTTTGGGACCATCTCCAGCACCTCCCTCCCCAACAAGTATCCGAACACTCCGGGGTACCCCATAATCCGAGGAGGTCCGTGTGTCGTCAGAGACCAAGAATCCGGGGAACGGATATCGGCGCTGTGGTCGGTGGTACGAGACCGCGGTACGAAAGGGTGCCAGACATCGGAGACCAGACGACAGGACCCCAACCCCCTACGACTCTTCCCCGTGTGTGGACGACCCCGGCGGGGTGACGGATCGGAGGATGTGAAGAAGGTCCGTCGGACTTATGAGGCAAGAGGTGGAGGAGGAACCTAAGAGACGTCGTCAAGTCAATGTCTTAAGACTGTCCTTCCCCTAACACTCAGTAGAGGGGTTTTTCGACCACTTCTTTGCCTCCGGGTCTCTCCCGTCACCTAACGGGGGTTCCTTGGGTCGTTCGTTGAGTGCCTGTCTTTACGTAGACCTTGTCCCGAGAATCCGACGAGTCGGACACGCATGAGAGAGACGACGGGGGATCTCCGGGACCCGACAACCGTGTCCGAGTGGACCCGTCCATGTCTCGAGACGTGTCCTTATGTCCCTCTTGTTGTCCTGTCCTTGAGGGTACGGGACGGTCCCACCTCCCCCTCTTCTGGTCCCCGGTTCGGACCCTGTAGGTCCGTCTCCCTCCCAGACGTTCACCGCTCTCCACCCATTTCGGATGTCCGGTCCTTCCCTCCTGTCAGGTTCCTGGTCGTGGAGAACAGACCGAGGTCGGCTGGGGGTGGGGACGGGGAACCGCAGGGTCAAGGTCGGGACCTAGTTGGAATCCGTGTCGGAGGAGGTCCCGTTCGGGGGAAAGAGGGGTAAGAGAGTCCCTTGGGAAAGGTAATCCAAGGATGAAGGTTTCGTGACTCTCTCTGTCCCCTTCCACTCCCCGGGTCCCTGACTCAGTGGTAGAGGTTTCCGGGGGAAGGAAGGAGGACAGACAGTCTCCTTTGAGACACCGGGGTCGGTACACCCTGCTACGGGACAAGAGCCTCTACTGTCCGTAGGGGAACAGAGAGGAAGTCGGAGACTCTCCGTGTGGGTCTCGTCCCTCAGTCCCCACCTCCCACCACATTGGTGGAGAGGGGTTATGTCAGTATTCTTCCGGGTGGGTCTGTCGGTTCTGTCGTGGGCCTTTTCGTATTCTGTCTGCCCGTCCGCAGCCCGGGTACAGGTCAGCTCCTCCTACGACACCTCTGTGTCTTCCCTGTACTAGACACCCTGGACGGGTGAAGTCGGAAGGGACTGGGCGATCCGATGACCACGAGTCTGTCCCGTTTAGTCTCGCGGTCTCTTAGAACTTATTTTGTGTACGTTCGGAAGGTGGGAGTACACCTTAGGGGATTTCCGATAATAATTGTTTGGATGGATTACTTTATCGATGGGGATCTTGTTACTAAGTCCGAAAGGAGCACCGAGTCGACCATTTCTTAGGTGGGCGTTACGCCCTCTGGACCAAAGCTAGGGACCCAATCTTTCTAGGGGACTTCTTCCCTTTCCGATGGGTGAGGTCATAAGACCGGACCGTCTAAGGTACCTGACATATCAGGTACCCCAACGTTTCTCAGCCTGTGCTGACTCGTTGAAAGTGAGTGAATTCTTACTACTAAATGTTAAAAATTTTTCATCAACTTGGAAAAGAAGGTTGTTTTGGACATTTTCGTTTATTAAACATTTTCGTTTCGTCTATTCTCTTGAACTCAATGTATAGAATTAACGGTAGGGACATGGAGGGGATAACCCGAAGGAGCCACCGCGATCGCCATTTCTTGGGTGGACGGTTACGTCCTCTGCATTCTCTACGTCCAAGTTAAGGACTCAGCCCTTCTAAGGGACCTCCTTCCGCACCGTTGGGTGAGGTCATTAAGAACGGACCTTTTCCAGTACCTGTCTCCTCTGACGGCCCAATGTCAGGCGTCCAAACGTTTCTCAGTCTGTACTGACTTCGTTGAATCGTTGGTGTGTACGTGGAGGGGGTCTATGTTCCGTAGACCCCCTTCGGGATCTTAAAGGGGTCCCCCGTTGGTGAGTCCGTGGTCCTTCCACTCGGAGATCAAACACCAAGGACCCCTGAGGAGGACCTCCTGGGGTAGACACCCATGTCGGTCGACTTACATCCTACCAGTCCCTCAGTCATCCCCATGTCGACTCAAGGAGGTCCAGACGACTCCTGTCTCCGACACCGTCCTTCCGACTCTTTGAAATATTACGTGACGAGACTCTCGAGATCAAGTTTGATCTCTCGTTCACCCAGGACCGGACTACAGGACTGGGAGAACCAGTGGGGAACACGTTCATCTTCGGGAGGGACCGAAGAAAGGAAACCCCTGTATCGTTGTATCAAGAAGGGAGAATCTTGAAGTCCCTTCTATTCTCTCCCCGGACTTAATAATAGAAATGTAGGACCCGAGATTGGTCGTAGACCTCCTAGGTCCCACGTGTCTGTATAAGTCAGGAGTAGGTCCTCTTTCTTTTTCTCCTTCCTCCTCCTTCCTTTCTTTCTTCTCCCCCCTTCTGAGGGTTTATTTTCTTGTTATTTTTTGTTTTGTTTTGTGACTAATTCGTGGAGGACACTCACTCGACGTACCCCGGTGCCGTCACAATGAAGTGACAGTCGGAAGGGTAAAACCCACGTTGGTCCAGACGGACTACCGGAGACAACTGACTCCCTCTTTCAGGGTGGAAGAAGGTGGTCACGGCTCGACCTGACTCAGGATCCGAGAGGGGTCGGGACCATCGTGTGACTCGAACAAGGTGTCAGAAAAAGGAGTAGTACAACCTCAACGGTATCTTGGTCCGGGAGGAATGACGGAGGAAGACAGAAGAGGTACCAAAAGAGACCTCTAGGACACTCATATTGAAACGTACTTTTCGATTCCTAATAGAGAATTGATTGAAGACTATAATTATTAAACAGTAAAGTAAAATAAATCAAAATTTGACAAAATCTGAATTCTGAAAGGTTTCCCCGATTTAACACAAAAGATGTTTATAATCTTATTTGTTGGTTTCCTTAGTCTTGTGTCAAACACTTGTCTCGATCTGGTCGACGGTCTTAAGACCCCGACGATTACCCGAATACACGTGTCTTCGGGGTTCGGTAATAACATTCCTTGACTCCGGGGACCCCAGACCGTCCTCTCGGACGTACCAGTGTCTCACCTCAGGGGACGACCTGGAGACCCCCTGTGAAGGGGATGATTTTACCCACTTCATTCTCAGAGAGTCAGCACAGGTTGAGAACATTGGGCCACCTGATATACCAGGTACCTTAAGAGGTCCGGTCTTATGACATCGCCCATCGGAAAGGGAAGAGGTCTCCTAGAAGGGTTGGGTCCCTAGCTTGGGTCCAGAGGGTGTAACGTCCGTCTAAGAGATGGTCGATTCGGTGTTCCTTTCGGGTTCTTGTGACCTCACCCATCGGATAAAGAAGAGGTCGTCTAGAAGGGTTGTGTCCATAGCTTGGTCCCAGAGGACGTAACGTCCGTCTAAAAAATGGTTGACTCGATAGCCATCAAAGCCAACAGTCTCTTAGGTGTGAGGGTCAGGGAAACGACTTTGTGTGTGTACACACGTGTGTGCACCTTTGTGGATATCTCTGAGTGTGTTCTCGTTTGTGTGTGAACGTGTATATTCGTTTGTGTGTCTGTGTGCGTATATTCATAATCATTAGTACAGACTGAGAAACGTTGGGATACCTGACATCGGGCGGTCCGAGGAGACAGGTATCCTATGAAGTCCGTTCTTATGATCTCACCCAACGGTACGAGAAGAGGTCCCCTAGAAGGACTGGGTCCCTAGCTTGGACACAGAGGACACCGAGAACGTGACACCCATCTAAGAAATGGTGACTCGGTGACCCCTTTGGTCCTTTGGAAGATCCGGAAAGGTTTGGGACCCAGATACCTTTAGTCCCAAGGTCCGACACCACTCAATCATTTGGCGGAGAGTTCCATTTTTAACCGGGACGAAACATCGTAAACGTAAAGGAACCACATTTATGAAGGTGGAACCGTAGAAAATTCAATGGTTGTCAAATTGAGCGTCTTAAGGACGTAAAAATTGTCAACCACGAATGACTGAGGGTCCTGTGACACGTAAGGTAGGGTCCGGTCCGACGACATCCTCACTGACAGACTCCCCCAGACCTGTCTGTCTCTGTCCTTCCCGTAACCGGACCTCGTCCGAATCAAAGACCTCCTCCCGCAACTCGAGGGTCACTCACGTCTTCCTAATAAGTTCGGGACTCTCCTGGGTCAATCGGGGACTCCCTTCCTTCAAGTCCGTCCTCCTACCACCACGACCTAACTGGTCACTGTAAGGGTGTCGAGGGGACCCTCCGTCACCCAGGGGACAGAGACCTTCGTACCTTCGTCCCGGTCTCCGGGTCATCCGACTCTGTACTCCTCTCCAAGTGTCGAGGAAGAAATGAGGGAGGTGTCCTGGATGTAGTCCGGAAAACGGGACTTAGTGTGGTGTCTCATTACGTCCGAACCTAACGTTACCCAGTGTGGACCTTACCTCTCTCCATTGGTCCCGAACTCCCGGGGCGGTCCCCGTCCCTCGTCCGGGTCTCGAGTAGGTGCCCTCATCCATCTTTGACCTGACACGAGGTGCGGGGGTCGTGTACGAAGTGGATCATCCGAAGTGGGGATTTTGTATTTAAGAATACATTTTAATCTTCTTAAGGTTCTGCCGTTGACGTCTCGTAAATTGAAGTTCGTGAAGACTCGGGCCCGGTGGTGTGGGTCTGGTGACGACGAACAAGTTGTTGGTCCAGGGTGCCTAGACGTGGGTTTACGGAGAAGTAGTCCGGGGACACACCAGTAAAAGGAGGACTCACAGACCTTTTCGGGGGAAGTCGGGGTCCTCCCTCAGGAACGAGTGACGACAGACGAGGAAGGAGGAGGTGGGGTAGAGGACGGGGACGCGGACACGGGTCCGATACGGTTAGGTGAATGTGAAACGTCCGAAAAAAGAGAGGGTCGGAAACCGATACGGACACGAGTCACGTAAAGGGTCACGGGGGACGTTCGAGATTCAGTTGAGAAGGTTTAAGTAGATCGAGTAGTGGACGGAGGACTTCAGAAGGAACTAGAGGTCCTTCACCATTTCTCCGAAGAAAAGAAAAGAGAGGCACACGGAACAAGACACTATTGGATAACACTGTGAGCGATGTAAACAAGTGAATAAACGAATTATATATAAATAACTCGTACAAAATACAAGTCAATGTCGGACCGATTGTAAGAGGGAACTCCCAATTGGTTGGGGATCTCTAGCGACAGAGTAGTAGAAATATAGTAGTCCCAGACCTTCGTTGATTATTTATAAACAACTTAATTTCTTCCTCCCTTCTTTTCTTCCTTCCTTCCGGATGGTCTCCGGTGAAGACTGGGGTAACAAATGACCATAACCTTCGGTTTAAAAAATTGGACGGAGACCACTGTGTCGGAACTTCCGCACTTCGTCACCGGACAACCCTACCCCACCCGTGACCCCTCTCTCTTCTCCTTCTTATCCACCCGTCCCCGACCAATTGAGTTCCCTTTCGCAACTTCCATTCCTAAAACGTGAAATGAGAGATCCACTACCCCTCGGCAATTTCCAAAGTCTGTCAGATGACTGAACTAAGGTAGACTCATTCCAGTGACACTGACGACAGTATCCCACCTGCCCCCTGTCACTGGAAGTGAGACTACGACTGACTGGGTCCACTCCCTGATCAAACCCGAGTCACTCCAATTGACGGTCCCTCATTCTCGTCGTCCCATCCTTGTAAGGTCTGAGTCCCCCAGTCAAGAAATGGTTGACGGGGGACGGTATAAAGGTGGTTAACCCTTACGTAGGAGGACTTCGACTGTTCCTGGTGTCGAGAAGAGAGAGGTATACCGAAGGTTTCAAGAAGTTGGAATTCTTCAATAGTCCTTTACTCTACCCTGTAAACCGGTATCGAAACTCCCTAAACGTAGATCAAAGACTAATATTAGGAGTTAGACAAGTCACGAAAATCTTTTGTATTCGTGTCTACGTGATATGTTTTATACGTTCACGATTTACGAAATGGACGAAATAGAGAAATAGACTACCTTAGGAGTGTTATTTGGGGATTCCTCTGTTGATAATAGGGGTAAGATGTCTACCCTGATGACTCCGACTTCTTTCAATTTTTAAAACAGACTCAAGTGTATGAACCGCTTACTTCCTTGGTCTTACGGTCAGATTCGGATCGACTGAGGCTTGTGGGGTGAGAAAAAAAATTTTAAATAAAAATTGACCTCCTATCAATGAAATGTTACAACACAACTAAAGATGGGACGTTGTTCCACTTAGTCGGTATTCATATGTATATAGGGGAGGGAAATCTTGGAGGAAGGGGACGGGTGAGGGATGAGAATTGTCGACGTAACATAGTGGAGGAGTTTACCATTGGGGACGAACATCCACACTCGCAACCCCGACGTGACTGGAACATAAGTCCCATTGAGTGACCTCAAAGACGGAGACAAGTGACGAAAACACGAGGTCTCACCTCGAGTCCGAAGGAAGTGTGCCGAGACCTAGACACATCCCTGTCCGAGGTCACGACCCCCCGACGACCCCCGAATGGACTCACGGACCTTCGGTGTCTCTAACCACACCCATCCCTGGATCTCGGTCCCGTCGTCGGACTGAAGACCAGTGTGTAAAGTCTCGTCTCGTGACACAGAAGGGTCCGGAGAAGACAGGTAACAGTGGACAAGAAGGTGACAGACTCGACCTGGGGCCCTGTCTCCCATTCCGTAAAGTACCCTAAACGTTTCCGACCTAACCCCTTGACCGGAGACACCTCGTCTCTTAGTTCCGCCCGTCCCCCGCGGTGTCTGGGGAGGTCCCACCACCTGTGGAGATTCCAACGTGGACTACTCGAGGGGACTCGTTGGTTCGTGTCCTTTTAGTTATGGTAAAAGGTGAAATTCACGACCCGCTGATGAAGAGTAATGTAGAGTGTGAAGAAGGAGACACGAAGACCGCTCGCTCTGCCAAGAGACCGGTGCCAGGGTCGGGATTAGAGACACGTCCGACTGTTCGGACCACTTGTGTACCGAGACCCTGGGGACCAAACAAAGTGTGACGGACCCTTCGGTCCCGGATTGTGGAACGGGAATCGATGTAGGTAGGGACGAAGGGGAAGAGAGAGAGAGAGAGAGAGAGAGTGTGTGTGTGTGTGTGTGTGTGTGTGTGTGTGCTAGTACGTGTGGTAGCTGGGACTGAGTTTCCAGGTGTAAAAGATCTGTCACCTTATACATACTGACATATTCGTGGGTGAAATAGTAAAATTGGAAAAACCTACTTTTTAAAAAGGTTTAGAGGACTGTAATTCTTTTCTGACATAGAAATAGAGAAAAATAATTTTATTATTTATAAGTAATATGTTTCAAACCGTTGATATCCGGTAATACTCCTCTTTAATAAAGTAAGTCCTCAGTAATTACTTCTTCTTTTACGTATGTCTACACGTACATATACCGCAGACATTCCTAAACGTACACCCGTGGTTCTCTCCCCACACAAATAGAGTCGAGTTTGTAGTAGAGAAGTCCCCTTCTTCCTCTGAGATACTGGGTGTCGCGGGTCTTTCCACGGACCAGGTGTCAGCCCCGAGTTATGTGTTTCTAAACATTTTACTTAGTTACTTGTGTGAAGTCGTATTCCTATCTCGAGGACGGCCGGAGGTAGGTCCGGGAAAGAGTCGAGGTCGAGTCGACTCTTAGTCCTTCCTTTGTTTCTCGAGACTTATTTTGTGTGTAGGACTAAGAAGGAAACTGCTCTCAGGGGTACGAGTGCTGTTCCAGATAAAGTGGAAGAAATGTTTATTACATATTTCAAACCAAAAGATCAGAAGTACGAGGTTTCGATTGAAGGACCAAAGGTTCGAGCGGTTTCTAATCCTCGTCGTACTTTTCACTTCTACGATCTCTGTCTGTGGGACCACCAATATTGGGACATGTGTGGGTGCGACATATGTGTTCCGAGTCTTTGCGTGTCAACACCCTGTAAGACACTTTCCCGAATGCGAGGACGTCGGGGGTATCGGAGCACGTACGATTCAGTGAAGTCAGTACAGGTTTAGACACGTTGGGATACCTGACATCGGGTGGTCCGAGGAGACAGGCACCCTAAGAGGTCCGTTCTTACGATCTTACCCAACGGTGTAGGAGGAGGTCCCATAGAAGGACTAGGTACCTAGTTTGGACGCTGAGAATGTAGAGGACGTAACCGTCCATCCAAGAAGTGGTGATCGCGGTGGATCCTTCGGAGGGATCGGAGTCTCACTTAGTTAAATAAGGTGAAGGTTTGTAATTACCACTGGAACCGGCAGAGTTCTTCTACTTTAGGATAGATCTTACGACAGAATCTCTTCCGTGGTCTCCGTATACTGTAAATTCAAAATAAGAAAAGAAGGTTCGCTGAGGTGGGATCGGAAAGAGGACGGAGACCGGTCACCCGGGTGGGATTTGATACGACCCCTGTCTCTCCTCGGCGGGGCACAACAGAGGTCACTGTCCTACTAGACCTTCCGTGTCGACACCGAGGAGCGGGGAGGGTAGGGGACGCTCGACAGGGTTACAATAAAAATCGAAAAGGGGGAGGTTGGTGCGAGGAGTCACCCCACACAAGACCACGTGGTCCTCGTCTAGTCGGAAGGGTTGTTACTAATTATCTCGGATCGTCAAATTCTTACGAATAAACGCGTGTCAATACTTCACAGCGTTATACAGAGGTTACGTTCGCCGAAGGTAATGTTCGCCTTGCCGTCTCGCCCTTCGTGCTCGTTATAAAGGAATTTTCAAGTAGCATCCGTTACCCCATCACACGCTTCGGTTTGTTTAGGTCCGTTATTACCTTTACATCGTACTTTAATGAAGACATTTGTTGTTGGTAAGTAATAAACTTGTAAAAAGTATTCGCTCGTCCGTCCCTCTCCCCGTCCCCGACACCCGCTCTCCCCTCCCCCGGGGCCGCCCGTCCCAGGTAGGTGGGTGGCCTTAAAGGCCCGCCTCGAAAGAGCCCCGAGGGCCACGGGTAGACAGAAGCCGTTTTGCGGCTCCGCTCCGAGGTAGGTCGGGTCGCGGGCGGCGGCGGCAGTCCAAGGGAAAGAAGTAATTCGCCCTAACCACGTCCGTCTCCCTTACATACTAAATTCCTCCTTTCTCTCCGGGTGATGAATTACAACTAAACCGCCTCACATATTGGGGCCTCTCTTTACATTTATCGTCGGACGTTATTGTACTGTCGGGTGATTAGTATAAATGTTTGCTATAATTTAGACAGGCGTGCGTCCGGACGGACGCCTAACCGGCCCGGCATTAACAGTAACATTGGTCGCGGCCGAATACCCTCCTAAATTGACGTCACTATATTCCACTCAGCGCCCGAATAATACTGAAATAATAATGGGCCAAATACAAATAATTTTGTTAAACAGTACGTCTCGTCCTTACCTCCTTACCCTCGTAATTTAGCACGGTATGAGTTGGACCTCTCTACTGAGGCCCCTACTTACCGTCGTCCAGGACTCGGAGTTGAGTCAGCGGAGACTTCGGCCGGGGCAACCATGGTCGACGGGTCTTGGGACCAGACCGACTCTTTCTGGTCAGGTGGTTTTGGAGTCTTGACCCGTTACGTGTCGGACTCAGTAAAGACACAGAGATTGACGGAAAGTTTATCCTCAGTTGAGTCCTGTCGGTACCCTTCCTGGTTCTGAGCTCAATAACGGCCCGTAGACGTCCTCCCTGGTTCTATCGGTCAGAACTCCAAAGCGGAACGGCTATCCTAGTCTCGGTTCGGACGTTTCCGACGTGGGTCCGTCGGACGTCTCCGAGTCGTGTTTCCAGAACCTTCTTCAAATTATTTTAGACGAAATAAAAGAGACCCCCAGGAATAACCAATAAAAACTTAAGTAAAGTAGGGGGTAGAAGTAAGAAACCGTTTCCGTCTCTTACCCTCCACCCCCTACCTCTCCTTATCCAGATTCACTGACCATTTATTACAAAGGAAGGGGGTTAGCTTAATCGGTTCCCGTTCACCGAACTCCTCCGTCCTCCTGACTCCATTGTCGAGGACTCTATTGCCCGACTTCGGAGCACACGTCTGTACTTTCAATGTCCGTGGTCAAGTACGACGGTCGGGGTCCTTTCCGGGACGTACGACCCCTGTGTGGTCGACGCAGAAACTGACAGTATTTCCGGAGTTTTCAAGTTGGGAACCAGTCTCACGAGACCTCTCCTTACTGGTCAGGAGTGTCTGGTCCACCCAAGAAGTCCCAGAGGTGATCGGGAATGTCACGGAGACGTATAGAGTGAGGTCCGTCCCCACCCGGTTCGTCCCGGGTGTCCCACCTAAGATTAGGAGTAAACAAGGGAAACGGGAACACGTCACTTGTTGGATATGTTGACATACACTGTGGGGGATGGGGGACGAACTTCACAGTCCTACGATGATAAATTCGTTGAGTGACGGACATGTTACAGAGGTTTCGGTAATTGCAAGTCCCGTCATTTCGTTCCACTCAGAGGTCTCTCCTGGAGGATCGTCCACTCCCATCCGTCTTGTCTGTTTACCAAGTAAAAGGGAAGACCCGGGACCCGTAACGACGGATACTCTATACTACGGTCCACGAGGGTCGTTTCCTACGGGACTCTGTACCATGGTGGAGAGTCCGAGGTAAGGGTCCCAACACCCTGTGGACCGAAGACCTACACACGTTATGGTCCACCACCGGAGTCCACGTCTCACAGAGACCTTCTCAGTGTGATCGGGAGACGAGGGGTGTGGGGTAGGGACGGTCCGGTCCTCCTGGGGGAACCCCTAGGACTCAGACCCGTAAACCCGTTACCTTCACTCGAAGCCCGAGTCCACAGTCGGAAGTAAGACCCGTGTGAGTATCGTCCACCCAAAGACCGGAGACGGATGTATGGAGGACACCACCCCTTGAGTGAGAGAAGACATCGTCGGAGAGACCAATACCTTTAGAAAGGACCCTGTGGGAGGGGTCCTTCTGAGTCTTTTACTCCGAACAGAGGAGGCCGGGGACATCGACGAGGAGACGACCGGAACACCGAGGGGACGTCTCCCTGAAGCCCCGGGGAGGGACAGTCTCAGGGTGGAGGACTACGAGATCCCAGGGGACCTCAGGGATGACTTCACACCCAAGGTGCCAGTCACGGGAGTCGGACGGAAGAGGACACCCATGTCAGGTCTGCCTCCGTCTGGACCCGGAAGGAGTGTCCAGGACCGAGACCCCCTCGGACCTCTACGAACGATTAACGCCCGGGTCGGGGGTTCGGACCCCTCCGGATACCCGGAACCCAAGGGAAACAGAGTGAATTCTTTCCTCAGTGGTTCGCCACCGAGTCTCCTCCTTGTTATTCGGAAATAACGCCGACGGGAAGAGGTATTTGTGAGTTGGACGACCGGCCGTCCTCTCCGGCACGACCGTTTAATTTTCAGAGATTTGAAAGAAATACAGAGGAACCTGTGAGATCGCCGAAATTGTGACTTGACCGGCCCGAACGAGTTTCTGTTTCTCCGTCTGACTTCAGTTACTCCTAGACGGACCCGTCAGGGAAGGACCGGTCACTTGCTACCCATCGACCGACCCCACCCCACTCAGACCCCTCGGGACCCCGGGATCTTCCAGAGAACCCGGTAGGGTCGGAGGACTGTCAGAGGTAGGACACCTACGGTCTATGACTCAGGAGTGGTCGGGGGAGACTTCAGGTGTACGTTCCTTTCACGTCGGACCCGGACCGTCTTGATCTACTCGACCGACGGTCGTCCCCGTATCCTTCGGAGAGTCCGGATGTCCCACAGAACGGACGGGGGTTGGAGGAACGACTCAGGACTCCGACCACCTGGGGATCTTCCCTGACCACCCGGACCAGACCAGGATGATGTTCACTCCCGGGGGTGGACGGACGTACGACTCAGCGAAGTCAACACACTGAGAAAACACTGGGGTACCTGACGTCGGGCGGTTCGACAGGTACCCTAAAGGATCCGTTCTTATGACCTCACCCAACGGCAAAAGAGGAGGTCCTCTAGAAGGACTGGGTCCCTAGCTTGGGCCCAGAGGACGTAACGTCCTCCTGAGAAATGGGTGACTTGGTGGACCCTTCGGGGTTTTCCGGGGGTAGTTTTTGGAACGTAATCTCGGAGACCTGAGAGGGACGTCCAACTCGTCGTCGTCCCGACCTATCTCTCTCTCTGACCCTGTCAGGGACTATTATGGACTACAGTATTGAGAAAAGTGAAGAGTTTCACGGTCCCAAAGGTGGGTACACGGTCAGTCCACGACCCAACGGTAAAAAGGTCGTTGTAGACTCAGTATCGATGGTCCCCTTTCGGGAAGAGCCGGTTACTTAGGAGAACGAGCGTTTTTATACGTACTACACGTCTTATCTCTTCTTGAAACACCCTCACATGACTGACCTTTCCCCGTGTTTCCTCGGAGACCCTACGACCCTTAGATCGGGAACTTAACCCACTACCAATGGACCCACGTGTGTATACACTTTTTGGTAACTCGACGACAACGTGCGAAACGAGATGCATTTAAATTTTAAAATCACTATTGTTTGTTTATTCGGGTCCAGAACGGGAATTCCTCGAACAACCTTAGAGTTGAGATGGTGGGCGGTCGACCCACTACTCCATGTAGTCGGTTCCAGACTCCAAGTCAGATATTTGTCTTTCTTTCACAATCAGCGAGTCAGTATAGCATGAGAAACGGTGGGGTACCTGACCTCGGGCGGTCCGAGGAGATAGGTACTCTAAAAGGTCCGTTCTTATGACCTCACCCAACGGTAAAGGAAGAGGTCCCTTAGAAGGGTTGGGTCCTTAGCTTGAGGTCAGAGGATATAACGTCCGTCCGAGAAATAGCAGACTCGGTGGTCCCTTCGGGGCATTTGTCCCTCTCGTAGTTTATGGAGAAAGGTGACCGGACGCTCGAGGTACTCTCATCCGTGGTGTCTCCTTGAAGAGTCGTCTCTTACCCCTGAGGCAAGACACAGGAAGGAACGGGATGATTCCCAGACCGAATTCTTAACGGCTATATTCTTCTGGGAGGGGGTCCACACCCTTCCCGACACCCAGACTTCCCTTGGCTGTCGAGGGGTCCTTTGTAGAATAGAACGAAACGGTTGTAGGATCAATATTACACCGACAACTACACAGAGGTACTTGGAGGTCGACGAGAAGGTATTCCCCAAGCCCCACAGGAGAGAGAGGGCACCTTCTTCTCCCGGTTTTGACCCCACGATTCCGACTGTATACGGAGCTGTGACCTTTAGTCTTCACCCTCAGGGATCTTCATAACCCTGTCGACTCAAACCGAACCTCTGGCGAGTCTCACCCGAAACGACAGGACCCATCCTTCCCCTTCCCCGTAATTTTTCGACACGAATCTGGTTTCAGGGTTGTTATTGACCAATTCCCTGACCAAGAGACCCTCTCTTCTCCTGAACCCCAGATCCAATCCCTACCACCCCTTCACACGACCAGAGACCGTGACTTGTGTGGGTCTGGGACGGGTGACCAATTGGGACGGAGAGAACCCCTCCCCCACCCCTCGGGTAACCCGACCTGCGAGGTTCGACGAAACCCCCCTTCCCGGGGAAGAGAGGTAGTGAGATAGACTAGCAGACGATCCGATCAAGTGCCGTTAAAGAACGAGACAAAGAAATTAGGGACTAAGAGAAGTTCGCGTCTCCCTTCTCTTTTTCGTTTTCGGACAACCACCCTGCTCATCCCCTCCCCACTTTTCTTGACTTCCTTACCCGAGGTCGGGATCCGTAGGTCTGAGCTATGGCCCACCCCTATCGTTCCCGGAAACTCACAGGGCCTGGTCTCGACACTCTGAGTCCTGACCCCGACGGAGGAGAAAGAACTGGAGAGGTCCTACCCGTGTCAGTCACATTCACCGACACCCGACTCTAACGACTCGACGTCAGTAAAAATATCCGACTCTTGTCTCCGGACCCCGCTCGTCGATTTTTTTTTTTCGGTTTTCGGTCTGGTGTCCCGAGTTCTACGACAGTCAAGTGACATCGAGGCGTTTGAGGGTCCTGACTCGATTGTGGGCTCGTTCTGAGTTCGGTCCCGAGTCTGTGTCAGATCCGACCCAGCCCCTAGGTGTCCGGGGTCTTACCACCGAAAGGACGGCCGACGACCTCGACCACCGTTCCTCCCGGAGCACTCGAGTCCGGTTGGGTTTCGAAACACGAGGGGAGGTTACCGCAGGGACCGGGTCGGACCGGAGACTCTGGACGGACGAAGGTCCCTTCCCCACCCTCTCCGGTACCACGTTCTTATTCGAGACCTGTAACCTCGGCTACACCTCAGATGTTGAAGAATCTCCTCTTTGGATAACTCTGTGAGTTTAGTACCGTCATTAATCCGGTGAATAAACGTTTTCAGGTTTAATTTACCTTTTAAACCACGATTACTTTTACAAGGTAAAAGGGGAAAATAATTTAGATCAAGACACGGAAGGTTCTCAAACCCTTATCGGTCGGGGACTACCGAAAGAGTGTCGGTCAAGTATAGGAGACTAACATCTCAACGACTCTGTCTTGTGTGCGAGTCCCGGAGGTCAATGACCGAGTTAACTTTTTACAGGAAGTATTCCATCGTCGTAATTGGGTGGGGTCGGTGGGTGAGGAGGTCGGGAGAGGACGGTGTAACGATGGTCGGAAGACGGACAGTGGTAGGTTTCGCACCCGGGGATCCTTGGGTCCGGGTTCTTCCCCCCCGGTACACGAGTGACACCTCGACCCGAAGACCAGATGGGGAAGACCTCGGGTCCTTTTAGACTCGAGTCGGAAACAGGAAGGGTCCGGTGATGGTGAAGTCCGACGGACGGAGGACTGTTATCGAGACCTTCCTCGACTACGTGGGTTCTAAGACTAACCTGGACGTGAACCTAGGGGGTGAAATGATTGCTCCCCGGAGTCCGTTGGATGAAATGGAGAGACCTGAGGTCAAAGGAAGAAACATTCAACCCCCTGTTCCGATCACAGACGGAGTATCTCACAACACTCACTCCCACTCACCTCCCTCCCGTAGTGTCTTGGGACAGGTGCCACCCCATCTCGTGGACAGACACCAGTCTAGGGAGGAACTTCGTGGGAGAGACCGACCCCAATCCTGTACAGTGAGGTCGGAGAGATCCTAAAGGAGACTTTCCAAACCGTCTCCACCTTTCTCACCTCGATATCCTCCTCTGCCAGAGTCCTGTAAGGTGTGTGGTCCGTTTCATCGTCCTCTCCTCGTCGGTTGGGACTAGGGTGGTCGTCCTATGTACCCGCACCCTTGGACCGACAGTAGAGGGTGTCCGCGTGCTGGAGGAGTCACCCGAGAGTTCCTGAACCGTTCCCCCGGGGTTCCTCTGGACGTAGAACTTCGTGTTTGGTATCAATCGTAGATGTAAAGTTACGTTGAAGGTTAATCAGGCGACGAGCATTTCTACACAGTCCTTGGACCATACATACGTCGTGATCCGAACTTCTTCGACCCCTCTCCTCGTCTCGGTGTCGGAGGTAAATTTTATTGCCTGGGTAGCGTGAGTACGAGACGTAGAGCCACTACCCGTGGGTATGAGCACTCTTCGCACCTCCGATGGAACTGAGGAGAGAGAAGACGTAGAGGGGTAGGAAAGAATGGCGTAGGATGTCAGAGACGAAGAGACCGTCAAATGATGGACCAGTAAGAGACGGGAGACGGGGTGTTCCGAAGGAAAAGGAGATGGAGTAAAGTCCGGGGAGTGACTCTAATAGTATTTTCGGGAGTGAGAGTCAGGGAGGGAGGGTGTCCAGGGTCCCTCTAGTAAGACTCACTTGGAAACTTGAGGAGTGGGAGACGAAGTTGGGGAAGTTAGTGATCTTTCAAGGGGCAACTTAGGTCCTAGTTAAATTTGAACGATCGAGTGTATCGGACGTAGAGAGAGTGGAGGAGGTCCGTGGGGAGAAGTAGTGTAGGAGGTCAACATGGTTTATCGAACAGTACAGAGTCTACGTTTCCTCAGAGAGTATGAAGCCCACCTAAGACCAACAAAAACGAAAGAACTCTACGGAAGAGTGCAGACTCTGGACTTGGTAACAAACTTTCTTCTACCCATCCACTAGAACCAGAAACTAGATCCTACTATTGTTGTGAGTAAGGAAGATCCGTGTCGCTAATTACGTCCTTACAATCCCACGAGGGACTCTTAGTGTCGACTGTGAATTCTTTCTTTTATGAAGGACAACTATTACAATACGACTTTCTTTCCCTCAGATTCCCACCCCTGTTGGACTAAGTAGTGTATCTTTTTCGGATAAACTTACTACATCTCTCTTTATCTTGGAGTTTAAGTTAGTTCGAGGACCTAGGTCGGTACGGACTTGGGTGATGTGTACTGAAAAGTTAATACATTTAATTTTTGTTTTAAATGAAAACGGATGAAACTTAGAACTGATTCTGTTCCGACTTAACGAAGTGTGATACATAAGTTTTGACAGTCATTAAGAGTTGGAGGGAACAGAATAACCTTTTATTCCGTTGATTAAAACTCTGTATAGAGTCTACAGTTGACGAGACTCTTCAGAAAGAAAAAGGGTAAGACTAATACTATTATGGGGAAGAGACACGAAGGTATAGAATGAAGTATGACACAGTATTAACGGGTAAGGATGTTAGTCTACACTAGTACAACTGCCGTCCTAGGTACAGACTAAATAGAGATATTAGGGAAACACGTCGTGCACTAATCTGTGGTTCGTCCCTTATACCTATACTAAGTCAATCATAACAACAACGACAAGTCGGTGAGTCAGGACAGGCCGAGAAACGTTGGCGTACCTGACGTCGTGCGGTCCGAAGGGACAGGAAGAGATAGAGGGTCTCAAACAAGTTTGAGTACAGGTAACTCAGATACTATGGTAGGTTGGTGGAGGAGGAGACAGTGGTGGAAGAGGAGGACGGGAGTTAGAAAGGGTCGTAGTTCCAGAAAAGGTCACTCAGTCGAGAAGTGTAGTCCACCGGTTTCATAACATCGAAGTCGAAGTCGTAGTCAGGAAGGTTACTTATAAGTCCTGACTAAAGGAAATCCTAACTGATCAAACTAGTGGAACGACAGGTCCCCTGAGAGTTCTCAAAAGAGGTCGTGGTGTCAAGTTTTCCTAGTTAAGAAGTTTGCCACCAAGTTTCGGTTCTTTAATTTTCTACGAACGAGGAACCTTCCTTTCGATACTGTTTGGATCTGTCACATAATTTTTCGTCTCTGTAGTGAAACGGTTGTTTCCAGGCATATCAGTTTCGGGACCAAAAAGGTCATCAGTATATACCTCCACTCTCAACCTGGTATTTTTTCCGACTCGCGGTTTCTTAACTACGAAAACTTCTTGACTACGAAAGTTAATCATATTTCTATTTTTTGTCTATCGATTAGTTATGATAAATTCCTACGTATGTATTTGTCATTTTGTCATTCTTTTTTTGTTCTCTTCATAAAAGGATCTTCAGTCTCACCACCAATAGGGGTCCCTTTTCTTTCTCTTACGTCGACCATTTCTTTCTCAGACCTTTATATTATAAAAATTTAGACTCACTACAATGTGTCTACAAGTAAAATAATATAAAGAAATTTAAGATATATATAATACATATGAAAATATGTACATCAAAGTGATGTTTCTTCTTTTACTTACTCTAAAAAAAATCTGGAAAAAAAATAACAAAAGATTGAAATACCGTGACCTCAATATCTGATACAGTAATTAATACAGTTCATAAATCACAGACAATTTTGTAGGAAACACCGGATAAAACAATTACAAAGTACATATGAACTTTTATTTCACATTAGAGAACCTGAGTCACAAAAATATCATTTGTTGATAATTAACATATTAAGTCAAGTCAAGTCAACGAGTCAACACAGGCTGAGAAACGCTGGGGTACTTAGCGTCGTGTGGTCCGGAGGGACAGGTAGTGGTTGAGGACCTCAAGTGAGTCTGAGCGCAGGTAGCTCAGTCACTACGGTAGGTAAGATGACGGACAAAAATGATTAAAAAAAAGACAAGGTAGTCAAAGAATTTTTTGTTACAATTTTAAAGGGTAATATTAACATTCAAACAGTTAAAGAGACTGTCAGGACAGTTTAAAAGGATACATTAAAACGAATTACATAACAGTTAAAAAGGAGTATTAAGAAAGTAAAATTCCAATATAATAATTATCGTTAGTCCAAGTCGTAGTTATATCTAGAGATAGAGTAACAAAGGAGAACGGTCATTTATGAGTGGAAGAAATTTAAACTTTATAAACATCAGTATTTTAGGGAAAGTGAACGATAATTATAATGATACAGAGCAAAGAAAACCAATGCATAAATGTTATATAAGAAGACAGGAAAATGATGGTTCGTAAGACGTTTTCATACAGAATCAAAAATACAGAGAATATTTGTTGGATACTGATCTAAAATTGAAGAATAGACTCTCATAAAGTCTTGCAAAAACAAGTCAGTGATTCAGCACAGACTGAGAAACGCTGGTGTACCTGACGTCGTACGGTCCGGAGGGACAGGTAGCGATAGAGGACCCCAAACGGGTTCAATTACAGGTAGAGTCTTATTCACCCAAATTAAGTGAATTTAAATAACATTATTGACCATTTCAACTTGATACAATATGGTAGAAATTGTAAAAACCGGTACATGAAAAAAAAAGGAAAAGACATAAGTAGTCCTAAATGACTCCGAAAACAACGATAACAAAAAACTGACGAAGCTCAGAATCAAAGCTGCACGTCCTATAAACAACGTTATACACCCCTAGAAATCAACGACACGTGTCCGAGAGATCAACACTGAGGTCTTCAACGGTGTATGTCTAAAGTAACGAGACGTCGTACACCCTAGAATCAAGGGGCTGGTCCCTAGTTTGAGTACTGGAGACATAATATTCTACCTAAGAATTGGTGACCTGGTGGTCCTTTCAGGGACACCTCAAGAAAAATAATGGACAAAAGAAGAGAGACGACCAAACTTACAATATGGAAAAAATTTTCAGGTTTGAATGAAAGAAGTAAACGGAGGTTATTATGTTTTTAAAAATTACAAAATTGAAGTTAGGGGTGAGGATAGAAGAGCGATAACAATATTTTATAAAATCAAGGTGAAACAAAATTTGTGGAAAATTTCTAATCAGAAGTAAAACGAATAAAATAACAACAACAAGTCAGTCAGCACAGACTGACAAACTCTGGGGTACCTGACTTCGTACGGTCCGAAAGGACAGGAAGTGGTAGAGGGTCTCTGACGAATTTGAGTACAGGTAACTTAACGACTACGGTAGGTTGGTAGAGTAGGAGACAGTAGGGGAAGAGGAGGACGGAAGTCAGAAAGGGTCGTAGTCCCAGAAAAGGTTCCTTAGTCAAGAACCGTAGTCCACCGGTTTCATAATCTCGAAGTCGAAGTCGTAGTCAGGAAGGTTACTTATAAGTCCCAACTAAAGGAAATCCTAACTGACCTAACTAGAACGACAGGTTCCCTGAGAGTTCTCAGAAGAGGTTGTAGTGTCAAACTTTCGTTGTTTATATATATATATATAAATTTTTGTATATATGTATAAATAAGTTTGTGTGTGTGTGTATATATATACCGAAAGGGGTACCAAGTCGTAATTTCTTAGGTGGATGTTACGTCCGATACACCGCTAAGTCCAAGTCAGGGACTCAATCCTTCTAGAAGACCTCCGCCTTTACCGTTGGGTGAAGTCATAAGAACGGACCTTTTAGAGGTACCCGTCTCTTCGGACCACCCGATGTCAGGTACCCCAACGTTTTCTCAGTCTGTACTGACTCACTGATTTGTTGTTGTTTATGTATGTGTGTGTGTATATATGTTTATGTGTGTATATATACACACAGCCTTTTCCGTTACCGTGGGGTGAGGTCATGAGAACGGACCTTTTAGGGTACCTGTCTCCTCCGACCACCCGACATCAGGTACCCCAGCGATTCTCAGCCCGTACTGACTCGATGAAGTGAAAGTGAAAAGTGAAAGTACGTAACCTCTTCCTTTACCGTTGGGTGAGGTCACAAGAACGGACCTCTTAGAGTCCCTACCCCCTCGGACCACCCGACGGCAGATACCCCAGCGTGTCAGCCTGTACTGACTTCACTGAATCGCCGTCGTCGTACATACACACACGTAGATTATATATATACTAAACATAAGGTAAAGACCAAGTACCTCTATGATTAGAATAAAAACTTTGACGGATACTTGAAAACCAAAAGTGAAGTACATTAGATGACAGTAACGAGTAACACAATTGGTCCAGTCTGGTAGTTTCACGCTTGGTTGATACAGTAAGACTTTGACTGTGAGCGTGAGAAAAGTCTTTAAGACCTATTCCTCTCACTACCCAAGTTAAACATAATCACCTAGGTTACGTCACTGTATCCAGTGTACGGGTGGAACACCACCTCCATCACGACCTATGAACCTGACTTTCGGTGTAACCTGTCTTCCTCCAAAAAGGGTTCCGTTCTTCCTTGTCAAGGGGTTTCTTCCCTCTGTCCTATTGTGTGACTCGCCTTGTGTCAGTACCGATAGTAGCCCGTGTTACCCTTGGGAAGACTACCAGACTTTGGTGACCTTTCGAATCTGAATGACGATGTAAAGATAAAGTTGTGAAACTTACGGGCCACCCACCGACTCATATTCCGTCCTAGAGTCGACCTGACTGTCCTTTGTGTAATCACGTCGCGTCCTCTCCTGGCTGGACCCGTTCAGGGGAAGGGAGTCCGAGAAGAGGTTCTTGTCGTCTCCGACTCTTCGTCCCGTCGTTCGAACCAGTTACATACTTCAGGGAAGTTGACTTTGTAAATGAGAAGGAGTTCGGGATCTCCATACACTCATCTGGTTCTCCGGATACCAAGGTTTTAATACCTTTCTCCCCAGACCATGACTCGACCCCAAGTCTACGGTAGACAGTAGTACCACCCTTGTTAGTAAACAAATTCCAGATCAGACTTATTGATCTCAGTACCTTACGACCCGTCTACCTGTCGGACGGCCCCCGAAACCATCCTCCTGTTACCAGGTACCTAGAACCGATCGGTCCCGTCTCTAGAGACGGAGGGAGTGGTCCCAAGGACCCGACCTTCCCTCTAACCCACCTCTACCTACCCAAGGGTCTGTCCCGAGGACCTAGTCAAAGATGAGACATGAAGTCAGGGGGAATAGATCCGGACGAGCCGTGACGGTGACATCGTCAGGGTCAATTACCGTAGAAAGTAAAGTAAATCTCGAACTAAACAAATGTTTGATTATTTATACTAAATATTTTACACGGGCACCAAACGATTAATGACGTGTATACCGCAAAAGCAAAACATTTTGACCGTAAACGTAAGAAACATCTAATACTGAAACACAGGGGTCACGATTAATCAGACTAATCCGTCTCTTCAAGGGGTAATGGTCCGACTCTCCGGCTTCCGACTCCTTGACCCCCTTTTCCCCGACGACTATACCAGTCAGAACGTTCCTCCTCGGTCTCGCCGGGGTCCTGACACGACTCCTGGGACCTTACAGTTCGTCGGGTAAGACACAGGAAGGGGTTTAGGTTAATTCGTGTCAAGCAATCGTGCTTAAAGAATTAGTCGGAATTAGAAAGGTGACTTACGTGTTAAAGACTTAACAGTGTCTCGACCCAGTCGGGCGTCCGTCAGTTCTCTGACCGTCCCGAAACCCTCCTCTGACTTCCCTGTCGTCCGACGGCCTGGGAAGGGTCACCGGTCACTCTTCAGGGGTGTCACGACCCGAACGACTGTTGGTTCTGGAACTCACCGACTTCCCCTAGGGTCCAGTGATCCGGTTGAATACTCGGAGTACGTTCTTCAGGGGGTTTACAAGATCAGGTGTCCAACATACATTGGAGTCCGGGACCTCTTGTACGTAAACCCAGGTGACCTCCTCGTCGATCTTCTGGTTCGGGGTCTGAGGTTCCAGAGCACTAGCCGAGGTTCGTAAGTTTGCCTGGACGGATACTTACCCGGATCCAGTCCTCGTTTCCGTCGGTACAAGTTCCTACTCCGGAGAGACCAAGAGACCCTTCACATTGTAGACTTCAAGAATATTATGTTTTTCTTCTCCTTCTCTCTCGGGGGATGTTTAGTGACCGTAACCTAGAGAGTGGTTGTACCCACTCGAACCCGACCGTGGTCTATATTAAACACAATCTTTTTATTCTTTTACATGGTAACGAACGTAGGACTCGTAGTGTTTCGTTACACATGGACGAAGTAATGGAGGTTCCCGTTACTATAAGGATTTCGTAAATCATATTCCACACCATACGTAGAAACCTCATAAGGACGGTCTCTATCAATATAAATTTGTCTTTACTCTCTTTCCAGGGATGACTACTTACACGTTACCACCTTAATGTTATCTACGAGTCTCAGTCTCCTGAGGTCCATTCCAGTCCACTTCCGAAGGATCTTTGAGGCACCGTTACTTGTCTCCGTCCAGGTCCAGGGTCTGAGGGTAGGGATGGGGTTGGAAACGAGGGGTCGTTTGTAAACCTTTCTTGAACTAGTGTGTAACAGGTTAGAGGAAGGAGGGGTCCTTGTACACCGACCGGCTAAGTAGAGAGTGCCCGGTCCTCCGACCTATTCACTGTAAGGAGACGAGGGGGTCGAAGGACATCAAAAGGTCCGAACTATGAATTGTGTGACCCAACGTTCCCGACAAAAGGACAGACAGACGAGTGTCAAGGTGTCCGTTGAACTCCCGTCTTGGCACCGACGGAATGAGAGACGACGTCGATATCACCTCGACTTGAACCTACCTACGTCACATCGACTTGAACCTACCTACCTTCCTACCTACGTCTCTACTTACCTAAAGGTACTCAAGACCTTTGACAGAGGAGGACATGTCTGGTAACAGTAACAAACGACGACACTGAACTACCCCGACTACATCATCTCCTTACCCCACCCCATTCCCGTCTTCGTAATTAAACCGGATTAAGAAACAGAGATACCCGTCCCATCCTGTCTTTAGGAGTGTCTGAGTGACTCCCTCCTTGACCCCTGGGTTCTAGTGGACCCAGGTCCGACCGGAAGGAGTACCTCAGTCCTTGGACCCTCCTCGGAGTCTGGATACGAATCTCTAGACCCCCAAGGATCCCCTCTCAGGACTGGAACCTTCTTCTTCTGAAGTCTAGACCAGGACCAACTGGAACCTTCCCAGTGAAGGGGACAGACTCGAAGGTAACAGAGGAAACTTGTTATCTCTAATTTATCTGAAGGTCCGAAGAGGGGACTTGTTGTGCACTAAGTTTCGTCATTGACATCTGTCCCTCCCTGGCACACACAAACGCACGAACTCCAACACAACTACACTTACACACACACGTACACACCCCCTCCCTTCGCTCACGACTAGGTGACAAGGTCCGTCCCGGTCAGGTCGCTGTTGGAAATCCTCTCATCGTAAAACGAGTCCCCAGTCTTATCTCTCCCCTCCTGGACTCGGGGGTGGGTAGAGGACCAACCTACACTCTCTCCGTGTCATTCTCCTAACCGAACCGGGTAGGTAAACTTAAAGTATTGGCCGGAGGACCACATCCCTATACCAAGAAAGAGAAAGAAGTTTTTAGAATTACGTAAGACGGAATTTTAACAAAACTTCATTATTTCCCTAAAAGTGTCCGTTGTCTACTCAGAGACCTGTCTGAATTAGACTCCGGTTTTCGGTCTCTGCCCCTAAATGGAGGGTATTACTAAGGAAAGTTCACTCTGTTTCGCCTTTGGGCTGAAGGTCAGGACTTCCCCTAGGTGTCACCCCGTCCTCCCTCGTGGGGTCTTTGGGGACGAGGGCCGGATATTCGGAACGTACACTCGTTTGGATTTGGTCGTCGAGATGTTTGGGTGAAGTTGGTCGATGACCGACGGTGAGATCGGTCCTTGGTTGACGGAGTCGGTTGGAGTCCCCAGACTAGACAGGGGTAGGTCCGATGGACCGGTGTCACTTTCGTCCCTTCCTTGTGACCCCGACTTCTGGTGTCGTTCACAACACCCCGTCCCGTCTTTTACGTTCGGGTCGAGTCTGGAAGAAGGGTCCGAGGTCTGGACGGACCTGTAAAGGGGCATCCACAGAGTGTGCACGGGGGAGGGTGACACAGGTGTCGATCGTACGCACGTACGTATGTGCGAGTCAGTGAGTCCGTACAGGTTGAGAAACACTGGGGTACTTGACATCGGGTGTCCGAGGAGACAGGTACCCTAAAAGGTCCGTTCTTATGACCTCACCCAACGGTAAAAGAGGGACTCCCCTCCAAGGCTGGGTCCCTAGTTTGGACGCAGAGACCGTGGAGGATGAAACCGTCCACTTAAGAAATGGTGACTCGGTGGACCCTTCGATCTGAGTAGTGGTAGAGAGCCCGGACGGGGGCGAGGACACACGGAGGAGTGGTTCTACTATAGTGGGTGAAGGACTGGTCCCGTGACTAGACCGACCGTAAGACCTTCCCTCACCCTATCACATAAGAGTGAGACGTCTCTGAAGGGTCGAGTCTCTCCCCGGTTACCCACATGAACTGGACTAGTTTCAGTCCACTCCTGGTCTGACTCCTGGTCTGACTACCCTCGGAAGTGACGTTCTTCAAGATTCCTTGTCTTCCTACTTCCCGGTGTCTGTTCGGGATCTCCGGGCGAGGAGAGACACGAAGGGCAAGAGAAGTTCCGGAAGGGTCTCCCGGACTTCGACTCAGGACGTATTAAGAGTCCGTACCGGAAAACACGGAGGTGTGGCCGAAGACCAGAAATCTACGATAGATTACCGGACCCATTATTCCGAGAGAACGGGGAGGACATGAGTCGGGGACATGATACGAGTCGTGTATACACGTCTCTACGGGTGTGTACACCTCTGCAGGTCCGTGTGCACATCGACTCGTTAGTGTGCAGGTGCACACGTGTACTTCCGTTTGGGAAACCCACGACCCGAACCTCCAGAGGGAAACGTCGGGTCCCATTTTTCCGTACTCCGTTCGGTCATTCCTGAGAGTCTAGAGATCCATTTCGAGACTCTAGTTTCGTTTTTCCTTTACTGCGATGGAAAGAGTACCCGACCCGGTGTCAGGGTCTCTAGAGTACATCCAGTACTCGTACATGACGAGACCCTGGACAAGTTTCAAGGACTTTGGTCCCGTCTTAATGAGGGACGGGCCTACGTACGACTCCCACAGAAGGCACGGAGTCCAGGTAAGAGTCCGGAAATTCTGTCGATAATAAAACACCCCCTTTCCTGATTCAACCTGGACCCATGACTAAGATTCTGAGGAGAGTACCCGAAACGTTGGAACCCGTTCAGTAAATTGAAAAGACCCGTACAAAGGGGGAGACATTCCACCCTTTCTAACTTCCGTTTTCCTCTTCTTCCGTCGTCTCCTACTCTACCGACCTACCCTAGTGGTCAAGTTACCTGTACTTGAACCCGCTTGAGGACCTCTACCATCCCCTGTCCCTCCGAACCGCACGACGTCAGGTGTCCCAGCATTTCTCAGCCTGTGTTGAATCGTTGACTTGTTGTCGTTGTTCCACCCATATTACTGCGGACGGACAGATTGAGATCCTATACTTAGTCACTGTCACTTTCAAGAAGTTTCGACGTTTCCGAACATCCATAAGTTCCCCAATAATTTTGGGGACGGAGGTTTCGACCGGAAGGGTCTCCTCTGCTACGGTACAAAAAACTTGTACCTCACTTAAGGATCTGACACGGGAGGGGGAGAGGTGACAAAGACGGAACCCAACAGTTTTTACCATTAGAAGAGAGTCCGGACTTTAATACTCGGACGAAATAACCAGTTTCCGGTATTATTAAACTCGAGAATAAAATATTTGAGTAAAGACGTGTCACTATAGGACTATCCTCGTCCTTATTATTTAGTGTTTGTACAGGGGGTTCTAACGTAACATTTACAGTTTGATCTGTCCTTTAACATTAATTTCTTTCCTTTAACGATGTTTCTTCGTGAACTAAAATTTTACTCGGTTCGTATCTTAAAAGATTCGTAAATTAATATCAGGTTAAAGTTGACTGAACCGAAAACGTCAGTATAAAGAATAATATTGAGAAGATGTATTATTGGGTTAGAGGGACGAGTGTCTCCAGGCCGGGCAGTCTCCCATTCCTGTGGCGTGTTCATGTCCTTAATCCCTGAAATATCCCTGTCATTAGTACCACCTCCGACCCCACTACCTGTGTCCACGGTCCTAGAATTTAGTTGGTGTCAGTTCAAAGGTCGGTTGCCCCCTCGTTGGATTGTGGACCCTCCTTCGTCTAAATCGGACTGAAGGCGAGTCACTCTTTAGGTAAGTCCGTTAACGAAGGTAGTCCTCTTCTCTCCGGGTCCCAGGGTACGAGACAAGGAGTCTAGAAGTTTCTACGTGCCCTTACCGGGGGTAGGTTAGGTGGGTGGATGGTCGGTGGGAAATGGGCCCATCGAGGAATCGGACCCACGTCCAATTGTGGGTGTAGGAGACGTGGACCCACGACCCCATCCCTCCCGGAACATATGTATAAGTTGGTCCACAAGTCTCCGGTGTCCGAGATATGCGTCCTTTCGTCCTACCGAGTCTTACATCCTGTACCACGGTCTGTTCGGACCCAAGTTTAGGATTGACGGTGAATTGCTACTCAACCCAATTCAGTGTATTGGAGACACCAGAACTGTACGAGCAAGCATTTTACCCGTATTACTACAGAGGTAGAACAGACTATGTAACCAATTGTTAGTATTCTGACTAATGTTACCAACAACACCGGACTCAGATACAATAAGGTTTCTCCTTCTACCCCTTTACCCACCCGACAGAACTACCTCCACCCGTCGAGTTGACCTATCCCGACTCGCTATTCTCCGTCGATATCCTTCACTCCCACTCCACCCTACTGGTCCTCGAGAGACAACGATGGGGTGTACCACTCTTCACTGGTTTAGTGTAGTTTTTCACAGACAACCGGGTCTTTACTAGGGGTTTCATTGGACACGTGGTGTAGAAGAACAGAGAGGTAGTGCAAGTATCTCGGGCTTTGACCAATCGATGATCAAGTTGAGGGCCAGGTGCCTCCGATAAGGAGAGTCGACCCTAAGGAGTAAGGGGAGAAGTCCGAATCGGAGAGGGTGTCCTCCCCGTCCTTCTGAGTTTCGTCTCCTACGAAGAAAGAGTTGGGAAGGAGAGAGAAGTCAGTTAAGTCGATCCAACACCCGTCGTCTCACCCAATTCAGACTGTGGTCTTCTTATCCCGAACCGGGGGCCTTTCTGGGTTTCTGTCACCCTTACAATGGGTTCCTCAATGACACTCAACTTCAGAATTGTCAAGACGATCAGACCAACACGATGAAACGTGATGTGGTCGAGGTCCCTCTCCACAAATACGTCAGATGTTATACTTACGATGGAGAAATTTAACACGTCACGTGTTGAAGACGTTGCCTTGTACCGTTTGAATCTGAGACCCGGGTCTCAATCTTAACGTCTCAGGTCTCGAGACAACCTCGATATGACCACCACTTCACTCCCAGTTCAACCTCTGTTCATGTCTTCAAACTTCTAAACCTGAACTTCACTTCTCAGCTTCCAGGGTCCCTAGTCTCGTCTTTGGTCTCCACATTTCAGTGTCTTCTGACGTTTCGGTACAGACCTTGGTGTTCGACGTAATTCATACCCGACTACTTGGGAGAGGGAAGAGACGAAATACCCCAAACAGAGTAGGGTTAGGAGGACCGTTCGTCCCCTTGCACCAAAGACTTCGTTCACTACTCAGTCCGTGGTCACACGGGTGACCGTCTTATAGGGGTTAGGGATGGACACTGCTCAGTTTACGTCCCTATTGTGGTGTGTCTTCTCTGTCACACATCAACCACTGTCCTCTGGGTGAAGGACCCGACACTCGTAGACTCCCAGGACCGAGTTCCGAAGGACCGTCTTCACGGTAGCTTCTGCAAATGTCTTTCTCGTGAAACGTCAAAGCTTACGTGGCGCCCCCTTTTCCGTAAAGTTCCTTTACCTTGTATGTTTCGATACTCCTATGTAAGTAAGTAATTTTTTTTTCTAATAACACTGGTGATGTACGTGACAAGACCCGTGACAACAACAAGTCAGTAATTCAGTATAGACTGAGACACTGGGATACTTGACGTCATATGGTCCGAAGGGACAGAATGATAGAGGACCTCAAACGAGCTTGAGTACAGGAAACTCAGTCACTACGGTAGGTTGGTAGAGTAGGAGACAACGGGGGAATGAGAGGACGGAAGATAGAGAGGGTCGTAGTCCCAGAAAAGGTTGTTCAGTCGAGAAGCGTAGTCCTCCGGTTTCAAAACCTCGAAGTCGAAGTCGTAGTCAGGAAGGTCACATAAAAGTCCCAACTAAAGAAAATCCTAACTGATCAAACTAGAAGAACGACCCCATTATCTCTACGACGTTTCTTGTTTTGTCCCTTTTTAGGAGCAGAAGTACTTCAAAGGGAAGATAACCTTCTCTTTCTATTGTTTATCATGTTATTTGTTTAACATGTTTACCACTCCTCCCCCTTCACCTCCCCCGTCTCTTCCTTTTTGGCCCAACGTCTTCCGGAACATCCATTGTGCCGACCACCGAACGACTGATAGAGCAACTCTCGTCTGAGTTTCCCCAGTGTTCCCGGGGGAACCCCTGTGGTGGACCCAAGTTGAGAACCGAACCGGTGGATGATTGACATATTGGAGTCCCTTTATTGAAGAGACTTGGAGTCAAAGAATTTACATTGGGTCCCTAAGTATTATGACAGTCGCGGTATCCTAGTAACGAACACACGGACCAGTGATTCAGCACAGGTTGAGAAACGGACGGCCCCAGGAGACAGGTACCCTAGAGGGTCCGTTCTTATGATCTCACCCAACAGTAAAGGAGGAGGTCTCCTAGAAGGACTGGGTCCCTAGTTTGGGCTTAGAGGACGTGGACGACGTAACGTTCGGTTAATAAACGATGATTCGGTATCCTAGTGATGTTCCAAATTTTATCAATTTAGTGGATTTTACGATGTTCATCCATGGACCGAACATCGTTCACGATGACCGAGAAAGTTTCTCCTCTCTGTTCAGTCGAGAGGGTCAGTATTTCGAGTGAATACGACCGTACTCCTCCACCATACGTCCCCGGTCTCCCTCCCTCTCCCCGAAACATCATCAGGTCCCTTCTCTACTACCACCGGGTCACGGGGAGCGATCCCCTACCTCTCTTGACCTTCCTAAACTCTTTTTACACACTCCATTGGAACCACTTGACATGGAGTATGAGGGAGAATCTTCCTCCTGAAGGGGACACCAGGTTACCGATTCTGAGGTACGAGGGTTACGTCTCCGGGTACAAGTTAGGGACCAGTCCCTTGATCTCAGGTGTGCGTTGATTTTCTAGGATGTACGAGTTGATTCTGGTCACGTCGGTTTATTCATTTAAAAATAAAAAAAAATTTCTTCCTCCTCACTTCAACTCCCTCTCCCACCTCGTCGCTGTAGGCCGGGAGGAGTAACGCCTACTACAAGGACGTCACCGGAAGAGGAGTGAGAGGGAGGACCTCGGGTGACGAGGAGGGACGGGGGTCCCTCAAGTGAAGTTCTTCCGGGAAGGGAGGGGGACGGACCTCAGGGGACGGGAGAGAGGACTATCCTAGGTCAGGTCAGAAACCGGACCACCAGTTCCGGGAAGGATGGGACTGGGATCGACCGAGGTACAGAGTGACGGGGGGGGAAGTTCTGGGAAACACGACGGGAGTAGCCCGGGACGAAGGAAGACGTCCGGGGAGGTGACGTCGAACCGGGGGTAATCGAGGGGGCCTCGGGTCAGAGACCGTCACTGAGTCCCGACGGAGGACCACCGGTGTGCCACTCAACGGACGTACGGAGGAGTCCTTCCTCAAGAGTCCTTCCTCAAGAGGCCGGCCGTGTCGAACCCCACCCCCCACCCCCCACCCCCCCCGGAGACGGAGACAGAGACACGACATAGGAGTCACCGACGTCCAACCTCCCTCACACGGGTACAGGGGTCTCGAGAGATGGACCGTATCCGCCCCAGGTAAACACTTCCTCCGTGTACAAATGAGTACTGATGTTGAAACACGGGACATAGAACACTGGAAAACCAGTCCCTCTTCGGTTTTAGAAGAGAATCTTTTTACCTGCAAGTACTTTCCGGACGTCCGAGGGGTAATTCTACTGTGAACTTACCCCCTTGGACTCTGCGAGACCCGGTCTCCGTCGACCGGGCCGGACGGGAGTCCCGTAGGACTTTGTCAAGAAGGACCTCCTCTCTCGACAGTCCAACATGACAGTGTAGTTCCGGGGTAGAGTAAGACCGATTCTGTGTTCTGGTATAGGGTTCAGAGGAGGACGGGGGATTCTGGGACATGGTATCGAGGGGGTGACTCTTGAGGCACCGGACTGGTACGGGGTCGACGAAGGGGACGGGGGTTCCTTGGTAGGGGACGGGATGAGAGAGGACATGAGGGGGAAGAATTAGTCGAGGACGTGGGTAAGAAGGTCGCTCGTTCCGACGGGACCGGAAGAACCGGATAGAGACAAAGAGGGAGGAGAAAAGAGGACCTTGGTGGTCGGTCGGTAGTGTCTCTCGGGAGTCCCGGCTCTCTCGGGGACCCAGATTTAGAGTCGGGACGGTCGGGGGTCCGGAAGGTAACCGAGGATAGTCCGAAGGAGGTCCGGTACTCTGGAGGTCTGGAGGTAGACGACAAAGGAAGAGACACGGGCGTATCTCGGATCGTGACTACTTCGTATTTCATCCACGGACTAGGGGTAGGTGGATGTCCTTTTACCCTGTTGACATGGGGACCCCGGAGTACGGGTCTTGGTACCGACCTGTCCCTCCTTGGTTGTACCTCCCCTGACGTCCGTCGTCTTCGACTACTGTCTCCTAAGTCTCCCAGGTCGTCTTCGGGAAGTACCACCTGTTTGTCCTGGAGGTCGTTCCTCGGGGATCGGCACAGATTCCCTTTTCGTTGTAGGTAATTCAGGTAATTGAAATTGTGACTTTAGTTACAACGTCGGTGGTCTTCATTAATCGTATTAAGTGTAAAGTCTAGTCCTCTAAAAAACTTTTGGTTCAAATTAATGTAACTTTTTACTGTTGAAGTAAAAGAGAGGGACCTATCCAAGGGGACTACAAGGGGGTGTGAAAGTAAATTCTTTTTTTTTTTTTTCCTGACCAGTGTAAAAAAAAAATTACGATAATTCGTTTTCATCATGAAACCGATAAAGTCTCGATTATTTAGTCGAACCTACGGGTGTTGTGTCAAGGGGAGGAGGATCCTCCTATCTCACATACCAAAAACCGGACTCTCTTATGTCAATCCTGAGAGTCGGTTAGTCTCACCGAGTCCTGTCGTAGTTTAGGTAAAATGTCTAGTCATTTGACTCCTGTTCGGGTTCCTCCTCTGGGTAAGGTCCAGTGGAACAGGTCGGGTTACGATCGACGTTCCCTATCCCTTCTATCTCTACATCCGATACTACCCCAGTCGTGTCTGGTCGCACCCCTTAGTCCTTTCCGTCTCGACTGTAGTCTAGACTCAGAACTTCCTAGATCCTCAATCGACCCCCTTCTTCTCTTTCGAAGGTAAGGTCTACTCCCTCTTCCGTTGTCGGTTCCGGTTCGTTACACTGAACCCTCACATAGACCCAAACCGATCTCCAACGGGTGAGTTCGAGAACACCCTTTACTCCGGACTCCAACGGTGTAACGTGGAATGACTAAAGGGTCTGTCTCCCGGGAGTATGGGAATACTCCAATAGTTCCGAGGGTTATTTAATTTCTACCGTCGGTCCTCCGGTGAGACAGGGGTGAAATAGGGTGGAGTAGTTGTGGGGTACGGGACAATGGTGGGAAGGACATAAAGGACTCGGACGTCGGGCGGTCAGGGATGGGGTAGAGAAATAGGTGGGCATCTAGACGGGGTGGGGTTGTCGAATCGGACTAGTAAGAATAAAAGTCGAAGGGAGGTGAGTTCGGAGTAGAAATATTGGAGACCAAGGAGACTGTCTGCGTAGAGGGGGTGGGTACTGAACCAGGGTACACAAACAAATTCTCCGACGGTACCACGATTAACGACACAAATAAGAACGAGCGGTTTACACGAGACAAAACGTCCGTAAACGAACTCACCAAGACCTACAGACTAGAACGAACAATAAGAAAACCCCCTCATCCCTTTCTCTGTGTGGGAAAGGTAGTGACGGAAAGAGTCTGTCCGGTCTTGCGTCGAGATCCCGGACAGGGGAACAGAACGGAGATGGGGAACAGAGGTCCTTCTTCGGGGACCCGAGTCTCAGTCGAAGGACCCAGTCCTCTGAAATCCAAACGACGACCCCCCGCCTCCGTCGTAAGAGAGGAACCTTAGTGCAGAGACAGAAGGGTCACTGGGGGTCTCAGTCTTTCCGTTCGTAATCGAGTAACCAACACGTCAGACCGGATCGGACAAGAGATTCATTTTCTTGTTGGATCTACTCTTACAACACGAAGCGATCTAGAGTCTTCTACTCCGTTATTTACACTTGGTAGGGTCTGAGGTCCCTAGGGGTGCTCCCAACGAGTCGGTCCGTCCGGGGGTGAGGGTCGTGGGCGAAGGACACGGTTCGGCAAGGTAACACGTCCGACCGTCCGACCCCATCCCCTGGCTTGCCAGGACAGACGGTCACAGAAGCTTAGTATCGGGGAACGACTTTCCGGGGTGGGGCGGGGGAGGGGACCCTGGGTGGTCGGTCCGGTCCCAGTTACCCTAATTTCCGAGTTAAGTGCGGTCAGTCAAGAGACCATTGTGCTAAAGTAATCTCCGTCCGTCCCTTCTCTTACCTGCCTTTGTCGACCACATATTTAATATTTCAGATGAAACATGACTGACGCGTGTGGAAAGGGGTCGGTGTACTGATTAATTACACCGCCCCTCACCTGAACTTCAGTCTAACGGAAAGGGGGAGAGAGGACCCCGAACCAATTGTTGTCCAGGGACGTTTCGACCCTCTTTCCTTCTAATACGTTTCGATAGTAGTATACTTTTATCGTATAATTGTATGACGGACACTCGACACAGGTTAGTCAAGGGAGGGTCACCGCACACATGCTTTGTTAATCTTACCGTAAAGATGGTGCGAAGAAATTATGTAAAACCGTAATTATATTAGTTCCTCACCCCCGGATCTGTAGAACGTCCGTGCCAAAAGACATTGTGGGGACCCTATAGACCCCCTCCCCCACCAACTACGCTAGAACCCCCACCCCCATCCTGCGCCGACGCGAGGAGGTCTGGTCTTGGTGTCGGTGTCAAGAGAACACCCGACGGGACGGGGGTAGTCGGTGGTGTTGGAGACCGACGGACCCTCTTTTCCGAAAGAAGGGGGACCCGTTTTCTGGTGTCTGAGAGCACCAAGGGGATGATCGTTGTCGTTCTTCAAGATCTTAGTCGCTCTACGAAATCTTTGTAGCTAATACATAAAGTTAGAAAGGACTAGGGGAAAAGGGAGAGGTTCTCTGAAGGGTTGAGGTTCATTTTACGTTTAAACAACGTACTTACGATTCAGCGAAGTCAGTACAGGTCGAGAAACACTAGGGTACCTGACATGAGCGAGGAGACAGGTACCCTAAAGAGTCCGTTCTTATGACCTCATCCAACGGTACGGGAGGAGGTCCCTTAGAAGGACTGGGTCCCTAGAGTGGTTTAGAGAATGGAGAGGACGTAATCGTCCGTCCAAGAAATGGTGATTACGGTGGACCCTTCGGACGTTTGAGAAATGTTCTCGCAGCAGATCGGGGACGGATGGAGATGTCGAGTGGACCGGGTCGACAGGGAATGTCCGGAAGACAGACAAGGAGTGTGTGCGACTCTCTAGAAGGGACGGAGTCCTGGAAACATGAACGAGAAGCAAGACGGACGACCCTAAAAGGAAGAGTAGGACGTCCAGAGTCGAGGAGTCTCTTCCGGATGGGACTGACGGACTAGTTTTGGTCGAGGTCGGGTCGAAGACAGATGGAGGACAAAACAAAGGAAGTTTCCGGAATAGGACTAGAGTTTGACGAGACACAGACCTAAACCAAGGGTGACCTTGTATTCGAGGTCTCCCGTCCCTGGAACAGATCGAACCAGTGACGACCTAAGGGTCGTGAGACCAACAATTGACCGTGTATGGTCCACTAACCGTCAATAACAAACCCACTCGCTTACTCACTTACTTACTGAGTTTAGGATCGTAGTCGTCCGAGACCCCTTGGTAATTCTGGACCACCCCTAAGACCGAAACGACGGTAAAGGGGACCCGTTGGGTCGAAGAAGAATGGGAACGGTTCGGAAGGAGGTTTTGGACGACTAACCGATTAGGACTTCTTGACCCTTTTCGTCCTTGGTCTACACCAAGGACGGGACTCCCCGAGTTTCGGATTAACCCTTTGTTCAGGGTTCTACTCTCCTCTTCTGGTCAAGAGATTCAGTCTCAAACTTGTGTCGTCCCGTTCCCCTACCTTTCCATCCTCACTTCCCTACCCCCGGTCGAGATCCTGATTGCGACGACACACTGGAGTCCGGTCAACGACTTGGAGAGACGAGGAGTCAAAGGAGTAGCGCTTCCGTCTAGTGTCAGTTTCAGTCGGAACCTCGATTACCTCAGGGTAAAATCTGTGTCCGTCCGACTCCGGGTCTCACCCGACAAGAATAGGTGTCAGTATCCCACTCACTCACCGGTTCGGTTCTGGGCACGGGTTTGGTCCCCGACACGTAAAGTCACCCTACGGTCTGGAGACGAGGGCAGACGGTAGTCGGTGGACTTGGTAAGGTCTAAGAAATCCCCAGGACGACTGTAGGTCAGGAGTAGGACGTCGAGTGTCTTTCTCGACTCTCAGGACTCGGATGCGGAGGTAGGGAGCGTCGTCCACCCTTGGTACAGACTCACTTCCGTAGAGGTCGGTCTTCGGGGAACCCGGACCGGTCCTCTGTAGACCTGTCGTTGGGCGACGGTTAGGGGTCTAAAATATGTTTGTTTCGGAACGCAGACGCCCTTTCTGGGGAGTGTTTGGTCGGACCGAGTCTGGGAAAGACGGAAGAGGACAAGACTGTGGGGACCCTCGAACGGAGTGACTTGAGACCACAGGTACAAGTCACATTGGTTGTCCACAAATGGTTCATAGTTGGCGTACAGCTCGTGACACGAGAACCGACCTCTGCGTAGTCCCTATTTTATATCGAGGAGGGTACCTCAAATGTACGTTACCCTTTCCGTGTGTGTGTGTATGGTGATGATATGACATAAACATTATTATAATATGTTATGACATTGGTACTCAGGATATTTATTATTCATGGTATTTATGTATATCGTCCCCTCCTTCTGTCATTGGTCCTTCCTCCCGAGTACCTATTCCACTGTACACCCGCCTCTAGACCAGTTTCTCTGCCTAGCTCCTTACTTACATGTATAGACCCCTCTTGGAAGATCCGTCTCCCGTGTCTGTCGGGTCACCGGACCCCTATACTCCTTAGAACCGTTCAAACCCTTCTCACTCCTCTGAGTGCACACCTTTATCATTCTCTCGTTCTCCCTCCCACGTCCCCGTCTACGTCCTCCTCCTCCCTGCCCGTCTAGTGTATCCTCAAGTTCCCTGACCTTCAAAGTGAACTCTGCGGTGATTCCTTACTGCACTAGACTACAAACAAACAAACAAAAGGGTTTAAATAAAAATTAACTTCCTTTTGACGAAGTGTTACAAGACACCCGGAGACGGTATGCGGTTGTACTCAGTCGGTATCCGTATGTACACAGGAGAGGGAGAGTGGAGGGAGGGTGGAGGGTGGGGACTTCTAATGACTGTCGACACCCCCTTTACCAGACATCCTCCCTGTTCGTCCTCCTCACGGTCTTCTGATAACGTTACTACGTCCGTTCCCTATTGTCTCAGAATCCAATCCCGCTCACACCGCTCCTCGTCGATCTAAGACGTGCATAAACCTTCCATACTGGTTGTCCGACACTTAAATTAACCTGTACCCGAACCTCTCTTGCTCTCATTGTCGAGATTTCCAGGAACCCTCTGTCACTCCGACTGACGGTCGGACTACGGTACTCCGACCGTTACGTGAAGGAACCTGTGACAGGGAGAGTCAGAAGTCGGTGGTCCTTACCGTTCCCGGTACAAAAACTGAGTGGGTTCCGTACGTCTCTACTTCTCAGGAAAAGTCCTACGTTTAGGGTTAGAGGACTACCTCAGGTACGGGGGACCTCATTCGGGGTAGAACGGTTTCGGGACTGGTCAAGAGTGAGACACTTGGAGAACAGGGCTCGAACCCAGAACAGGACGAGAGGGAACCCCCGTATCCCTGACTTCCTGACGAAGGCCCGTCCCCATCACTAGAGGGTCTCAACTGCTCGTACGGAGCAAGGGGGACTCATTCGCGTAGGGACCTTCCGTCCTCCCTACCGACCCCGACCTGTAGGTAGGAGACTCGGGACCTGGAATGAGGTGGGAAGTCGACTCAAAGACTACGACTACGGACTGTTCGGGGGGTGGTTAGGGAAACCATTTGGGAAAAGACTCAAGAGTACCGGTCCTTTGGTCGTCGACAGGGGGTCGTGTCAAGAACCATTCGTTTGAGTTCAGTCTCTGGGTAGAATTCTTATCATCGGACACACTACACCTTTTACAAAAGACTGTGACAGTTGAGTACGTGAAGAGTGTTGAGACGCACGAACGATTCAACGAAGTCGTCTTCGGGTCTTTCCAATTCGTTAAACAAGTTTCTGTGTTTCCAGTGTCACGATTATTCGCTGTCTCAACCTGAACTTGAGTCTGCCGGTGTGAGAATTGGTAGAGAGACATACCGGAGAGACTAGAACGATCACTCCCGAGCTCTTTACTTGTTTACTTACTTTTGGTGCCTCATAGACGAGTCACGGACCGAGACACTGACCTGCCCTCTTCCCTTTGTGTGTCTCTCCATCTGTCTGCTAAAGTCCCGGTTCACCACTCTGATTACTACCTTCCTTCTGTCTGTTCCAACCTCCTATACTGTGGTGAGTCGGCACCTCCGGTTCTGAGTCGGTTCGACCTCTGTCCCCTCCTTTCCGTCAGGTCCGTTACATCGTCACATCTCCTCCGGTTTCGTGAAGGACCCGAGTCTCTTGTGCTTCTCCGACCTTTCTGGTCGGGTCTACCCTCACCACTCGGACCTTTCGTGACTCCTCCCTACGGTCTCTCCCATCCGTTGCCCTTGTACGACACAACAAAACGAGTATGTGTGTGTGTGTGTGTAAGTAAGTGTGTGAGTGAGTGTGTGTGTGAGGACGGAGAAAGGGGAGGGGTCTTAGACCCTTCGCGATGTATTAGAAAAAGATTAATACTTCGTCTGAGATATCGTCTTTAGATTAATGTTTAGTGGATTTTCAACAAGGTGTGACCTTAGGTACGTAATACGTAAGGGACTTAATACGTGGGCCGAGGAAACCTCTCCCTTCGGTCCTTCTTCCCTCCAGGCGAGAGGTCGGTGAGCCCCCACGTTCCTGTCGTCACAAACCCTAGAACTCCAGACGAGGGTACGGGACCCTTTGACCTCCACGAGTGACCCCGGGTTTTGATGAATCTCCTCGGTGGGTCTCCTCTTTCCCCATGTTACCTGAGACGCACGCCTCTCATGTTACCCACGGACGCCGAAGTCCCTTTGTGGTGTAGACAATCCGGATGCCCGTCCAGGACCCAGCGGCGTGGGCAGGGAGTGTTGTCGGAGGGACAACGGTCCTGGTCTTTTGGTTGGAGGGGGAACTCCAGGAAGATGTGATCGGCGGTCGCAAGGACCCGGGACTCGACGTCCGTCCGGACCCCAGACCACCACGGTCGCCAGACCTGTCCAGACCTTCGCCCTGACCCGCCCCGGTCCGGGCCCCCTGGCGCCCCCTCCGCGACCTCGCCCCTCAACAGAATGGGGGAACCCAAACTTGCGACCTTGCCCTCGTTCGGCCGACCCGAGGGTACTACGAGACGACGACTTCACCGTAGACAACGGAGAAAGTACAGAGAAGACCGATTCACCCTCGACAGTGCAGTCCTCCCGGCGGGGGCAGGAGGCGGAGGAGGGGAGGGGAGGGAGGGCGGAGAGGGGGATGGGCGTTGGGAATGGTGAGAGCTAGCCCCCTGGCCCCGACCCCGGCCCCGACCCCGACCCCGGCGGGCCGGCGACCCCCTCCCCCGCCCGGCACACGTGTCGAGGTCCGTTTGGTCAAACCCTTAATTCCAGTAATTAAAAGGTGAAAGTTCCCGACCGTGGGTCTGCCTCTATTTCAGTCGTATTTATAAGGCGGCTTCAAAGGACGGAAGGACACGAGGGAAGAGGAGAGGGGCGACGGTCGGGTAAATAGAGGTACGACAGTTAATCTCCGTTTTCGTTTCTTGATTAATCCTTGACACGTTAAAATTAATCGACAAAACTATTAATTTGATTAACCAAGGGAACACAAAGGCGTTACACGTGCCTCGTGAAAAAACTATAGACCCGACGTCTAAAGGGTCGGCAACCAATTAATCAGTGAAAACGTAATTTTTCCTCGGAAAGAATTATCGGAATTAAACGTCAACTTTTCTCTTAGATGGCAGTTATTAAACACATTAACCATTGACAAACTAACATTAAATCTTCGTGTCGGCCTGACGAGCCGTACGGATTAAGGATTACTGATCCTAATTTCAACCTAATTTACACCCCTTCCCCTCTCCCAAAAAAAAGACATATTAACAATACGTCACCCAGATAAAGACCGTTGAGAGTATAATTAACAGACTCACGAAATTTGAAAAGACACCGTCCGTTTCCTCTTTCCTCCATCCCTCGGTAAACGTCCTGAGACACCCGGAGACTCACCTCCCTGTCCCCTGTCTCGACCCCACCGTCCCGCTGACCCCGTCCCCGACTTAACTCTGACTTCCTACGGCGTCCGTTTCCTCCCCTCCCCACGAGGGCTCAGGGCGTGAGTGACCGACGGTACTGGTAAAGGTAGTCTCCTGTACTTCCTTCCCCCGGTCACTCCCGTCCCACGAGTGGAGGGGAATGGGGACTTTATTCTGGGTAGAGACAAGTTGTAGGTACCTCGAACCCGGACAATCACAGGAACCCATGTCTCCGTCCAGGACCCCTGTGACAGGGAAGATGGTGGTCTACACCGAACCAGTGACCTTGGGTCCGTCGGCAGTATCTCCTCTGTGAACGACCAAGAGACCAGTGTGTAATAGGGGACGGAGAGGTGGTGGTCTGTGTGGGATTGTGTATTCTAATCCTACTCCGAGACTCCCGGACAACGTGAGTGAAAACCGACCTCCTCTCTCCCGTACCACGGTCCAACCTACGGTCTCGATCACCGTCATCTCCCTCTTACGATTACCGAGACACTCACCTCCCTGTACGTTCCCGATACACCCTTATTCTGTGTGTCTGTCCCGTGTTGTGTTTCGCAGGATAGAAAGTCCTGTTTTAACACTCCAAACCTAGTAAGTAAATAGGTGAGTGGATAAGTACGTAAGTAGGTAGATAGATGGAAAAGTTGGTAAATAAGCAGATCAGTCGGTAGGAAAATAGTCTGTAAATTGGAATAGGTAGGTAGATAGGTAGGAATTTAAAGGGTAGATGGGTGGGGAGCACATAGATAGGTAGATATACAGGTAGGCAGGTAAGTAGGTAGGTGGGTACATAGGTTGGAAGTATATGTGTATAATTCGTTGGGTGAGCACAGGAGAATATGGTCATTAGATGGATGGGTAGTTAAAAAGATTATAAATTAGAAGGTGATGGGAAGTCGAGTAGGTAAGTGAGTAGGCAGATAAGTGGGTGTGAAAGAGATACGGTCAGGACTCAATGGTCCCCGACGTCACCCTTTGTGAAAATTTTTCTCCTTTATTCATGTAAATTAAACTTTTCATAACTCCTGTACTTCCGGACAATGGTACTAATTAAGATTTTACCCAGGGAGAAGGTTCCTCCTTTCATTGTATCCTCGGACCTTTATCCCCTGTAGTATCTCCTGTCCTTAATGGTACCTTCCAAAACGTCCCCCACTGTCTCCTTCTGTCCATACCTTACCCTTCCATCTCTCCGACACCGACCTTTCCACGTAAAGACCGTCCTCTTTACCTGTACCTCTTTCCTCTCTGTGATCCAAGTCTCCCAGAACTTCACAACTCGACTTCTCAAACCCGTTCTACGACAAACGCTCGGACAATATCTCATACTGCCTTCTGACCTGTCCCGGTCCCTAAGTCGGAGGCACTGGAGGTCGCGGGAGAAGACCCCTTCGGGAGGGACTGGGGATCGTTCTACACTACGAGAGGGAACGACCTTGCTGACGTCAAGGGAGTCTCCCAGAAGGATTCCAGACTCGGGTAGTTCGGAAGGTGTCAATCTACTTAAAAAAAAACCAAGGTTCATTCCTTTTAGGTTGAATGAGAATCTTGTGGATCTGATTCCCTTCCCGTCCTTACTTCGACCCAAACCCCCTTTTATCTTAATCTTTCGTCTTGTGATAACCCAGACACAGACAGGGACAGAGACGAACAGAGAAGAACGACCCAATCAGAAACAGAGAGGTGTCTCGTCGAAATAGATGTACCGTCTCTTATACAGAACTGAAAATGTCGAATGTCAAAGTCGGTGTTCTCTTCCTGATTGAGTTGAAAGAACCAGGGTTCAGGTTTAGAGGATCGTCTTCTGTGAGTAGTCAGATCGAAACTAGTCCACGAGCGAAGGTCCCAGGTAGTCCAGTACCCCCACCCTAATACATTCTCGACTTATGGAAAGTGTCGTCTGTATACTTACCTTACTACTCATCCTCCAATACGATTCGTCTGTAGAGTATCATCAGATGTTGCTAGTACTTGGAACCACGGGTCGTACCCCGGGTTTATCTCCTCCGTGTCTGTAACAACCGATGGTCATCTGTTCCCCGTACGTACACACGTACTATTCAACGAGCCAGTACAGACTGAGAAACACTGGGATACCTTATCTCGGGTGGTTCTAGGAACAGGTACCATACAGAGGTACCTCACTCAACGGTACAAGAGGAGGTCCACTAAAAGGGTTAGTTTGGGTGCAGAGGACGTCGAAGACGTAACGTCCGTCTAAGAAATGGTGACTCGGTGACCCTTCGGATATTTATTCACCTCGTACTTCTTTCTACTCTTCGAAAGTTAGGTCTAAATGGTCCATCTTCAGAGTCCGGGTGGAGGTGAGGAACCGTAATAAGACAACCGGAATCGTCTAGATCCGAATACAATTCATTAAGGTAGATCTAGTCATCGAAGGTCTAGGATTCGAGGCCGACCCTATTGGAGGTCCGTTTACGAGTTCCAGTCCAACCTGACCTGACCTGTTCTCCTGACAGGAGACCCCGTGTAAAACACACAATAGCGACACGAGATTCTCAACGATTCGTTTGAACGACCCCGGGAACCCGTTCCGTACTTCATCCTCTTACGGTGGAATTGGTCCCTGGGTAAACCCAGGATACTTTACTTTATACTTTACCTAAAAATACTTCCGTCGAGGGACAAGGACAACATAGGTGTCTGGGTCCAGTGCAGAAGTCCCAGTTTCGTAGACGAGATGTTGGTCGTCTTTCCCACTCACTCCCCCTCCCGGATCGCTCTCCGGGGTGTCAATCTGGGTAACCCGATTCTATCGGTTCCAATCCCAGTTCTACTTATGGACGACGACGACGACGATTCAGCGAAATCAGCACAGGCTGAGACACGCTGGGGTACCTACCGTCGGGCGGTCCGAGGGGACAGGGACCCTAAGAGGTCCGTTCTTGTGTCCTCACCCAATCACCTTATGAATTGACCCGAGTTTGGTCCCTCCCGATCCGTCGGATTCTGACTCTGGTTAGGGAGTCGGACTGAGGACGAGGTAGACACGGGAGTCGATTTTTCTTTTCCAGAATCTACAAAGACGTATAAGAAAGGGGGTAGAGAAGGTCCCAGTCCGGAAATACACTGGGAGTCCCTTGAAGAACCTCCTTCCTCCTTAGTCCCCCATATCGTTCCCAACCGAGGTCCGGTTCCTTGTTTCAAAAGGTAAGACCCGTCGAAGGTTCTCTGGTTCACGGACCGTCTCGTTATGGACCATAACCTTTGAACTTTGAACTTCTTTAGTATCTTTGATAAAATAACGACCTTTTAGTCCGAGTCAGATAAGTAATCCCTTTTCTGAATCGACGACATTGTCTGGGGTTAGATGTTACCGAACTCCTTCTACTTTGAATTAAAAACAGAGAGTAATGTCCTCTATTGGACCCACCGAACCACCATGTCTTGGACTTACGGTTACGTCCTCTACGTCCTTTGTAGCCAAACTAGGTCACCCAGTCCTTCTAGGGGACCTCCTCCTTTACTGTTAGGTGAGGTCATGAGAAAAGACCCTTTAAGGAACCTGTCTCCTCGGACCGCCCGATACCAGGTACCCCAGTGTTTTTCAGCCTGTACTGACTCGTTGGCTCGCACTATTCGTTCTGTTCTCTTTCGGGTCCAATCGTCCCGACGAGGTGTTCCGGTGAGTCCCTGGGTAGAAGGAAGGTGCCACAAAGGGGAGTAGGGAAGACCACCACCGTACGTCTCAGTTTAGACCCACAATTTTACAGACAGAAGATCGAACACCCTTCCCATTTCGGTCCTTCGGGACCTATTCGTTGCAGGAACATTCGTCCTCTCCACTTTCATCGAGTATGGACAGGACGGATGTCCACTCTTGTCACAGATGTGAATAAAATTTCCTTTGACTCTTTCTATCGACTCGTCGACACACGGACCTTCCTCCTCTGTTTTTCCGACCCTCTGGTGGTCCTCAACCGGTCCGAGTCCTTGCCCTTGAACGGATTCTAGACGTACCTCATCTAGAAACTTGGACTTAGTCCTAGGTCCGGACTCACCAGTGGTGGTTCAGGCTCTCCGGAGTCCCGTCGTGGCGTCGAGACTCCCAGACTCAATCGTCGGTCAGAGGTCGAGACTTCAGGGAGTCCGACCCCTACTGGATCAGATGACCCGAACCCGTGTAGATCACGCTCGAGACTCTCCACCGACTGACACTGGTGGTCGGGGCTGTACTGAGTCTGCACAAACGCCGAATTGTATCCTCCCCGACTCTCCCCGAGTTACGGAACCTCTTTGGGTCCGTCCAGGACCCCTCGTCGTCCGTACCTCCTGAGACACGAGGGTCCCCCGACCCAAAAGGAGGTTTGAACGTAGTAGACCCTCGACCACCACGTGCTCCTTCTTGGGAAGCTAGAACCCCATCCCTACCCTGTCTTCCTAGGGTGATCGATCTCGGACCTCCTTCGTCTGGTCCTTACGAGGGGGTGGTCGCGGCGTCCGGAGCCGGGGACGGACGTCGTACTCCTGCCGAAGACATCCACACATGACAACCCTGTACGTCAACATCGAGGTTCCCCTGGTGGACGTACACCCACACACGTGAGACACTCGAACAGTCCTCTGCCAGACAAGAGACCCTCACTCAGTGGTACGGGTCGGGATGCCCGGTCAGCCAACCCTCAGGTGTTTCGAGATCTTAGTCGTAGTCGGGGGCCTCGTACACCCTTGTGGGTCGGACGCTCTGGGTCGGGTCCTGGTGAGGTCCTGAGGACTGGAGCCACCCGTCCACTAATCCTCCCACCTTCTCCCTCTCTCCTGGGATTAGGGCGTCCTACTCGTAACCCTAAGACTAACCCTGACTCCAACCCTAAGACTCCGACGTCCAGTCCGACCTCAAACCAATGACCACACCGACACTGGGGTCTTCCCTGTAGCCCCGAGGTTCTCGGGGGTACCACTCCCAGAGAGTCCCCACCCTCCACGTCTCTTTCGGTAAGCCGGTAATCCTCTCTGGGTGGGAGGTCCACACGGAGTAAGATTGACGACTCCTTCCGACGTTTGAGGGGTCGTTATCTCTCCGAGACAGTAGTGGTTAAGAGTCTTGTTCGGTCAACCGATCTATTTATTCTCTTACCTCCCTTTATAAACTCGTCTGTTTAAGAGGGTAGACCCGTGACCCACCATTCACACGTCTCCCGTTCCCGTTCAAGTCTTAGAGTCTCAACCCAATCTGGGAGTTCCGGAAAACAGACTGGGTAAAGAGGGGGTATCGTCCCTCGACCTTCTCTTCTACGTTTGTGAATGTCGAATGATCAAAAAGAAAATAGGGGTAGTGTGTTTAGTGATATGTTTATTGATACATTAATTGAACTACCAACACTATTCTCGATACCTCCTTTTCGTCTCTCCCGGGACGGTCTGACATTGTCCCTCTAGATTGGATCAGACCTCCCCTCTCCGGTGGGACTACTTCCCTCCCTGTAATTTAGAGTCTGAGTATCACACTCGGTCTCCACCAGGTTTACTTTTTGTAAGGTTCCTCTTCTTTCTCGTTCAGGCTCCCGGGACCCCGTCCGTCACCAAGTCCGTCACTGTCCCCGTTACCCACAACCGTCCCTGGTCACCACCTACAGGCACTATCCTCTACGAGGTCCTCTCGGATGAACACATCTCAGTTCCCTGCCCGTCTCTACCCCGGAAAGACGTCTCATTACCCCTCAGTAATGTCGAAACTTCCAACCAACTGTTTTAGACTAAACGCAAAAACAAAAAAAAAAAAAAAATTAAAATTTTAGACTAAACGCAAAAAAATTATACAGGGCGGACGGATACCTCATACCTCCGACCTAATCGTCCGGAGTCCCACCTACGTCCATAAGATTGTCCTACGAGGACCTCGAAAACACTAAGTCAGCGAGTCAGTACATCCTGAGAAACGCTGAGATACCTGACGTCGTCTGATCCGAAGGGACAGGAAGTGATAGAGGGACTCGAACGAGTTTGAGCACAGGTAACTCAACCGCTACGGTAGGTTGGTAAAGTAGGAGACAGTAAGGGAAGAGGAGGACGGGAGTTAGAAAAGGTCGTAGTCCCAGAAAAGGTTACTCAGTCAAGAAGCGTAGTCCATCGGTTTTATAACCTCGAAGTCGAAGTCGTAGTTAGGAAGGTTAATTATAAGTCCCAACTAAAAGAAATCCTAACTGACCAAACTAGATGAACGACAGGTTCCCTGAGAGTTCTTAGAAGAGGTCGTGGTGTCAAGCTTTCGCAGAAGAAATCGTGAGTCGGAAGAAATACCAGGTTGAGAGTGTAGGCATGTACTGATGACCCTTTTGGTATCGAAACTGATATACCTGGAAACAACCGTTTCACTACAAAGACGAAAAATTATTTGACAGATCTAAACAGTATCGAAAAGAAGGTTCCCCGTTCACAGAATTAAAGTGCCGACATCAGTGGTAGGCTTCACTGAAATCTCTGGTTCTTTTATTTCAGACAGTGACAAAGGTAACAAAGGGGTAGATAAAACAGTACTTCACTACCCTGGTCTGTGGTTCTAGAATCACAAAACTTACAACTCTAAAGTAGGACGAGAACCTCATCGTCGTACCTTTTCTATTACCAGTGAGCCTGATCCTGTCATCACCACTGACACACTAACCTCTCTCACAATTTATACTGAGACCAAATAAAGATTTAAAAATTTTAATGTTTACTGAATAAGTAATATTTATCAGTTTTCTAAGATTTTCACTCATTACTTCTTTCCATTATGAAAGGGGAATTGCGAGTAAGGCGAGAGGGCGATTCCGGTGGGACGACTGTCGACCCTGTCCTCGTCGGAACGTGTAGAAAGGAAACACGAGTAGATTCCCCTCTCTCCAAAGGAAAATTTACCCTATAATGAGCGATGAATGAGACGTTGGATGAAAAGAGCGAATTGTCATGTAGTGTCTATAGGAAACGTTAAGACATCCTAACATCCAGATTGAGTACAAAATTGTCGAAGGACCACAAGATGTCACCCCGACATGTTGTCAAACAAACTAGTGACTCACTGCGACTATAAGTTTATCAAAGGACGGTGGTGTTTGTTACGACTTTAATACTCCAATAGGAATTTATGCCCACTAAACGGAGTATTCTATGAAAGGGTCTTCATCTTAAAGATCCAGTTTTCCGTACACGTAAAGATTAAAATTAGTTATCGCGGTCCAATGAACGGGGTTTAACATTATCTATCACGGTCTAATGAACGAGTCGTTGTTTACTCTCGTGGTAAAGGAGTCTAAAAATCGTCTGGACTTGTAAAACGAGAATGGTAAAAAAGGTTAGACTGCTTAATTTCGTTACTTTTGAAAAAAGTGAAATTAAACGTAAAAGGGTCGATTATTAGTCACATTCGTAAAATAACCGATAGATCCAGAAGAGGGTGTTACTGATCAAGTATAGGGTAAAGGTAAAGAGACAACCCGTAAACAGAAAAAGAAATGTTAAATATCTTTGAGAAACGTATATACTGTATTAAAGGGAAAATGACAAAATATAAAACGTCTAAAGACCATTTAGTAAACAGAAAAAGAAATAAATACCATCGAAGATGGTAGTTTCAAAATTTTTAGTTGGTATCATATTATAGATAGAAAAAGATAATGAAAATGTCCATATCGGGTGATTTAAATAAGTATTAAAGTAATAGGTTTAGATAAGATAAAAGGGAATTTAAAAACATTATAAAAGTGACCGAGTAAAAATATAATTTTAGAGATTGGGTAGACCTTGTATTAGAAATACCCCCCACCCATCCCTATAGTAAAAAATAGAAAGTCTACCTATTGGTATAAAAAAACATTTAATTAAATAAAGAAAATTAACCTCCGATTAATGAAATATTATAACATCACCGAAAACGGTATGTAACTGTACTTAGTGGGTACCCAAATTTACACAAGGGGTAGGACTTGGAGGGAGGTGGAGGGAGGGGTAGGGTAGGGAGTTCCAGTAGGGTCACGTGGTCGGGACTCGTGGGACAGAGTACGTAGTTTGGACCTGACCGCTAGATAAAGTGTATACTATTATATGTACAAAGTTACGATAGAGAGTTTAATAGAGTGGGAGCGGAAGAGGGTGTCTCAGGTTTTCAGACAAGAAATGTAGACACAGAGAACGACAGAGAGTATATCCCAGTAGTAAAGGTAGAAAGATTTAAGGTATATATACGTAATCATATGACATAACCACAAAAAGAAAGACCGAATGAAGTGAAACATATTAGCCGAGGTCAAAGTAGGTGGAGTAATCTTGACTAAGTTTACGTAAGAAAAATTATCGACTCATTATAAGGTAACACATATACATGGTGTCGAAAGAATAGGTAAGTAGACGGTTACCTGTAGATCCAACGAAGGTACAGGACCGATAATATTTGTCATGACGCTACTTGTAACCCCATGTGCACAGAGAAAGTTAAGACCAAAGGAGCCACACATACGGGTCGTCACCCTAACCACCCAGCATACCGTCAAGATAAAGGTCAAAAAATTCCTTAGAGGTGTGACAAAAGGTATCACCGACATGATCAACCGTAAGGGTGGTTGTCACATTCTCCGAAGGGAAAAGAGGTGTGGGAGAGGTCGTAAATAACAAACATCTGAAAACCTAACGTCGATAAGACTGACCGCACTCTACCATGGAGTGACACCAAAACTAAACGTAAAGAGACTATTACTCACTACAACTCGTAGAAAAGTACACAAAAAATCGGTAGACATACAGAAGAAACCTCTTTACAGACAAATCAAGAAACCGGGTAAATACTGTTGTGGTAAAATTTTTTATTGAGAGTCAAGTCAAGTCAAGTCAGTGAGTCAACACAGGTTGAGAAACACTGGGGTACTTGATGTCGTGTGGTCCGGAGGGACAGGTAGTGGTTGAGGGCCTCAGGTGAGTTTGGGTACAGGTAACTCATCCACTACAGTAGGTTGGTAGAGTAAGAGACATCAGGGGAAGAGGAGGACGGGAGTTAGAAAGGGTCGTAGTCCCAGAAAAGTTTACTCAGTAAAGAAGGGTAGTCCACCGGTTTCATAACCTCAAAGTCGAAGTCGTAGTCAGGGAGGTCACTTGTGAGTCCTGACTAGATTAAATCCTACCTGACCAAAATAGAGGAACGTCAGGTTCCCTGAGAGTTCTCAGAGGAGGTTGTGGTGTCAAATTTTCGTAGTTAAGAAGCCGTGAGTCGAAAGAAATATCAGGTTGAGAGTGTAGGTATGTACTGGTGTCCTTTTTGGTATCGGAACTGATCTACCTGGAAACAACCGTTTCTTTACAGAGACGAAAAATAATACGACAGATCCAACCAGTATTGAAAGGAAGGTTCCTCGTTCGCAGAAAATTAAAGTACCGACGTCAGTGGTAGACGTCACTAAAACCTCGGGTTTTTTTATTTCAGTCGGTGACAAAGGTGACAAAGGGGTAGACAAACGGTACTTCACTACCTTGACCTACGGTACTAGAATCAAAAGACTTACAACTCGGAATTCGGTTGAAAAAATGAGAAGAGAAAGTGAAAGTAGTTCTCCGAAAAATCAAGGAGAAGTGAAAGACGGTATTCCTACCACAGTAGACGTATAGACTCCAATAACTATAAAGAGGACCGTTAGAACTAAGGTGTAACACGAAGGAGGTCGGGTCGCAAAGAGTACTACATGAGACGTATATTCGATTTATTCGTCCCACTGTTACATGTGGGAACTGTATGAGGAAATAACTCTATATTAAGTGTATGTATGTTAAATGGGTAAATTTCGTATCTTAAATTACATAAAATTATATAAGAATCTATCCGCTTAGTGGTGTTAAAATCTTGGAAAGTAATAGAGTTTTTCTTTGGAACATAGAAAATCCATCTCCTACTCTACCAAGCTATTGTAGTAGATGAGTCACCTGTACTTAAACTCGTTTAAGACCCCCTGTCACTTCCTGTCTCCTCGGACCTCCCGATGTCAGGTACCCCAACGTTTCTCAGTCTGTGTTGAGTCGTATACTTATTGTCGTTGTTGGAAAATCCACGATCGAACAAGGATGGGGACGTTGGTGAGTAGACAAAAGACAGAGATATTTGAACGGGTGAGAACTGTAAAGACATTTACCTTAGTATATTATACATCTGAAAACATTGACGGAAAAAAGTGTATCGTATTGTAAGACTCCGAATAAGTGAAACACCGTGTATAGTCATAAAGTAAGGAAAAACACCGCGTTATTATAGGAAACAGTCAACTACCGGTAAACAAAAAAAGAGTGGAAAACAGACAATATTTATTGCGATGAAAGTTGTAGTCACATGTTAAAAAAACACACCTATACAAAAGTCAAGAGAACAGATGTATGGATCTTCATCTTGATTACCCGGTATACCACTAAGATACAAATGGAAAACTCCCTAATGGTCCGACAAAAGGTTTCACCGACGTAGTAAAGTGTAAGGGTGGTCGTCAATCCCCAAGGTCAAAGAGGTGTAGAAGTGGTTGTAAACAATAATAGACTGAAAAACTAAAATCGAAGGATGACCTACACTTCACCATATAATAACATCAAACTACACGTAAAGGTTATCACTACTTGTAGAAAAGTCCACCGAATAACCGAATAAACAAATAGAAGAAGTCTCTTGATAGATAAGTCAAGCTAGATAAGTAACAAAAGAGACTACTTGACTTTACTTTGAAATATAATTTAATAAAAGATTAAACCTAGAGATATAACCAATAAACAAGGAGACTAGATAAATGGTGAAGGATCGAATAGGACATGACAAGTCCAGTACCACCGAAACATTATAGAAAATAATAGATTATTACGTTCTAGAACAGTTGATCAGAAAGAAAAGTACAAAAGAGTTGGTCTGAGTCTGTGAATAAAAAGTTTATATTAAGTTTAATTAAAAAATGTAAAGATTTTATGAAAATTTAAACTCTAAGAGCATCTTTAACGTAACTTTCACTTCACTTCACTTTTAGAGAGTCAGTGCAGGCTGAGACGTTGGGGTACCTGATATGTCAGGTACCTTAAGAGGTCTGGTCTTATGACCTCACCTATCGGAAAGGGAAGAGGTCCCCTAGAAGGGTTGGGTCCCTAGTTTGGGTCCAGAGGGCGTAACGTCCGTCTAAGAAATGGTCGACTCGGTGTTCCCTTAAGGTTTTCCGACCGAACAGTCCTCACCCTTTACTTAATAAAAATACTCTTATTCAGAAAAGAAACTTTGTACCGATGGAAAGATATACAAATCTAGAACAATATACAATGAGTTATTCTAAAGTATTGAAATAGGTTTCTTGAAATGGAAACACTAACAACAAAATTTTAATAGGGAATCATAAAATGACAAAACAGTGATAACGTTTAATTAAGAAAACAGTAAATGTAAGATTATACAGTAACGTAACTCTTTTTTTGATATCTAAAAGGAAACGGAACATAAATTGGTGGATCATTGAAGATTTGATTTGAAACGACCTTAAAGAACTTTACGTTAGTATAGTAAACATTTGTTTGTACAAACAGTAAAAATTTTTAGTCGATAAATAAGGTTAATCAAATAAAAACAGAATAACTTAATCAATTTTAGAGGTTTTTTACAACTTATAATCACTACCATTACTCGTAGAACCGTTCTCCACGAGAACGGTTAAAGACCGTTCTCGAAGACTTATAGTATATAAACAATAACTCAAAACTATCTATCAGAAATAGTTTAATTTTATAAAAAGAAGAAAAAAATGAAACGAAACATAAAATAATCGTTATAAACGACTTACAATACTTTACTAAAAACCGTAGATAATGATACCAGTATAAAACTAGGAAAGTAATCAACTACATGACCTGAATATTTAAAGAATTGCGTCTGAGTACAAAAACTACTATTTGAGAGGATACATACCACATTTAGACACTATGAAAAGGGTATAGATCATCGATTATAGGAATAAAATCTAGAACGTGAGTAACTTTGACCAGACATTAAAAAAGAAAGAGAAAATTAAGTTAGAAATATTCAAACCCCTTAATTCTTCTACGATCGTTTATTTTGTTTGGTCATTATAACGGTCTAATAAGAGAACAGACCTTTATTAAATCCATTGTAATTTTTAGTAGACAAAAATTTCCAATATATTTTGAGTAAAAACGATATTAGACACCGAACATTATAAAAATAAAATAAGAATTAATACCATTTTATGTGTACTGTATTTTAAGTGGGAGAGTAGGTAAAAATTCACATGCACAGTAATTCCCATTCATGTAAATGTAACAATGCGTCGGTTAGGGGTCTTGAGAAAAATAAAACGTTTTGACTTTGAGATAGAGGTCTTGAGTAAAATAGAACGTTTTGACTTTGAGATATGGGTAATTTGTTTTTGAGGGACAAAAGGGGTAGGGAGACGGAGACTGTCGGTGTTAAGATGAAAGACAGAGATACTTAAACTGACAAGATCCACAGAGAAACCTCTTCCTTTACCGTTGGGTGAGGTCATAAGAACGGAACTCTTAGGGCACCTGTCTCCTCGGACCACCCGACGACATGTATTCTAGCGTGTCTCAGTCTGTGCTGACTTCACTGAACCGTACATACGTAACCTCTTCCTTTACCGTTGGGTGAGGTCATAAGAACGGACCTCTTAGGGTCCCTGTTTCCTCGGAGATACCCCAGTGTGTCTCAACCTGTGTTGACTTCGATGAATCGTCGTCGTCGTCGTCGTCCATGGAGAATACTCACTTCAGTACGTCATAACTAGAAGGACATTACCAGAAAAAAAGTGAATCGTATTACAGGAGTTCAAAGTAGGTTCAACATCGTACACAGTCTTAAAGGAAGGAAAAATTCCGGTTTATTATAAGGTAGTATATACATATAAAAATGCATATATATGACGTAAATCGTATGGATAAGTAGGTGACTACTTGTGCACTCAACGAAGGGGGAAACCCGATAACACTTATTATTAAGATGTTTGTCCCTAAATGTTTATGGAGAAATTCTGGAACGAAAGTTAAGAAACCCCATATAAGGGTCCTCTCCTTAACGACCTAATATATCATAGAACACCCGAAGGGTCCACGGAGTCACCCATCTCAGACGGACGTCACGTCGTCTACGTTCGTCTGTGCTCAAACAAGGGGTCGGACTCTTCTACGGGACCTCCTTCTGTTCCGTCAGGTGACGTTATAAGAACGGACCACGGTCTTTGTAGTCAAGTGAAGGACCCAACCCTTTTAAGGGGACCTCTTTTCTATCTGATGGGTGAAGTCATAAGAACCCGAAGGGACCACCGAGTCTGTCATTTCTTAGACGGACGTAACAGACCTAAGTTAGGGACCCAACCCTTCTAGGGGACCTCCTCCCGTTCCGTTGGGTGAGGTCATAAGAACGGACCTCTGAGGGGTACATGTCTCCTCGGTCCACCCCATGTTAGGTATCTTAACGTTTCTCGACCTGTACTGACTTCGTTGACTCGTACGTACGTGTACCATAGAACATTCCAAAATTATTGTCTCAAAAGTAATTTTTTTGTTGTTGAAGACAAATAACCGGATAAGTTCTAAAGTTGAAGACACGAGTTAAAACTATTAAAAGGTGAAACGGACCTTTCGTATATAAAGGAGATCCAAAAGTGTAAACAAAAGTATCCGAATACATGTAATAACAATGTTAAGAAATTGGAAAAGACATGGACACTATACGGAGAAAAGAATATGGATTATACCATACAAAAAAGAAAGAACAAAAAGAATTGATTCCAACGGACCTTTTCAACTAGTTAAAACAACCAAAAAAGTTTCTTGGTCCTAACCCAAAAGAAAATTAATAAAAACACAATAAATAAAAGACAACGCAATCAAAGACTAAAAATATTGACAATTAAAGTAAATAAAAGAAACCCGAATCAAACAAAAGAAAGATTAAAGAATTTGATTTATGAATCAATTTTAAAAAAATCAGAAACAAAGTAACAATTCTCGTGAATACTAGGTTGAAAAAAAAAATTTAAGAGAATATAGATATCATTCATATATTTTGTTTGTTTGTTTTTTTAATATACCGATATAAAAAAGGAGACTTATGTCGACACAGAATATTTAAGACATACCATACGATAAGAGAAAAAGTAATGATCCACCAAACATTAAAGTCAAAACTGAAATAAAAACCAGGTCATCATTAAATTTTCTCACAAAGAATTAACGGTTCGTCATATATGAAAACCGGAACTCTAATCAGAATAAATATTATTATAACGACAAGGATGAGGAAGAGACTAACGTAAATGAACCATATAGAAACGAGTAACGAAATAAAAGTCAGAAGAAACAGTGGAACAAAACTCTTATAAAGAACATTTGTCGTACACCGATATAAAATACGAAATTTAATGAGTCTGTTAGACAAAAAACTATCCCTTTAAGTCGGAGAAGTGTACATCACATTATATGGCTATATGAATCGAAATGAAAAAGGTAGAATAAGGTATATGAACAACAAAGAAGGGGGGAGTGTGTGTGTGTGCGTGTGTGTGTGTGTGTGGAAACAACAACAACGAAAACGACCGAACCAACTTTAAGACGAAATGAAGATCTAAAGACCAAAATCCTTAACTCACCAACCAAATGACTTTGTTCTACTTCTTTCTAAACCCTTCTTTTAGTACCCGAGTTAAACCTAAAATTTAAAATTCTATGTAGGTTAACCTTTGTAGTTCACCCTACTTTGTAAGATGTCCTCTACAGTTCTCCCATACACCTTTATGGCCTCATCTTGAGTCTCCCTCTTAGAACTCATTCCCGATGTGTGTAGTTGTTGGGATCTACCGTGGAGTTCCACCCCTTCCACAAGTCTCTACGGACCCTGGGCCAGGACTCCCTACGGTGTCGATTCTCGACTACTTTCTTCTTTTCGACCGTTATGTACTTCTGATCTTCCTTACAGGGTCTCTTCCGCTACCGTGGGTGAGGTCATGAGAACGGACCTTTTAGGGTACCTGTCTCCTCGGACGACCCGACGTCAGGTACCCCGGAGCTTCTCAGCCTGTGTGGACTCGCTGAAGTGAAAACGAAAAGTGAAAGTACGTAACCTCTTCCCTTACCGTTGGGTGAGGTCGTAAGAACGGACCTCTTAGGGTCCCTGCCCCCTCGGACCACCCGACGGCAGATGCCCCAACGTGTCTCAACCTGTGTTGACTTCGCTGAATCGTCGTCGTCGTCGTCGTCGTCTTCCTTACAGGTGGCCCATCTTCCTTTTGAGTCTCTTGTACAGACAGACTCCTTCTTTATACAAGTTCTGTCTTCCCTAATATACGTAATTTAAGACTCCCCATACCACTCCGGATTTGTATCAGAAAATCACTGTATTTTCAGTGACCACTGGAACCGTTCGGAACGCCTCCGACTTCGGTCTATCAACACCTCCTCCTCTCCCACCCACCACTCCTTCACACTGTTGTCTCCCTTATCTACCATTTTCCAGGGTCCCGTCTACACTCCAGGTTCCCTTAGGAAACAAATGAACAAAGTCCCCTCTGTGGTCTCAAACAGACGGACGACACCACTTTCCAGGTCGTCTTGGTCCTCCAGTTTCCCTTCCCCTTCTTGGTTACCCTAGGAAACTGGTCACCATCGACCACCTGGTCTCGTGTACGACTCTCTGTCCCGGGTCGTCCTTCTTCCAGTACAAGAGGTCCTCCCTTCCATACGTACTGGTCCACGGACAACGTCTACACCTTTTACTACCATCTTCGTGTCTGGACCCCGTCCTCCTGGACCCGGACAGACAGACTGTGTAGAGTAGAGAATTTCATCCTTCACTGTAGTGGGTGACTGTGACGTCACCTCGTCCTCTTACCTAGTCTGTCGACCCCTCTGTTCTTCTCTTTCTCCTGTACTTCTCTTTCTCTCACACCCTCTTGTGCACACCGAAGTCCTCTGGAAGGCCCGTCGTTCCCCGTCACCCTCGTTTCGGAACCCAACCGGACTACAACTACTGTAATTACTGCGGAAACGCAGAGACCGACTCGAGGTGACGGGGGGTCCGTTCCGACCGACACCCACGATAAGACCGGGTAAGAGTGAGGGTGTCGGAGAGGGAAGTACGGCCAGTGTATCGATTTTATCCAACCTTGCACCTCCGGCATGTATACAGTCCATGGTCTAGAGTGTGTAAATATTGTTAGGCGAGGTTTAAGACTAAGGAGAGAAGACCCAGGAGGAGAGGTTTTTCCACATTCTGGAAGATCCTTACGAATGTGTACGTCCACGGGAGACCTGTGGTAGTCTGAAACTCAAGACCTATTTCGGTAAAAGAGAGATTGTAAGGGTCCCAACCCTCCATCCCGACTATCCGATCCCTATGTCTACGGAGGGTATATTAATCCCAACGAGGGACTATGAGAGTGGTAGAACAGTAGGTGACGTACGTGTACGAAGGTGGGTACGGTCACTCGACGACTGTACCCATGAAAACAGGGAGAGACGCTAATGGGTAGTAAAGATCACTGGTCGACAAAATCTCCTCCGAAACTATCATCTCGACATCCTGAGAATCACTGGACGAAGGAGTAGACGTAGTAACGGGAGAAGAGTGATCTCACGACCCGTCTTCACCCGGTCCGGGTCGAAACGTGGTATGGACCTTGACAACGGGAAGGTTTGAGGTCCGGAACGATGAGTTAGATCTGGAGGAACCCCTAGAGGAGTAACTGTTCCTAGGAGTAACAGAGAGGAGGTCGCACCAGGGGAAACCCCTGGAACTAGGAATATCATGTAGGTAGGTACAGGTTTAGAGTCCCTACCTGATTCAAGTCACAGGAAGTGTTCACGGACTCCGGGTATATGTAAGTCTCTACCCCGACCCGTAGACAAAGTCATAGGGACTGGTGGGTAGTACCACTTCGAGATTAAAAGAGAAGGTGATACTTTTGGTACTCCGACCAGAAGTTTCTCGAGTGTGTCCGGGAGCCACATTCACTCCCACCCCGTCACTTCGACCCGACCTGAGTTCACAGTCTAGACCGGTTCGTCTATTGGGTTAACGTTCCGGTACAAGCAGGTATATCACGAAAAGACTTTTAATCGTTTTTCATGAGAGAAAACCGTCCACGTCGGATACAGTCCGTGTACCGAACCTCTCGTCTCTCTCCCGTCTTAAAGTCGGGGGAGAACAGGAGAACCGGTCTTCGGGATCACGGTCCTTGTCGGTCGTGGTCAGATCTGTCACTGGCACAGACCGTTGTGTCTCTTGTTTTCTCGTACCTCTAGTTTTATAACCTAAGTATCCTTCGTACGTTGACCCAAGACCAGGGAAAGGTAGACTCCAGGACCCCCCCCTGCTTTTCTACCACGGATTCCAAGAGAGGAAGACTCGGAGGTAAAAATATAGACTTAAGGAGGGGACGGAGATACCGAAGGTAAAAGAGGTCACTGGGTCACATCTGAGAAGTATACCATAGACAGGAAAACGAGATCCCCTCTCGACTTTGACACGGGAATAAGAGGTCCAAAGTCACTTCATTACGTGCGTGGTGAGTCTTCAGGTTTGAAGTGTGTCTCTGTGAGTCTCCTTGTGTCCCCTCTACAAAGGAATCTCCTGAAACTCTCCACCCGTTCCCGAAGGATTCGTCTCCCTACGGTACTCTTCTTAGTGATCTCGTTCTTGGACGTCCCACACAAGTTAATATCGTTTCGTTAGGTCTCCCCGTCCTCACACTCCGACAACAACCTCCAGTTATCTATCGTTAATTTAACTTCACTTCCCGTCACCACCAATGTTTCCGAAGGGGTCTAGACCACTTCCCGGATTTTACTAGACTATTCGTCAATCCCGAACCAGAACACCTGTTTCCCCTTGGTGCCTTTGAAAAACTCGTCCTCTCATCATCCCAATCCAGAACCGTGGTCCTTCTACTGAGATCGTCGAATACGACCCTACCACTCCTCCTAAACGGTTTGAGCCAGTGACGTACCGATACAGACCACAAACACCTTCTACTTTCGTCGTCTAAACCCTCCAGTAAGACTTCTCGTGGGGACTTGTCGGGGGAAAAGAAGTGACTTAACTCATAAGTGAGTAAAGTGTTTGAAACGGGGTATACTTGATACACCCAGTTACACGTTCCTACCTCCTCCCGTCCTCCTTAGTCCTACTCGGGAGGGAAGGGGAGGGAATCGGGGGAGAGGTGGGGAGTTAGTCTTACACAAAACTATTCACCCCCGAACCCTCTGTCGTATTCCCACTGGCTGACACGGAGGAGGTGGTTAATTTAAAAAATTTTTCGACGATACCTTCCTCGCTTATAATCAAAGGACTAAATATTTCGGTTTACCTAATTCGAGTAAGTAACGGGCTCCTTTGTTTTTCCTTTAGAAGTTATGGAGACACGTGTAACTCTTGTCCTTGTTATGACCAGAAATCTTTCGTCTTTGGATTAAACCCCCTTAGTTAATGGGAGACACAGGGACGGAGACACCCGAGAGAGTGACCGAAAGAGAGTTATCTCTAAAGGACCCTCCATTTTACACCTCTTCAACCAGTTGGTATCCGTGTGGGAGACAAATCGGAATGTTTGTCCTCCGTTTCTTGATCCCAAACACCTCACCCTCGACCCCCACGTGGATCTATAGTCTGTGAACACCTTTACCCTCCTCCGTTCGACACCGACCCCTCCCTATTTTGGACCTCTTACCCCCCACCCCACCTATATCCCTACACGTCACTCTCCCGTTCTCTTCCCCTACTACCCTTGGACCTCAAATATTCACCCCCCTTCCCCTTGTAGGAGGTCGGGCACTACCCCACTCCTCCTATGAGAGAGTCGGACCGAGGTGTCTGGGGTTGGCGGAGGACTAAGCAGAGAAGACACCAGACGTGAACGGGAACACCCAGACTCGGACGTCACACGTTACCGGTCTTTTAATCTGTTTTACTTTCCCCTACCCCGCGGCCGGTGTCATCGGTGCCTCAGTGTAAGTGTCGGTGTGTGTCTTCGCGCACGTGTCCGAGTGTGTAAGGACACGACCCAGAGTCCGTGACCGGGTGCCACGGGTCGGGGTCTCGACGTGAGTGAGGCTACGTGAGTCAGTGTGTGCCCCTCAGGGTGTGAGTGTTCCTGTCTCAGTGTCTGAGTTTTGCCGTGGGTGTATGTGGGTGGGCTTTAGCGGGTGTGAGGCGGAGGGGGTTCAGGTTCGACTTCGAGGGTGCCACAGAGTGGTGGGGTGTGTCGGGAGGGAGACCGTACACCAGTGTGTGTGTGTGTGTGTGTGTGTGTGTGTGTGTCTCAGGGAGTGTGCGTGTGTGAGACCGACACGAAAACACAAAACAGTCTTAATTACTCTTTTCAAGGGCACGGGACGCCCATTAATCACAGGAACCTCAATTTATTCGATTACCGCCCGTGGAGACCGGATTCGTTAATACAAACACATAACTTATTAACTAAGTTTCTCCCCCCTTCCCGGCGATTAGTCTAGACTTGTATTACTTAACTAAATTAATTGTCCCCTTACACTCCCCGGGACCCTTTGCGTCCGAAGAAGTGAGCCGACTCGCTCGCGCCGGCCGCGCCTCTCTTCTCGCGAGCCGCCGCCGCCGAGGCCGCCGAGGCCGGGCCGGGCCCGTCGCCGACGGCCGAGCCGAGCCGAGCCGGTTGCTCCGACCCGCCTGAGCGGGGTCGGGGTCGGGGCGGGGTCGGGGCGGGGCAGGGCGGGGCGGGGGCCCAGACCGGCCGGGCGGGCGGGCGGCCTCGAGGATCGGCCACCCCGAGTCGAGGGCCGCGGCCAGCTAGGCGGGGTCAGGCGCCGGCGCGAGCGGCCCGCGCCTCGGGCGCGCCCCGGCCGCCCTCGTTTCGTCTGCCCGCTGCCACCTCAGGCTCGGCGGGCGTGGAGGCGCAGGAGCCGGGTCCGGCCCGACCTCGGCGGCCCCTGGTACCACAACCTGGTTCTCCTGCCATCCACGGGCCCCTGGGCGCCCCGCGTCCCGCTCCCGCCGACGTCGAAGGGGGCGCGGGCCGGGGCCGGCGGAAACCGGGCGAGGGGCCTTCGGGGCGCCACCTCCACGCGCGCCCACGAACAGCCTCACGGCCCGAGTCGGGCTCCGAGGAGTCGGCCTAATCCTTCAGTGTGCCCGGTCGGTTCGGGCCGTCGGGACGTGCGAGCCCGTCCCTTGAAAGAGTGACCGAGAACGGTGGAGCGCCCGTTTCCTCGTGGAGAGGTTAGGCGCGTCACCCGAAGGGGCGTCACGGGTGACTGGAGTCAGAGAGACGGAGGGGCGACCCATAGACGTACAAGGGTCAAGACGTGGCAACCCCTTTCAGAGGGGGTCCTCCTACGGGTCTTTTGGGACCCCACCCCCACGGCAGGTTGGTCGTGGCAGGACCCCAGGGAGTCCAGACCTTGAAGTATCGACGCCCTACCCACTGTACCGAAGTGTGGACTGGCCCGACCCCTCCTGAGAGTGGCTAGTCAATGGGGTCGGGTCTCACAACCCTCCACGTGACGGCCAATCCCGTACACCTACCTGACATATAGATTCTATCGTCTCCGCCTAAGTGGAACTTCCTTACTCAAAAATTCGAAGTCTCGGGAAGGCAACATTAAAACAAATCATTTAGATAATAAAAAGAATTTCTGGGAAATGAATGGGTGGGGTTGGGATCAACGTATTCCTTCGAACTGAGAGTCTTTTAGATTGGTGGGGATCCCAGGTCGAGTGTGGGAAGGGTAACATTGACGGTCAGAGAATCTTGAGTGTCGGGACGACCAGGTACCTCGTAGGGGTCAATGATCCCGACAAGAGACCTCGGGACCTCTACTTCGGGATTCCGTCCTCCGACCCTTTAACCCCCAACCCTCCGTCGACGGACACACGTCCCTCCCCACACCCACGGACCGGAAAGTGAGACCGGGGCGATCAGGGAACAGGGTGGGACGGTGGAGGGTTATCCCACTAATTGACAGGACCAAACGGGTCCTGGTAGGGACAAAATAGTGACTGTCAGGGTCCAGGACCTTCGGGGAGTCAGGTCTCTTGACCCCGTTTGATCCTGTAGACCAGCTGTCGGATATAGGTGTTGGAAGAGACCCGACAACACGTCCCCACCCAACCGGAAGTAACTTCCCTGCCCCTCTGAACAAAAGACCTCACATCTAAGACGTACGACGACGATTCAGTGAAGTCAACACAGGTTGAGACACGCTGGGGTATCTGCCGTCGGGTGCTCCGAGGCGGCAGGGACCCTAAGAGGTCCGTTCTTGCGACCTCACCCAACGGTAAAGGAAGAGGTTACGTACTTTGACTTTTCACTTTCACTTCAGCGAGTCAGCACAGGCTGAGAATCACTGGGGTACCAGACGTCGGATGGTCCGAGGAGGTAGGTATCCTAAGAGGTCCGTTCTCATGACCTCACCCCACGCTAATGGAAGAGGTATCCGGGAGTGTTTTGCATTGTTCAATATTGCCGTCGAAGGACCTTCCGGACAGGACCCGAAGGTCTTTGACTTTCTCCTTTTCAAACGGTTGACAGATGAAACGGTGAGATTAACCAACGTTTAGGGATACGTACCCGACGAAACACCCTCATCCTCCGACCCGTCCCACCCCGCGGACTTGAACCGGTCGTCCGTAGGACTACCATGTGTTTCAGACATCTAAGTGAGACAGGGGAGTTGACACCGCCGGTGACCCTTGCCCGGAAACAGTGAGGTCTATGGGGTAAACTCACAGTGGACACTCCGGTCGAACCTTGAGGTAGAACCTCGACCTTCGTCCGGGAGTCCGGTTCCGTGTACACTGTTCGGGGTGACTCCTCAAGACCTTATAGACCAGACGACCCGGAGGCCCCGTAGTCCAGAAATCGGGGGAGGGGGTGTTGGGGTCACGTCCTTAGGAAGTAGCCCTGAAATGACGGTCTACGTTACTGTTTGACGCTCCTGGGCGGGTTTTGAAACATTTCGTCGGTCCGAGTGGGGGAAAGACGAGTGGCATTGGATCCCCCGACTCGTTGATCGGAGGGAGACGACAGGGGTCTCCGTAAAGTTCCCGTAAAACCTCGTGAGAACCGTCATAGTGTCACTCTCATGTACGAGTAGTGGACACCTTACACAGTCCACGTATGTGGGGGGGGAGACGGGGGGTCGGGGCCCCCTGTGCTCTTAAGGTGGGAGCCATAACACCCGCACGGGGACCTGGACTTCCGTCAAACCCACCCTCACTCGTACCCGTGTTCTCAATGGAGGGACGGGTTGTTAATGGGTATTCGACGCTCCCTCCGACGACCTCCTCGGTCCGAGGACGGACCCAAACAGTCGGGTCGTCCGGGGAAGGACCCACCCTCGAGTTCGGTGGGTTTCGCAGGTTCTCAACGACCCATCGAGACAGGTGGTCTTCCGGAAGAGGTCTACTCACACCGTCGAGTCACGAGTAGTGACCCCGACGTCTCCCTTGACGGACACCCGTTTCCATCGATCGGGAAGTGTGTGTCGTGGTTGAAGGACGAGTGTGGGGTCGGAGAAGATGTCGTAACAAGACATTGGGTCCGGACGGGGTCAGGGACCCAACCCGACGTTCCGGGGACTGAGGGCTTTCTCTACGACGATTGACACACCGACGATTAACCCGTGGAACCCTCGACTCCTCTCGACTACAACCCTGTCTCAGGGTTCGTGTGTGGACTCTCACTCTTCCACCGGGGTCGATTAGACAAACCCAAACACCCAGTCCCGGTCTGGGACTCTCACTCCTCGTCAGGACCTCCGGTCCTCATTCCGGTGTCGGGAACATCTCACTTGTGGAGGTCCATCGTTTCTCCACAGAATGTCTTTCTTCGAGGGGGAACGGTCGGACGATCCAGGTCACGAACGACGCGACAGTCCGGGGGTCGAGTCCGACCCCACTCCCCGACCGTGATTTACACGGCCGCCGCCGTCACGGTTTCGGAGGGAGTCTGGGAGTCCCATGTCAACTCGACGTCACCGTCCCCTCTCTAGTTCGAACGTCAGGACTCCCTACCACTCAGACTCGTTTTACTATATAAATTGTAGTTTATATGAGTTCCTGATAATCCTAATTCATAAGTTCTACTTCCCCTTTCGCTTTGAGAGACTCGACGCCTACTTCGTAGAGTAATCTTCGTCGGAGAGCAGACAAAAGAGTTTCGAACTGAAAGGACGGATCCCATCTCCTCCTACCCGACGTCGTGGTAGGGGAGAGGAGAAGGGGGAGGGTAGTCCGTGGGGTGTAACCCCGGGAGATCCCGAATTCCCCGTACTGGACCGGAAGTTTAGAGGAAACATGGGTGACGGAGGGGGAGTGGTAACAGGCCCCACGGTGTCAAATGTTTCGTATAAGTATACGTAACAGAGTAGACTAGGGGTGTCGTTTAAACCTCTATCGTTTCGGTAGAAGACGAAGTGTCTGTCCCTTTGACTCCGGGGTCCCTCTCTTTTACTGAACGTTTTCAGGAGATAACCATTATCCGTCTCTGCTCTACTTCAACACTACCGGGAAACGGGGAGGTTCCTGAGGTCGAAGGAAGAGGAACGGACCTAGATTACGAACCTTCACTGACGCCCCCTATTCGGAGACCGTGTACACAGACCTCTTCTCGACAATTCTAAAGGTGGGGTAGGACCTTGAGACATGACAGTTTTCTCTTTTTTTTTTCGGGAACTATAACTTCTCACCGGAAGGACCTCTCTTCCGTCGGACCCGTGGTCGGGGTCCCACAAGTCTCTCTTCGTCCCAAGTCTTCCTCTCCTCTACTTGTGATAGAGAAGGACGGAGGCCGTAATGATTCGTTCTTAGTAGTTAAGACATTATCATCCTTAGACAAAAGTGACGACATAGGGGTACACGGAATCTTATCTCGAACCACGTATTATACACGAGTTATTTATCAACACCTTACTTTTATTATTGGAAGTTCCGGTACGACACGAACGAATCTATCTTCGACTCTGTCCTAGAGTAAGAGACACTTTAGTTCTACGAGAAGACTCCCCGACGACCTCATTCCCACCACTACCTTCTGAGTTGTCACTCTTTTAGACACGGGACGTCTCCCAATTGAAACGGTTTGTTAGGTCCTTCGTTGGTCCTTGGGGTCTCTCTCCTCCATCCTTCCCTCCCATGCCCCAGTCTCTTTCACGGGGCACCCTCCCCAGGTTTTAGTTCCGACTCCCCTGACTGTCTGTCCTCATCAGGTGGTCTATCACTAACCCTTACTCCTGGGACCCCGGACTCGTCTCGGTGCGCGGCTCAACTCCGGATCTCCGGAGGTCCACCGCGACGCCTCGGCCCGTCGGCGCGCAGAGGTGAGGGGTAATTGAGCGCTCCCTCCCCCCGGAGCCCTTTACACACGTAAATAAGTCATCGTCCTCACGTTTGGAGTATGTAACTCCCTCTTTCCGTCGCCCTCTGCCGTCGGCTCTAAGGGGGTAGAGAAACTTATATTAAAATCTAACTCTAAGTCTAATTTAGGCTCCCCTTTTGTGAAATACTCCGACTTTCGACACAGCAACGGTCTCGGTCCCAATACTCGATAGTTTACGTTAATGTAATTCTGTCTAATATGACCCGTTTAACTCGGTAAATCTTCCACTCTTAGTTTCTTTGCCGAGACTAGGAGAGAAGGGTGAAGAGCGAGGGAGAGGGAGAGGGAGAGGTTTAACGTCAAGCATCAAGGAACGTTAAGACTCCGTGTTTTCATCCACTCTGACGAAAACATAGACGCTTCACGAAGTGAAGACTTACATTAAGATCGACTCACGTTAGATCCAATTCTCGGCCTGTTCGCCCATTAATCTCAGGCGAGCGACGGGCTCCTGGCCGGCGGGGCGGCTTCGCGCGGGCCTTAGCCGCGGGAAGAGGGCCGGCTCAGCTCGACGCCGACCTGTGCCTCGCGGGCTCTACTACCACGACCTGTTCCTCCTGCCATCCACCGCCCGCCCCCAGGGTTGCGGGGCGCGGGGACGCGGGGGCGGCGCCGCGCGCCCTTGTGTGTGCGGCCCTGTGCCCGCGCGTGTGCGGCCCGACACGACCCGACCGCCAGGGGTCCCCCGAACCCTGACCCCACCCCTCCGTCCCCTCGAGACCCGACGCGCGGGGGCCCCGGCCCGGTCCGGCTTGGCCTGGTGCCCGCCCGCTCGACACGAGGTCGGCACACTACGAGACGCCCCGGCGCACCTCCGAGACCGACGGGAGCCTAGAGCCGCGCCTCCGCCAAGCGCATCTCGCAAAGCAGAAACGCCGACGAGGAGAGTGGCGTCGGTAGTGGGAGCGCGGCGTGCGCATTGGGCTCTCAGCGTCTCGCGGCTCGTTTAGTCACCGAAGCCCTTTAGCCTGAGGTCTCGAACGCCGGCCGACCGCGCGTCTTTCTTCCACCGGTGGCCCCACGGCCGTCCGGTCCCCCTTTCGGCCGGCCTGGAAGCCCCTGTGTCGACGGGCTTTCGAGCAACTCTATTTCCCTGCGGAGGACACGACGGGTGACAGAGAGACGCCCGAGAACTCGAGCCTCCGTCCTCAAACCGGGTCTCCTTCTTTCACAGGGCGAGGACCGGTCATCGTGCGCACGGCCTCGGTGGTCCTGGATGGGATTAGTTCTCGAAGTGACGCGGACTCTCCAGTCTTGTCGCCCCGGGCGCCACCGATCTTCGGTGATCGTCCCCCAGAGTGTGTGGGTTTCGGAAGGACTGACGCTGACAGGGCGTCATTAACAGGACCATACACGTCCTCTCCAGCCTCTTGGGTCGGGGGAACTCCCATTTTGGTCACCCACAGGACACTGGGTCCCCGTCGGGAGCCCCAGACCTCTCACCGGGACGGGACCTCCACTCCCAATGGACCACCCAATCACAACAGCCCTCTGTACTTACATTAACAATCGTGGGTCCGGGGTCGACGCAACATGACGACCACTCCTGGACTCTTCTCCCCAAAGGACACTCAGTCGGTCTCAGGAGAAACTCACTGTAGTCGACTGGAGAGGGTCACTCATACCTCCAGACACGGGAGACGGGAGGTCCAGCCACCACAAGGACTGGACCAGTGAACCGCCTTTAGACTTCAATTCACTGAATTCCAGTGTGTCCTACAAGCGAAACGACGGTGACACACAGCTACGGGGATCGGAGGGAAGGTGGGTGACTCTGGAGTCCGTCCTTCTCGGTAAATTTTATAGACCGGGTCCCCACCGTACAACCCCTCGAGACACCGACCAGTCGGGTAAAGACCCGTACACACATCTTTCTCTCCCTCCTCCCGATTTACGAGTCCGGTTTTCTTACCTAAACGGTCCCAAACTGATCCCACTCTGTGGGTGAAGGACACACCACAAGAGAGAAATACCCGGGGAGGGGACCTCGGGGTCCACCCGGTAATCTCCCGACCCGACCACGTCCACACATGTTTAACCTTTCCTCTTCTCCAGACCCCACTCCGGTCTGTTCCTTCTTCCTCAGGAACGAAATCGAGGAAAGAGTAGCTGAGGGGCACAATAGAACCTGGTCAGCACGGGTAGAGTTCTGGAGTGAAAAGGAGAACCATTTCACTCCTCGGTCCCGTCGGTCCAGGAAGGAACCACAAACCTCCACGAGGGTGGTACCCCTCGTACACTTTTAACCCCATACAGAAGTCGGGTCTAACAAACCGTGACTGAGGGATCCGGGTTCGGTCTTTAGGCCTTCTGGGTCCGGGACATGTGTCCACCGGAGTTCGTCCTTCTGACCGAAGGTCGACTGTTCTATTGTGACGGTGGTCGTGGTCGAGAACATGGGACACGTCTGTGGGGTCTTACGGAGCTGAGACACATGATTTCCAAAGATCTACTCGGGATTTACCTTTACCAAGAAACCTCCAGTATAGTCGGTCAGAGGACGGATGGGTGGGACCATATACACAAAGGGAATCACAAGGGGTCTGGACATCTCTTCTCGACCGAGACGGGATTCCAGGGGTCGGACGGGTCAGAATTGCTACACCACGGGTCATCACGACTCTAGTGTCTCGAGACCCTGGGGAGTGTCGCGTTCCTTCTTCTGACCGAATTCAGGACTCCTCAGTAAACTAAGGACAGGACTCGTACAGAAAGTTTTCGTCGGAAAAACGAGTATTTAGGTGGGAGGTAAGGGACAACCTCAGATCGTAGAGGACCAAGGTTCTTTGGAACTTCCACCATGGAAGTCGATCTACCTCCCTCTTTCCGAGTTCTGGTAAGCGTAGGAGTTGGGGGGGGGGTTTGGACGACGGATTAAGGAAGGAGTGTGAATTACGAGAGGGTCGTCCACCGGCAGACCCGACCCACCGTCGTCACCAGGGGTCCCGGGGCTCCTCACACAAGGAGGGCCGACACCTGACGTGGGAAACAGACCGACGTCGCCCCTTGAGTCCGAGGATAATTGGTGGGGGTTACGGAAAAGAGGTGGACTGTCGTAGAACACCCTTCTCCGGGTCCGAGGAGACCAACTTCAGTCCAGACGGTCGACGGCTCCTGGTTTCGAGAACGAGACGACCCGACGTCCCGAAAGTACAACGTGAAGACTTTCTATTATTTTATAGTTAGCGAAACGGCATCGTTGCCCAAATTCTCTGAAAGACTTCATAACTTAGCAGTCTTTTTTTTTAAAAAAAAAAAAAAAAAAACGAAAATTCGTGTCACGTAATAATTATTTCATTAGGTAATCCAGCTCGTCACTTCCCGGTGGTGTCTCTCCTTTCTAGACAAAACGTTTGCCAATTTGAAGCCCAAAGTTCTAATTAACGAAAGTAAACCTACGAACGAGAACCGGATCGGTCGAGGTGAAATGACCTTGAGTCCCAGGACGGAAAGATGCACGGCACCCCGGACGGACAGTCGTTTCCCTCGGGTCGAGGTTGAAAGGACCTCTTTAGTGGGAAGAGGGAGACCGTGGACACGAACCTGACCGTGGTCCGTCACCCGAAAGTCCCCTCCAAACACCAGGTTCCCCTCGATATCGGGACTTGGGACTTCAGTCTAAACGAGAGTCGGACAACCTCTTTACCGGGATCTCGCCCTCGTCCGTCGTTTCCCAGGTCCGTCGGGGTCTTTGTCCCTCTCGGAGTCCAACACTTCCTTACCCGTCCTCTCGTACGACTTCAGTGGGGGTTCCACACCGGGGTGCACACACGACGTCTTTCCGTCCAGACCCACATTCGACGGAGACGTATCCGGGCCGTCCTCCCGGCCCTGCTGACGTCCTTCGTGTCCGTCGGTCACCTTGAGTTGCGGTCTGAATTAAGGATCCCGTAAAAATTATTCAATTTTTCTGGATTCCTCTAACCTCGACCCGACTCCTCCTGGTCTGTCACGTAGAAGTTAACAATTACTGGAGATACTCGTGCCGGAGGCGTCGTCTGATCCAACTAGGTACCCCCGTTCGAGAGTCGATGTGAACCGATGACTAGCCGTCCTGGAGGATCTTATAGGGCAGTACGAGACCTGATGTCTCCCAGGATCCCCGGAGAGGGTCGTCTCACACCGGTCCTGGAGGGACCAGGACCTCCATTCCGTCCCTCCCTCACTCGGGACTACGACAAGGCATCACGTTTGGGGTTGGGTAGCCGTCCTCCCACCTCGGGTGACCTGTGACGAGAGACAACTCCCGACCATTTCCGGAACACTCCGACCGTGCCACCCCTCGTCCGGACCGTGGGCGGTACACGGACCTTCTCTTCCCAGAGGTTGACGTGGGTGGTCAGACCGGACCCGAAGTCGGTAAAGGAGTACGTCCCCTTACTTCGTAGTGTTTTAGACTCGTACATGTCGATACAGGGGAAGGACGGGTTTGAGTCGCTCCGTCCCTCGGATATTCCTACGGAAAGGGGTTGGGGGAGGGTCTCGGGTCCCATTTTTCGTCCACGGAGACAGACAAGAGACGAGAAGGTAAGTAGACGGGTACGCCTCTTGAGCCCTACCCTCCCTGTCCCACCCCCCTGTCCCTTTGTTGTATTTAACCAGACAGCAGGCCTTAGGTACAGAGCGATTACATGGGTCTAATTGAGTTGACATTTAACAGAGGAACCTACCGTCACAGAACGATTTTCAAAGGGTATACTAAGTACTAAACCTAACGAAAATTGCCGATAACCGATTCGTTCGGCCACTGACATGTTCCACTACGTTAACCGTAATCGCTCCCTCCGTGCCCTCGCACATTACGTCAGTTATGACGTAATTGATGACTACGGGTTAATGTCCCTCACCCTCTCTCGGAAAGTCCTCGTAATCCTGACCCCCTTCGACTCTAGTGACCGGCGACGAGCGGATTTTCGAAGTGGGAAACGCACGGCCCCGAGCCGGGACCGGACCGGTGAGTGAACCGGAGACACCGGCATCCTTGACGGAGAGAGAGAGAAAGTACAGGGTGTTGCTACGAAAATCGTGTACCTTTACACGTAAAAGGATCTCGACCCCGGACGAAGAGTAGGGAAGACTCTTAACTAAAGGTGGATCGAGGTTCAGGGTCTTAGTCTACCCCACCGACGGGGTGGACGAAGGTAAATTCCTTGGTGAGTCGGGGTAGACTCTCATCCTGGCTCTCCTCCAGATAAAACCAGAGAGGGGGAACCTTGTCTACCTACCAACGGTCACTCGTAACCGCCGGCTGGGAGATACTAGCCTTCTCTGTACTCCAAATCGCGAATCGTGTCGACCTGACGACCGTGTCCGTTCCGACGACTTCGACCTCTCACCAGGACCGACCCGGAAGAGACTTGTCTTCTGTCTCGACCAACCGACTACTTTCACTGGGTTCGGTCGTACCCCAGGAATCGGTTACACCCGGAGGAGATCTCGATATAGGGTGTTTCCCGTCTCGACAGGGGCACATCGGTCCTCCGGTTTTGGCAACAAGTCCAGGTTAAGGTCCCCGGTCTCCTGGAGGGTCCTTGGGGACTAGTCCGTGTAATACTTCAAACCTTCGTCGATCCCTACTTCCATCTTTTTTCCTGGACTATGGGTCACACCGTCCATGATACCCTGACTGACGGTGTAGATGATAACACGACTCGATGCATCCGGGTTATACAGGTGACATCAAGACACAAGACACGGTTGGGTCACAACTCCACCAAAACGGAGATCTGAAAGAGTAGAGACACCACTCTTGTTGGTGTAGATTGACCGTCCTGACAATAGTCTTAATTGAGTCTATTACATGTACATGTGTGTATTATTTGGTCCTTCGAAGTACGTAACACGTCATTGTCACGGTAGACGTTTTGGTGTCCGACTAGACTTTATCAGGACACGGGTCTAGGCACGAAACAAACGACGGGCCGTGACCCGGGAGTAGGAGGGAAAAGAGATCAAATAGGTAGTACCGGTAGGGAGTGGTGACAGGCCCTCCGTCCCGCTTGAGTGATGAGTGGTGACAAGTCCAGGAATGTCAGTCCATCACGGTACCCTTCTTCGGAGGTTTTAGTGAGAAACATTCGGGAAGGTAAATATCACCGTCTCAACTCTGAGTTTCAACGGGTCTTAATACATCCCTCAATCTCGGGTCTCGAAATCGTAGAAAGACACAAGGTAGGACCGAAGGTACGGAGACGGACATGGGTTTCACACTGTTCCGACCTACCATCTTTAGAGACTATTCCTCCTTATACTTGGATTGGTTCTGGTACACAGACCCGTAGGATGAGTACCGGGGTGACTGTCGGTCCCGTACACAAGAGTCTACATCCATCCAGGAGGACCATCCACGACTACCCGCGATTGGACTGGACCCGGAAGTACCCGACCTCGTCGGGGTCTCCATGTACACCGGACATCGGGTACGACGGACGGACGGGACGGACCTCGACTTCCTGTGGTTCCGTGTGTGCTGGAGGAGGGTCGGAACCGACTTGAAAGGCACCACAACGACCGGACTCAAAAGGACCATCCAGACATGAGATCTATCCCGATGTGGCCACCTCAGTGGAACACGACTGAACGTTTTCGACTAAAACGTGTAGTCGAAGGTTGAGACTCAAGTCACTGTAGTGTAACCATTGAACTATGTTCGGTATCACCTTTATAATTGTGGTGTCTTTAACCGTTTGTGACCTTTGGTTCCAAAGAAAAAAAGGATCTCTTAGTCAACACTCTATAAATAGTTCTATGGTGACCTGACGTAAGTAGACCCTGAGACCTGGATTGAGAAAGTGGTGGTAAGAGGGTAGGGTAGATGGTGGAAAGAAAACCATGGTCTCCTGTGTCGGAAACGGTGGGACTGTAAGATCGTCTATGGACGACGGTGTGATCCGACCCGTCCTGACTATACAGGTGAGACCAAAATAGAGGGTACGGTAAGACCGTAAAGGGAGACATGGGAACGAGTACGACAGGGGGAACGGACCACGTAGGAGAGATAGGAAACCAACCGGAACTCCCTCGGATGTCCGTCGGATCCGAAGAATGTCTGGTAAGGTCCAGGACGAGTCTCAGTGTAGGTGGGTTGATCGATGTTCGAGTAGAGAGTAACCAACCTCCTGCAAATAAAACACAAGACCGATTCCGTCCTCGGATAACACCGACTGTATTGTCTCCACCCCCCGTCCTCCCTCCCCCCGACCGGGTCCACGTCCCTGTCTACGGAGTCTCACGTCCGGATGACCCAGGGGTTGAGATGGACGATGGGGAAGGATTCACCCGAAAGAACTCACCGGATGACGAAGTCCACGTCGGACGATCGTATTCAGTCCTCTGGGCCGACAGACGACACACTGAAGTCCGTTGAAGGACCCGGAGCCAAAAGTGTACAGATGTCACCCCCGTCGTGAATTGACCGTGGAGTACAGGTACATGTATGAACTATTAGGACCTTCGGATCACAGGTACACTTCACTCTCACGAGAGATGTGTCTACGTCCTACTAGAGAAACCGAAACCGGAGAACCAGAAATGTGTCGTCGAGAACAAAGTGACTCGGGAACTAATTTTCGTTCGTAACATGACACGTACACATAGTCAATCAATAACGACGTATTGGTTGGTGAGGTTTTGAGTCTCCGAGTTTTGTTCGTAGATAAATCGAAAACTTAGACACACAGTCATTACTTCCAATCCGAACCGATTCCCCAAAAAACCCGGAACCGACCTGAGCGAGTACGGACCCCCTACCGACTAGTCGACCTACGACCCCTACTGTTCTGATGCAGACAGTAGTAGGTCGTCTGAAAAGATCTACCAAGGGTCCGACCTCCGTCCAGGTCTTACTTACACGTTTTCCGAAGAACTCCGGAGCCGAACCGAGACCCTATAACAGTGAAACACAAGACAACCGGTTTTATTTAGTGTTCCGGTCGGGGTTAAGTTCTCTCCTCCCTTGTCAAGATAGGAACTTCCTTCCTCCACTTTTCAGTGTAACGTTTCTCACACTTATACCCCTCCCCATCTCTGAATCTCGGTGTATGTCCAACGTGTTGAGTGTTCTGGTCTCGACCGACACTCGGGTCCGGTAGGCGTGGGGAGAAACGAGACGACCGAGGGTCGAGGGGCAACGTCGACCGTCTGAACTCCTACCCTCTCTTCCTGTGAACACTGGGACTCATCCTAGTCCTTACCAGACATTACCCCGGCGTCCCCCTCGAGTACCCTCTCCCTACCTCGGTCGTTCTCCTACTGAACCCCAACCCCCACACTCTCCGAAGGACACCCCCGGTAACAACCCTCGGCTGTAGTCTCGGACCGGACCGGCCAAGGAGGTACCCCTTCGGACCGCCCCTGGTGTCACTCCAGTCCGGGGTGACGGAAGAGACCGAAAAGCAGACAGGACGTTTCAGTGGGTAGTCAACGTTCCCCGCACTTCAAGGTACCAAGGGTCTCGCCTGACTTTGGACCCGTAGGTACGTCTATGTCGGTCCGCCCTTAGTTAAGTAACCAATCGGGGAGCGGAGTTTTGTCCCGTCATTCACCCGACCACTCTCCGGGCACATGTAAGTATTTGGTCGACTAACTTTTCGTTATAAAGTCTATTTATGTTCGGTCGCTAGATAGTCACCAACATTATTTTGGGTCCGAAGTCCGACACTAAAATAAAACTTTATTATTCTTAACGAACTAAGAAAAATGAACTCAATGGTACCATTAAGGTCGCACCTCGTCACAATATAACTAAATCTTTCACCTGTCATTATAAAGAAAACACAATAAGACAAAGATCCGGAACTAAAGATTAAAGGTGAACCTCTAATGAAAATATTTAAAGAATTCAGGAAGGTGAAAAAAAGGAGAGTGTCATATTAAAAGGAGAGTATGCGGCGATACAAGACTCGAATAACCAAACGAGAATAAAATTTAATTTGAACGACCAAAGTTTATAACTTTACTGTAGAAACAGACACAGACATGAAACCAAATCGTTTTATAATGTCAGACTGCGAAAGACGAATTATTAAATTCCCTCCGTAAGACAGCCGGGAGTGACCCACGACTATTGAATACTGAGTTGGTTGCGTCTGGAATTTGAGGACTGTAAAATTATAACACACCGCCCTCGCCGGCGGGGAGACGAACCTTAGAGTCACCTCTTTTTAGGTACACCATGGGGCCTGCCCTCAAAATTATTAAGTGGAAACGACCAACCGTGTTACTGAACTATCTCTCCCCCTCCCTCCGACCAAGAAAAACCTATTCACCCTCGTCGGGACCAGACCCGAGGCTACCGGGGGTACCCGTGGGTGAGGTAGGTCTGCAAGGACAGGGGACTTAGAAATTTTTGAGGTTAAGGACTAGGGAACCACTATCTGACATGTCGGACCTAACACCCCCCGACGGATACCTAACACCCCCAGACGTAGTCCTTACGAACTTGAGAGGCAAAGAATTAAAAGGTTCACTTTGATTGAACCCGAATCACTCTGTCTGACTCAAGTTTAAGGTGAAACCAGTGATCCATTAAGATCTATCATTTGACTTATCATTAAGATTGACGACTTCACCTATAGTACTGGTAGAAGTGTATCGAGAACTACCAGAATTTCCACTAACTACACCAGAGAGAGTGTAAGGATCCCAAAACCCTCCTCGTCCCCTCTTTCACCTACACCCGCACGAAACTTTTCAAACGAGACGAGGTCTACACGGACCCAAGTCTCGAGACCGTCCTCACAAGAAACCTCTCCTGGGCCCGTTACTGAGGTGTCCCTTCACCCAGTCGGGGTGGGCGAAAGGACCAGACGGGTCGTCTCTTGTCCCTTAGACGACGTCGTCCGATCTCCCACAAGAGACAGGAGGTTGAAGAGGTATGATGTGTCGTTCTTACCCCGAGGTCCTCCGAGTGTTGTTGTCCCCAACATCCCGTCTCTAGACATGTGTCCGGGGGACAGAGACCGGACTCCTTTCCAGGAAGGACAGGACACACATAGGTGGTCACACCACCACATAATCAATAGAGAACGACACATTGTTTAATAAAGTGTTAAATCGTCGAATTTTTTCTTGGGTGAAAAATTAGAGTGTCACAGACATCCAGTCCTCAGGTCCATGAGTCGACCCAGAAGACAAGTCCCAGACAGTATTATTAGTTCCGTGACCGACCCTGACACCAGAGTAGATTTCTAAGTAGACCCTCTTACTTGAAAGTTCGAGTGAGTACACCACCAACGACGACGACGACGATTCAGTGAAGTCAGCACAGGCTGAGACACGCTGGGGTCTCTGTCGTCGGGTGGTCCGAGGGGGCAGGGACCCTAAGAGGTCCGTTCTGCGACCTCACCCAACGGTAAAGGAAGAGGTTACGTGCTTTCACTTTTCACTTTCACTTCAGCGAGTCAGCACAGGTTGAGAATCGCTGAGATACCAGACGTCGGAAGGTCCGAGGAGGTAAGTACCCTAAAAGGTCCGTTCTCAGGACCTCACCCAACGGTGACGGAAGAGGAGTACACCGACAACCACCCTAAGTTAAGGAACACCCGACGACCTGACTCCCGGAGGTAAGGGGTGACTTCCTACCGGTTTCCGACGGAAGTCAAGGTACGGAGCACCCAAAGAGGTGAATCTCGTCGAACGAAGGAACTTCGGTGGTTCCCTCTTACAGACGATCGTTGTCCTTCAGTGTCAGAAAATATGTTACACTGTGTAGATCAGTGTCTACACTGTAAGGTAGTGAAAACGACACAAAAGAAGGAACCCTCGTTCAGAGATCCAGATCGAGTATGAGTTCCTTCACCCACCCCCGCCCCACCGTGTCCCACGTCTCCTGGTAACGTGCGGGCACACGAGTCAACGAAGGCAGACAGGGTGCGAAACACTGGGGTCCCTGTGGTTCGAGGAGACAGACACCCTAAGAGGTCAGTTTTTATGACCTCACCCAACGGTACGGGAGGAGGTCTCCTAGAAGGGTTGGGTCTTAGTTTGGATGTAGAGGACTCTGAAGACGTGACCGTCCACCTAAGAAATGGGTGACTCAATGGACCCTTCGGTCTCCTAGTGACCCTGTTAGAATTCTTCGAAGGATAACGAACACTCTCCAGTCGGAGGCCTTATCGTAGAGTCCGGGGTCCACAGATTGTCGAATCGACGGGGGTCTCTCTCACTGAGTGGAGATAGGGATCCTCCGGGCCGCGGAGATGAGGGACGTAGTGGAGTATGGTCCCTTCCTGTGCCTACAGGGTCGTGGAAAGTAAAGTAGAAGTGTCGTGGAGGTCCTCCGACCTCGAGTCGTAATCCGGGTAAAACGTCTCCTCTCCCAATACGGGTCTCTCCCGTCCGAACGTTTCGTGAACAGACAATGAGGTCCCGGAGAGAAAAGAGTCTTCTCTACTCCCAGTAAGGAAGAACACCGTCGGAGGGGTGTCGTCACCCTGACTCCCGGAGCCGGGAAACGGACGAGACGAGTCCACCTCGACCGCAGAAACTCCAACGGACCCGTCTCCGGTGGAGTCGTCAAAGATTGGACACTTGTCCCGACTTCCTCTGAGAGGACACCCGACCCCGTTCCTACCTCTGGTTTTGAGTACGGAGGAGGTGGACCGAGACGGTGGTTAAGTGTCATACAGGGACCCGTCCGGAGAAGGGGAGAGACCCCAATACAAAAGGGTAAATACAAAGGTCCCAACGACCGACGAACTACGGGTCGATATGGTACGTACCTCTGCACTGGTGACCACCTTTCGTCAACCCCACTCCGGTTCTGGTCCTCTCTCTGTGGTGGGGTAACTACAACGACACAGGAAGAAAACAGAGGGCCCCAGTTCTTCATCTCTAGGGTCCACTTTCGTAGACACCGGAGGTTGGGAGGTGTGAACCAGTCCACCTGCTAGGGTAGGGACCGAGAAGGGTCTGTCTCGAGTTGATCCTCTGTCTCCCCTGAGAACCTTATCCGGATTTCGGACCTCCGGTCACTCGGACAGGGTCGAAGTCTGGACTCTCCTGGGACCAGTTAATACAGGAAAATAGTCACCAACCCCCCACCCCTATACTTACGTGGTTCTTCGTAGGTAATTATTAAGAAACGACTGGGACTCTATGAGTCGACTATGAAAGACTCATCTTTTCAGGCCCCGGGTCGTCTCCGACGGATGTTGGACCCTACCCTGTAGTCCCGACTTGGAGTAGAGAAACGGACAACTGGTCTCCGTCAGAGAACATCCACCGGTAAGAGTACGGTCGGTCTCCGACGAGGGGTCGAAGGTCCGTAGGACCGTCCCGAATCCCGAGGGTTCCTCGTCTCCTGTCACCTACCCCGATTAAACCCGCGTCCAGGGCTAATCATGAGTCGGGTTCATGTCTCATACTACAAAACTGGACGGAAAAACGGGGAATCCTACAAAAGTGTGATGAGAAACTAGGAGTCTTACGAAATAGTCTAGTCACGATTTTATACGGAAAATGTGTTCTTATTGTAGAGTAATCATAATAACTTTTACATTTCTTTTTTTATTAGGTCCTTTTTTAGATTTAACCAACTTTATTAATTGTGTTTCGTTTTGACCGTTGTCAATTCCGACGTGGACCGTTTTATACAATAACTGATTTTTAACTGTCTTCTTGGTTTAGAAGGACTATCTTAAATCTGGACGGTTTCAACCGAGTCCTTTATAAAAGACCATATTTATTAATGATGTTTTTTTTTTTTTTAGGAGCCGTTGTTACTTTCAAGATCAAACTTTCTAAAGTAAACTCGTGGTTTGACTAGTATTCGGTGTATCATTGAATTTTTAGATTCTTATTAAATGGGGTTACTCTTATTAAGGTTATATTATTTTACCTCCTCTTTCTTTAACAAATTGTGATTACTTATCTTTTAACTAGTTCCGTAGTTTGACTAAATTACTTCGAGTAATTCTTGATGAAAGAATTACTTTATAGTAGTTCTCTGTTACGAATAATTGTATACCGACAATCCCCGATCGGGGATCATCATCTACAAATCATTTATAAACAACGCACTGGACACTTACTTACTCAATTGTCCATTTCCTTCCGTCCTCTCCTTATCTGTCTTACTTCTGAAGGAGATAGGGTCTCTCTCCCGTCTAAAAGTAAAATAATTCTAGTAAACCCGATAAGACCGTACAAAAGGTTTTGGTGGTTCGTTAAGAGGTCAAGAGTCACCAGTGGATGACCTACAGGATGTTTAAATTGAGTTAAGACTGTGGACAGAAGGGTCTCCACTGCAGTCTTGGGTGTCCAGGTCCCGAGTGAGGGTGTTCTGACGGAAGTGGAGTCTTCGGTCAGAGCTCGGGTCCACAGCGGACATGAAGTCTAGTTGTACCATTAATAGTCCCAAGGGGTGTGGGGGAGGAGGCCACTCTAGTAGAGGACCTTACCGAGTGTTTCGAGTCCTTTCGTAAAGGACAGTAAATGGTCAAACGGGATTCCTATACTATGTCCTATGTCTACTCGTCCACCTACTTCGTCGTACATCCCACTCCAGACATCCCAGGCCTCGTGTCGTCGAAGGTAGGACACCTCGACCGTACGTGGTGGGAGGATTATACACTTGTACGAGTGGTCGGGTCTCGAGTAGCTTAGAACGAGTCCTGAGACATATCTCGAAGTAGTGATCGGTGGAGGGTCGGAAAGGACCTCCAGTCACCCACTCCGTCTTTCAAGACTGGTAGATTAGTATTCCAGAAAGACCACTGGTCGGGGTCGGACTCCGATAGATCCCGGGGGTGGGATTCAGTGGAGTAATCATATTTGAGTCTCCCTGAGTCATCCCTGAGGAATACTTATTGTTTTCTATGAGGGTAATGGGTCCTTTAAGGTTCCACATCCCCTCAAGTCACGGTCCTTGGACTCTGTTTCTGTTTCTATATAATGACAATATAGATGAGTTAGGCAAGTCAAGTCAGTGAGTCAGCATAGACTGAGACACTGGGGTACCTGACGTCGTGTAGTCCGAAGGGACAGGTAGTGGTTGAGGGTCTCGGACGAGTTTGAGTACAGGTAACTCAACCACTACGGTAGGTTGGTAGAGTAGGAGACAACAGGGGAAGACGACGGAAGTCAGAAAGGGTCGTTGTCCTAGAAAAGGTTATTTACAAGAAGTGTAGTCCATCGGGCTTCATAACCTCGAAGTCGAAGTCGTAGTCAGGAAGGTTACTTATAAGTCCTGACTAAAGGAAATCGTAACTGACCAAACTAGAGGTACGTCAGGTTCCCTGAGAGTTCTCAAGAGGTTGTGGTGTCAAGTTTTCGTAGTTAAGAAACCACGAATCGGAAAAAATACAAGGTTGAGAGTGTAGGTATGTACTGACGACCTTTTTAGTATCGAAACTGATCTACCTGCAAACAGTCGTTTGATTACAGAGACGAAAAATTATACAACAGATCCAACCAGTATCGAAAAGAAGGTTCCTCGTTTACAGAAAATTAAAGTACCGACCTCAGTGATAGACGTCACTATAAAGTCGGGTTCTTTTATTTCAGACAATGGCAAAGGTAACAAAGGGGTAGATAAACGGCACTTCACTACCCTGACTTAAGGCACTAGAATCAAAAAACTTACAACTCAAAATTCGGTCGAAAAAGTGAGAGGAGAAAGTGAAAGTAGTCCTCCGAGAGATCAAGGAGAAGTGAAAGACGGTATTCCCACCACAGTAGACGTATACACTCCAATGACTATAAAGAGGGTCGTTAGGACTAAGGTCGAACACGAAGTAGGTCGGACCGTAAAGAGTACTACATGAGACATATACAATTTATTTGTCCCACCGTTATATGTCGGAACTACACGAGGAAAGGGTTAAACCTCCTATTAACCTCCCCTATTTTGATCCCCGTCTTTTTCTGGTCCGTACTGCATCCTCCCTTCACAAGGAACAAAACTCAAAATATCCTACTGGTGAGGCATGGGGGAGGTCGGAGTCTGACGGGAGACGAAGAAGGACGTCAAAGGAAGGAAGGTTCTCAGTAAGACCCGGACACCCACCCACCCCACCTCAGCCCCCTGATCTACCAGTCTGACCTCCGTCAACTTCAGGACCTTTCTTTACCACCTCCCGCACCGATCTCGACACGGGAATCCTTACACTCCCGAGGAGACTTCAGAGGACCACCAGTTCTAGAACGGATCTCGTAAAGATGATGGTCATCGTTCCGAACTCAAAGGTCTCAACTCGGGGTCCCTTCCGTCTGTCTCAGGAGTTGACGTTCGGACAGGAATAGGTGAAAACAGGGCCTCCAAGGACGACTGGGACGGGTCGAAACCGGACTCCGAGGGACGTGTGCACGAGAGAAGACACGGGGTACTAACCTGGTTCGTAGACCGAAAGGTCGGAAGTTTCCTCACTCGACTTCGGGAACCGGACTCCGTCCGCCCTCGTGTGGTCCCGTCCCCTCGTCGTTCAGGTCGGGTTGGTCGATAGGTGAAAGGTCGAGGGTCTTAGAGTAAACTAGCCAGACATTTCAAAGGACCGGAAGTGTCGAGATCCGGACAAATGAGAGAGTCCGACAGAAGGTACTTTCGAGGACCTGAAGGGACCACTAGATCACGAATTCTTAAGCGGACGATTACGTCCCCTGTACCCAAGTTAGTAACCAAGTCCTTCTAGGGTGTACGGCATCCCGTCGATTCGGGCACGAAGCGTCGATGACTCGGACCCGAAGGATCTCGGGTACGAGGCGTTGTTCTCTTCGGTGGTGTCACTCTTCGGACACGTAGTGCTGATGTCGCATCGGGAGGTGAACGGCGTTGATCTCTTTTGGGTTCACGTCGTTACTTCACGTCGGTTTTTATTTTATTTTAAAAAAATTTTTTTGAGGACTAAGACCCTTTCTCGGTTCAGGGAGATGGGAATAGGTACAGATTATGTCGGGTGGAGGACTAATACACTCTCATACTGACCGGACTCTTCTAGTCTTGGACACAGACTCCCGTGAAGGTACCACTCGGTTCACATTCCGGGACCGAGACGTCACTCGACAAGGAGTCCCGGAGACACGTCGTGGCGAGGACGGACCGGATCCCTCGGTGGGTCTGGTAAGGTGGGACCGACGTGAGAAGGGTACCGGGTGTAAGGTCTACGGGACGGAAGGGAAGGTCCCATTTCCGAAGTCTAATGGAAGGGGTTCTTCTCTCTTTAGGGTTCTCGTAGTCAGGTCCGGGGTCTAAGTCCCCACAGATCCACGTGGGACGGTGTCACCCGGACCGAGGGAGACGACTGGCGTACGAAGTAGAAGAACTCAGTGGAAGAGTCTAGTCGGTGTTCCCCACGACGGGACCGGACCCGTGACATGAGAGAGGGAGGTCGTCAAAAGTAAACGGGGGTTCCGTCGGATCAGTGGAAGGAAGGACCGGAAACACCGGACCTAGACTCGACCATGTGGGGCGGATCCCCTCTGAGCGTCCGGGACTCTCTCCCATCGTGAGGAAAGACTTGGAACCGACCCCTGGACCTCCTGGAGTGAGGTTAGGTTCAGTATCACGGATACGACAGTGAACAGGGACTACATCCTGTTCGAGTCCCATACCTTGTCCCTGGGGGAGGGACTCATACAACAAACATCCACCCTACTATCGGAGTCTCCTACCTCTTTAAAGTTGTCTCTCGAGATCCCTCTATTTTGTGTTCACATCCGCACCTGTGTGAGTCCCTCAGTCTCCTCTCACTATGTGGTCATACCAGACTCGACGGATCCCTCGTCCCGACCTTTCTCTTCCGTGTTAGTCTAAAGACCTACCCTCATGACTCCTCCCTCGACCATCCCCACCCCTCCCACTAGACTTCGGGAAGGGATACCTCATCGACAATACTCTGTCCCACTAGTACCGGCTCCCGACCGACCTTGGGAGAGGACTGGGGTCGTAAATGAAAAATACTTGACAAAAGAGAACAAGACTTTCCTTATAAACAAAACAACAAACAAAACGAAAGGAAATATTGTCGAAATGACTCTTATTAAACTTACGGTGTTTTAATTGGAAAATTTTTACACGTAAAGTCACATAAATCTCACTACGTCGGTAGTGGTAATAGATTAAGTTCTTGTAAAGTAGTGGGCTTTTTCTTTGAGGTATAGGTAATCGTCGGTGAGGGGTAAGGGGAGGAGAGACCGTTGGTGACTAAATGAAAGACAGAGATACCTAAACGGATAAGACCTATAAAGTATGTTTACCTTAGTCTGTTCACCACCGGAAACACCGACTGAAGAAAGGATAGTATTACAAGGGTTCTCAGTAGGTGCAACAACGTATAGAGTTATGAAGTAAAGAAAAGTAACGGTTTATTATAAGGTAATAGACATATATAGTGTAAAATAAATAGGTATGTAGTCAACTACCCATAAACTTGACAAAAACGAAAAATCGATAACACTTAACACGATGGTACTTGTAAGTATATGTTCAAAAACACACCTGTATACAAAAGTAAAAAGAACCCATATATAAATCCTCATCTTAACGACTCAGTATACCATTAAGATACAAATCCCTATAAACAAAAACTGAAATTTATTTATCATGTTCTTACAACTCTTCTATTTGGTAGGAACCGACAGACTCGAAACCCTTCCCTCCAACGGACGTCGGATCAGGGGACTCGTCAGGAAAAGTGGACGACCGAAGTCAAAAGACTAGTCACTTCACCCTAAAGAATACCTAGAAACGAGTGAAGTTCTCGACAACAATCATTAATGATGAATGTATCGCACAGATCCTAACGTTTTGTGAGGAGAACGAAATCGACGAAACCAGGAAACCGGGACGTAAAACCCATAATAATGAGCTCAAGACAACTACCTTTACGACTTCGAGTCTCTCCGACTTCCTGAACTGACTCAAATGTAACACCTAAGTACCGTCTTGGACTTGTACTTGGATCTGAGTAGTCCCAGGTCCAGGGACCGGACTTGAGGGCAGAACGGACACAGAGACCCGCGTCGTCCCACAATACTCTCCCTCTAGGAACAGACTCGTCGGTAGTACAAGAGCAGGGGTAGGACGCACGACCTTTCAGTCCGGGGTCTGCACCGTTCTGCACCCGAGATTCCGTTTTACGATGTGATCCTAAACAGTTCTCAGGTGAAAAATCGACACACTGAAACCTATTTAATGAGGTGGAGAGACTCGGAGTTAAAGGGGTAGGTGGTTTGACTTCGTCATTAATGAGGAGTCTCGTGACCTTCCTCTTACACCATTCTACATATCCTTTACGGTTCGTGCTACACTCCGTCCACGATGTTGTGGACTCCCCCCGAACCCCTCCCACGCCTCACGACACCCTGGAAACTCCTCTTTACCCATCTAAGACCCGACAAGTCTCGGTCACAACCCCTCCTCTGTAGGGAACCCGACCGGTCCTTCGACTCTCCTCCACGCGAAACGGTCGCAAGAGGTCGGACCCCGACGGTCTTTCGTCCTCCCCTAAGGTCCCCAGAGTGGGTTTGGAGGGTAGAGGTCCTCTCGAACATCTGTCCGGGACGACGTGGAGTCGGGAGTGGGGGTCGGAGCGGGTACTACGGACTCTGTCCCCGAACGTACTGACGGAATCAATCGGGCTTACCATTATTTTGTGAAATTTAAATAACACTGTAAACCTAAATTAATTTTTCATGTGTGAATCCCTTCATCTTGTATTACCCCTCTCTCCGTCCCACCGAAAAGGGGAGGAAAGAAGGGGTTTGATTAATCGCAACATAAAATTTAACAAATACACGGCGATTAGTAACATTATTTAGTAAATATGACTTTTTCTGTGTCAGCCGACACGGGCGGCGCGCCCAAGGCGAGCGGTCCGAGATAGCGCTTGTTTAACTAGACCTTCACTTAAATAATTGGTGACCCCTTCTTTAGTAATCACGAAAGAGATTTGTAAGGGGTCCATGCGAAATAACGGCGTCAAATACGACATTGATTTTCCTCGTAATGGGTCCGGGTACAACATTAAAGGAACGTCTCGGCCGTCGGGTGAGGGTTCTGTTCCCCACCCTCCCCAACCCCGTAAGGACGGAGGAGCGGACGTTCACCAGACCACTGGGGTCGGGAAGACGTCCCGACGAGTAAGGTCTTCCCCCGACGGGAAGACCACGGAGAGTCACCTTCTCCGAGTGTCAACGAGCACAAATACAGAGAAAGTCACACCGAAGGTCAACTCCCGAATCGGAGTCCAAACCTCCCCGTCCCCGCCACTCAGTGACTCCAGTCTGTCCGAACAGCACCTGGTCGAAGGGGTGGGTCTCTACCCTGCGTAGTCACCACCCGACTAGCAGACGAACCTCCTTGTTTATACGGACTCGTCCCGGGGTCCGTCCCGTTCCCGACGATCCTCGGATGAGACGGACGTTCATAGGGGTTCCGACAGGAGGACACCCGGATCCCCGGAGGAGGGTTCAAACCGACCTCGTCAGACAAGACGAACCGAAGGTCGACTCCGGACGACAGGGTACTAAGGGTAGGGGAAGGTCACGTCCCGGTCCTACCACGAGTCGTGCGGGGTGGACCGGACTGCCCACCGTCCGTCCTACTGACAGTCGAGAGACCGACGTCTGGGGTACGGAGTCACGTCGGACGCCGGTGGGGCCGGAAGGGTCGTCAGGTCGATGGATCAGTACGAAAGAGAGGGAAACGAGACCCTCCGAAGTCTGATGAGAGTGACGGGTCCCGGACGTGCGGGTCCGGGCGTGTCGTCCGAAGGAGGGTGGTCCAAAGACCTTCCCTTTAAGTGAAGACTTGGTTGTGGAAGAGGGACCCTTGGGTACCGACCAGACTCAATGTTTACAGACTCTATGTTTAAGGACGGACAGACTGAGTGACGAGTACAAGAATCGTCGAGGGAGGTGACCCCGGGGTGCTCGGAGGAGTCGGTCCAAACCCCAAACACCCCTAGACCGAGTACACCCGGAACGGAAGTCAAGAAAAGTGGTTCCAGACGTTTCCTCCCTCCTCGTCGGGGGATCGGAAGCTGTTCTCCGGGGTCCCACCGTGGAGTCCGTCCGTGGGTCCCCGGTACGACCCCGATGACCGTGGATTCTCCGAAGAGGGTGAAGACCTCAGAGGGAGGGTCGGAGGAGTGGGAGGGGAGGGAGTGGGTCGGACCCCCGATCGTCTACCCGGGACCGACAAGGTTCTTCGTTCGTCCTGGATCGTCGACCGATCCGGTTCGGACGGACCTCCCAGGGGAGCACCGTAGATCTCTTGTGTAAATTTTCAAACTTAAGTTTTAACTAAAACTTCCCGGGATTAGAGGCTAGGGGACCGCGAGTGCCACACAGACGTCGAGGACGGTCTGAGAGCAAAAGACCAAGTCGCGCAACCACGAGCGCAGAGACTACGACACTTTAACTCTGAGCAGACTCTCAGGTACGGGAGGAGGAGGAGACACCTCTAACGTCCGGGGAACCCTCGGGACAAAGTAATCTACCCACTGCGCCCGAAACGGCCACGGGTTCCTCGTCGACTCAACGGAAGACCCCTTAAGTCGAAGGTCTGCAAAGGGGTGATCATGGGTGTTAATACGTCGAGGTTCGTCGTAGGACAGTTCACTGACCCCCGACCAACGTTGTCTGGTCCTACCCTACCCCGAACCCCCTCGACGCCTATCTCTCTCCGAACCAGGATCCCTAAAAGACATCGTTTGAAGTCCCCGAAAAAGGAGGACGACGGGAGGTCTCCAAGCCTCATCCGTCCCTCCCTCCTCACCAATATAGAAATTCGAGTTTCCTGGGAGTTCTCCCCTCGACACCCTCACACACGGTCCCCTCCCCACGGGGTCGGTGTTTGCGTTTCCCTTTCTGACTTGACGGTTCTAATGTGTCTATGGACTCGAGGTCCGGAGATGTACTCTCAACCCTACCTCATAAATGAGTTCTCTGAACGTTATGTCCTCTGAGTCCAAGTTCGGGACCCAACCCCTTCTAGGGGACGTCTTCCCTCACCGTTGGGTAAGGTCATAAGAATGGACTTCTTAAGGTACCTGACTCCTCGGACCACTCGATATCAGGCACCCCAGTGTTTCTCAGTCTGTGCTGACTCGATGATTATGAAAGTGAAAGTCTACGTGACTCCTCCCCTCCCCCCGAAGTAAGGAGTACCCAGACGTCCCGACTTCCTGTCCTAACGACGGGGAAATAGATTTTCCATCTCCCAAATATAACCTAACCGGCTTTTCAAGTAAACTAAAAAGGAATTCTAATATACCTTTTTGGGCTTCCTGGAAAAAACCGGTTAGGTCACAAACGTGTTCTCGTCAGTAAAGAGTCGACCTCGGGACCCCACCCGGATAAGTTTAAGGTCTCTCACCGTCCGGTCCGTGACGACGTCAACGTAGACACAAACAAAGAAACTCGATGTATCGAGGTCCATACACTAAGTCCTGTCGTGGTTCGAACTACTTTCGTGGGTAGAGACCCCTCGGACGGATAGACGGACTCGGGTGAACCGGGTCGTCTGAGACCAGTCATTATAGACCTATCTAAGACAAGTCAGAGACGTAAGTAACTGACTTGACTACCAAATTTTCACTAGTGGCACCCCAAGTCACGACCTCTGTGTCACCACTTATTCTGTCTTGGGGGTCTTATCCAGAAGTACCGTGAATGTAAGAATACTATTCTCTGGTTCGTAAAAGGAATCCATTTTAGTGTTTTTTCATTTTTGTTAATGTTTAACACCACTTTTGAGTCTTCCTTTACTGGTTCCTCAGTAAATTTATTCCTTTCGTTCTCTAGTTCCGACCGGACAGATTCGTCTATTGTAAATTCGACTTCGGTTTTCTACTCCTCCTCAGTTGGTTGGAGTACTTCATCCCCCTTCCCACAAGACCGTTCCCCCTTTGTCGTCCACGTTTCCGGGACTCCGTCCTCCCCCTAGACCTGAGACCGATTTCGAGTAACCCCCAACCCCTCGTCTCTGGTCTGGTGTGTTCCTGTAGTACCCAAACTACTTTTCACACCCACTATAAGGGTCGGGGGACCTTCAACTCCTTCCCAAAGTCCGACTCGTCTCTGGACTGGATGAAACAAAACTTTCTAAAGAGGTCGACGATAAACTTCAACGCAACATCTATGCTTGTCTCCTTCTTCGACCAGCCCCCGAATCCATCATCACACCACTTTCTACCACCACCGAGACCTTCACCTTGCTTCATCCACTCTACCCTATGTCTGGTTCGTCCCCTCTCCTTACTTCTACTACCTTCTAGACTCCTACTGACTCAAAGACGGGACTGGTGGTCCTACCTACTACCACAATCCTGACACTTGCCTTCGGACCCATTCCTATGTCCAAACTCCCTCCTCTAGATCTCGGGATAAAACCTAGACAACGGAGGATCTACACAGACCTCGAAGGGTTTCTACTCTTCTCTTCCGGAAGTGGTTACGACCTTCCCGTGCGTGACTTCTTTTTATACGTCAATTGAATCCGTAGTAAGGGGTGTTGTTGGAGGTTTCTCTTGCTCGTAGAAGACTACAAAGTTTCACGGGGTTCTAAGACAGACGTCGACGAGGGTACAGAGAGCCACGAGGGGAAGTTCAAGAGATGACCCAAGGGATTTCGACAACGGTCTGTCGTCCGATACGACCCAGGCCGAATGGAGTCGTCGCTCCTGGGTACACCACAATAGAAGGGGGTGACCTTCCAGGGGCGCCCGAGTCCGAAGGTCTGCGTGGTATGGAGTCCTCCAAACGGAGATGGTCTTGGACGACGTCTTTACGGTCGACGAAAGTCTAAGGTCGTGTCTTTCACCGTGGGACCCCTGGTCCCCGGGTAGGACGGGACCACGCAGGGACGTTCCCCACAAAGTCTCGGCGGAAGAAAGCCGGTCCGGATCCAGCCCAGGTTCGTCTTCAAGTGAAAGGGACAACGAATCCTTTTTTTACTACGTTACGACGGAGACCTCTCTCGTCCCTCCCCCACCCCGTGAAGGACCGGTCGTCGGACCCAGGTTTCGGGACGAACCGGTGAGTATCCAGCGGAACCCGTCCTAACACTAAAGGGACTGGAACCCCAGCACTCCTCCTACTCGAAATTCCTCAGATTTCGTAAACCGACATCATCCGTAAGTAACACCTCACAATAGTACTCCAGCCTGCGTGGGTGGCACCGACGTCTACAAACCCTGTCCCGACCTGTCACGAAAGGAAGCCGGAGATGACACCACCAGACACCTGTGGTCCTCTTTGAACCGTGAAATCTCTTCCGTTGACAACGACCTGGGGAAATTTAAAGAATGGGTCCGGGGAGAGGTCCGGGGCGAAGGGGTCAGTAGAGTAAGTGTACTTCGAGGACCGATAACTGACTCCGAGGGGGTTGGGAACATCGAGACCCAGACCTCGACGGTCGACAGACAGGAGAGTGTCGAGTCGGGAGGGATCACTTCGAAGAAACAGAAAGAATTCCGGCGTCACGTTTGTAGAGTCGGGACGGAGGTGTGTCGGAAAGACGAGGGAAGGGTCGGTGACTTAGTAGAGACAGGAATCTAAGGTCAGGTGTAGGGGAACGACCGGGTCGGTCTTCGGGACAGATCTAGGGTATGGTCGGTGTCGAAGACTTCCCGGTCGTCCACTCTTCGGACACTGTGTGGTCTCGGACCTCTGTCACGGGACGGGCAGTGAGGAGGACGAGAATCAGGTCTGGGACGAGATTCGAACGGGGGTCTCAGGGTGGGATCTGAAGGGGTACAAGTCCGACGTGTCCTCTTGGGTCTTCGACGAGGTCGTTTGGAAGAAGTGGACCCGACAAGTCCCTCCGGTACCCCACACACGTACCCACTCTTGAACTAGGACCCTTAAACCGTCCGACCCCGAGGTTAGGAACGGGAGAGTGGAAGGTCGACAAACTGGAACCCATTGTCGGACTTGGAGAGACCCGGAGACAACTCACGCAATTAGTAAATCACGGAGTTCCATTTTTACTCCTAAGTGACTCTGTTCTCCATCACTTACCACTCATTTACCACCCAAAATACTTTTCTGTATATTTCAGGGTTGACTCCCCGGAAGAATCAAAAAACAACAACGACTCCACATTACACGTCATTTTCCGGGTGCAGAGTTGACAAGTCACTTCAAAAGGTATACACACGTGGGTAAGTGTGTGGTGGTCCTAGTTATATTTCCTGTAAAAGTCCGGAAGTCGACTTTCCTGTAAAAGTCCGGAAGTCGGAAAGTCCGAAGGAGTGTAGAGGACCACCCACTACCATGTGCGGTAGTAAGACTGTAACTAGTGGTACCCAGCCGAAAGACAAACCCTTCAAGTGTGTATATCTTACTATGTCACACGGAGAGACGGAACGAAGAAAACACGGTGTAATATGACAGACTAAGTAGGTACAACAACACATATAACCCCTAAGTAAGAAACAGTACCGACACATGATAAGGTAACATACTAGTATCGTACTAAATCATAGGTAAAATGACAACTACCTGTAGACACGTCAGAGGTCAAACCTCGATACCTCTTGGTGACCCTTGTAGGAACACGCAGAGAAAACCACCTGTATTTGAGAGTGAGAAACCCACGTATGGATCCTTCTCTTAACAACCCAGTAGTCTACATGCATTCAAAAGAATCGACTGAAAAATTTCGATGAAACAATTTGCAACAATATTCGTAAAGCACAGGTAATAGATTAAACTATGAGATTTATTAGGAAATTTCATCCGACAGGAGTAAATCGTCCACTTATATAACTCGGACCCGACCCCTCACTACCTCAGTCGACTCAGGTAGAGAGACACACCTGGTGACAGTCCCAGATGTACCGGAAGGAGAGGAGGTCTCAGTTTCCCCGGTCAGGGGGGTGGCGTGACAGGTCGTAGGGTCCTCGGCTAGGGGGTGGTGTCCCTCAACCTCCAGTGCTCTCGGAGTGTAGGGAAGGAGTAACTTAGGTCGTGTGTCGGTGGACGGACGTTCCCCCACACACGTGTCTCCACCATTACTCACACGAGATCCACCGACATCGACGCACGAAGGTGTCAACAAGAGTAACCGAAAACTCAGGTTTACTCATCCTTTACGATAATCAAGTCCGGAGCGGACCGCGTACCGTTCCGGGACCCTATTCTCACGTCACTCTGCTCTTTAACACCTCTATTTTGACCACACTTTACCTCCGGAAGCGTGTTCCGACCTACACAGGCACACTTTACTTCAATGAAGACTCTTTTGCTCTAAATTTCTCTAAGACGTCTTAATCTAATGTAAAAGTTTAAAGGAATAATTTGCCCTAACTACGACTCCTCCCCGACGGTCGACCGACACAAACCCTAGGATGTAACGTCAAGGTCCGGGTCCACACCTGCGACGACCCATGTCCGTGGAACGTCCACCGTCCCTGGATCTGGGATGGGAGACCGTCGACTGTACCCATACTACTAACATCTGACTAGTGAAGACCTATTAAAGTCGGTGAAGTACACCCAGGTACACCCGTTTTGGAGTCCCGAACACGAGGAGGTAAAGGACCCCTTGCACCATAACTCCTGTCTCGTGGTCCGAAGAAGAACACCCAAAACAAGTTTATTTCTCGAACTAAAACTCGATGCTAGGCGAAAAACCTATACAACACCCAATAAAAATTATATTAAAATAAATAAATACCGACACGACCCAGAAGTGACCACGTGCTCCCGAAAGGTACCAACACCCCTCACCCCCGATGAGAACCCCCGAGACCTCGTACGTCTAAAATCATCAACACCGTGTGTCCGAATCAACGAGGTGTCGTACATCTTAGAAGGACCAGGTCCCTAGCTTGGGTGCAGGAGACGTAACCGTCCACCTAAGAATAGGTGACGCGGTGGACCCTTCAGGACTATGCAACAAAAAAATTTTCTGTCAATTGTTAGTATACGGGTGAGCTCATATACACACATATAAATGCACTGTGGGCACGAACGTACACGAACCTACGTCCCCGCCCGTACAGAAAAGTACACTAAATGACTCATGGATGATTACGAGTGCGACACGACCTCGGACCTTATTTCAACAAGCCCCCTCTTATTCGTCTATGCCGGGACGAAGAATACCTGGATCAAACGTTCACACGCTAATGTACATACACACTTTCATACACACGTCGATACATACGAACATCCACATTGGACGTAGACACATGGAAGACACAGAGGACTGGAGACACTACAGACGGAGGACCCAGACGATCGTGGAGGTCCACTCGTCACGGGTCGGGCTGTAGTCTCGTCTACTTAGGACTTCTGTCCGACGACCCGAAGTTTAGGGTCGAGACATACTGGATACTGTTCAGTGTTTGAAAGGTCACGGAGTCAAAAGGGTAACAATTTTACCTTTAGTAAAAGTAGAAGTTCCCGTAAACAATCAAAGACACTCCTCTCCACGTGAATTACGGTCTACAATAGGATGTACAGGGACTCCTGTAGGACCTTCATGTACGATCTCAGGAAGGGTGGTACGTCCACCCCTCTGGTTGTCCTCGAACTCTCTACGTTACTGAATAGGTTCTAGTTCTGGTCCCGAGACATGTCCTCTGGTCTATCCCCGACCAGGCACTTCAGGGACGAGGCAGTCGGGCGACGTCCTCACCCACGGGGTGTGGTGGTTGTCTCGGCTCCTCAAGTCCCCTCCGTTTCCACAGTTGTCGCCTGTCCTTACCCCAGGTCCACCACACATTTTTTTATTATTTTACTTTTATTAGTCCCATGGCAGAGTATTCCGTCACCCTCCGTTCGTGACGATTCATAAGTTAGTATCTATAGAGGGACGTCTTATGGGAATCGGGGGTCCTCTCAGGTCGGGACCGAGGGACGGACGGGGAGCCCACTCTTTCCCCCCGGGTCACGACGCAGCCTGTCGACACAACACGACACACTTGCGTCAAACCTTGTAACGGGGCTCCGTGCACCTCGTTACTGCTCTTTAGGGTTCGGGTGTGGACGGACACAGGGTCCGGAGGGTCTCGTGGGTCGCTCTGAACGGGACTCGACAGTGGGGAGCTCGACGGTGTCGGGGGCTGACCGGGGACTTCGACGGACAGTCTATCTGCGTCGGCTAGAGGACATGTACAAACGTCACCGGTGATCTGTTAGGAAACCCATTCCGAACTGAGATCAGTCACGGACATACTGAAATTGGTACCACCGTGCAAGTTTAGTTCACTAAGAGGAGGTTTACACAGGTAGTGCCCAACATCCCGGGACTCTACCTCGGCACTGATTACAGTAAGAAGGGGCGCACGACTTACCCGACTGTGATTAGCCCCGATTGAGGTCTGACGGTACAAGCCAATCGGGTCTCGTGGAGTGTACCTAATCGAGGGCCTAAGGAGTGGCTTTGAGATCCTCACGAGAAGAGTATAAGCAAAATATTGTTTCTTCGTGTCTCGTCAATTCCAGTATATCAGTTTCCACAGTCTATTTTGGTTTAACTTCCTTTGAGGCATTATTGACCGGACATGAGAAGTTTCTACGATCACAGAACTTTGTGTTTCTTCCCGAATCCTTAAGAAGGTCTAAGTTCATCTGACTTGAACTGCTGACTTACTTTACGTACTGAAAATAAAACGGCATTTTCTATAATAACCCCCTTGACTACTTTAGACTTACCTACCTATTGTCATAATCTAGTCACCATTAAAAGACCAAAACTAGTAACATGACCTCAGTACACTCTCTGACAGGAAAGATAATCCTTTAGTGTGGTTTCAAAATTCCCCACGTTCCCGAAGTAATGACTTTGGTCGAGAGTTGACTCAGTCCTTTTCTTAATATCCTTCCCTTCCTCCATCGACGTATCTATTTGTCCCTTCCTATTTCATTTATACCAAATTTTTCAAGTATAAATCTCCAAACCCCATTTCTTATATGTCCTGAAGAAAGACAAGAACGTTTTGGACCTTCAAACTTCACCACTGTTCTATTCTTCAATTTCTCGTTCTTTTGTTCACAGTCTTGTCCCTTCTGAAGGGTCCCACGTACAGTTGTTATATCTCCGAGGATAAACAGTCAGGGTCGGTCACCGGGACAGCAGTGGTACTGGACCACCTTCCTTTGACCAAACCGGGGTAAAGTGTCTACTGTCAACCCTTCCACTTCGCTAAACGTGGTCCGGGAGGTCACTGAACCCTGTCAAGGTTCTGACCTTTCATCCGAAAGACTCAAGTCCCAGATCCGAGAATCGGAGTCGAGGTGGCAACTGGGACTGGAGACCCTTTCTCACCCCACCCGTCCTGGTCCGTAAAAAGAAGGACCTCGTTACCACTTTCCTTCCGAGACCCCGTCTTCGTCTACTTGAGGTAAACGTCCTACCCTTCCCTTATAATAAGGACCTAAGACGTCCCTCGCCTTGGTCGTCACGGTCCGTCACCTCCCCCGGAGTTTATGGTCCACCTCGACCCACCACCGGTGTCACCGAAGGTCGTCCCCTCGGTGTCTCGTATTGCACCTCACTGGCCCTGACTTACCCCAACCGTAAGACCCCTCCTCCTGGCCGGGAACTCTAGTGATCCTCGCCTCTCTCACGAGGTGTCGACCCGAATCGGGCGAGAGGTTTGACCTCCGTACCCACCCGGGTCCTCGGCCACCGGAACCGTGAAACCTTTGCAGGTTAGACTCCCCGTCCGACCGGCCCCCATCCACCGTTCTCAACGACTCCTGAACCCACACCGGACTGTCTGGTGGGACACCCCACACCCTTCTCGACTTACTGGAGACCGTCAGGGAGGACCAGTGGGCCTGACAGACCGAAAGGGGGTCTAATTTCTCGACTCCCAATCACAGACCGTCGGCCTACTCAGTCTGACCCTCGGACGGAAGAAGGACGTAGTCGGGCGGGTCCCTAAGTCAGGCTGGTCCCATCCCTATCCCATTCCCAACCCGAGTAGAGGGGAGTTTATAGGGAGACGTGTGGGGTTCTAAACCCCCTTGTGAGTTCGACTCACGTAATCAAATAAAACGACCCAGGGCATACACACACACACACAGTCGTACTCGGACGTGCACACACGTCCCCGTTTGTGGTAGGTAACATTTTATAGTCACAAAAGTACCCACTCATCATTAATGACCCATTACGAAATTTTGGAAAGGACTTCCTCGTCGTTTCGACAAAAAAAGATTTCAGTCCTCATGTAATTTTCCTAATGGTACATCTAAACTAAAAATCTATTGTGATTTTACCTAGGGTTTACCTGAAGTCGTTTTCCTACGATAGAGGAATTACCTTTCACGTACCGGGCTCCGAGTCGAGGGTCTCGGCCCGTCTCCTCCCTCCCTCCCTTCTCCACAGACGTCCCGGCTGACCGTCCGACCTTCCCCCGACCCCTCCGTCCTGTCCCTCCTTCTCGGGTCTGGGAGACCCCTCGTAGAACGAGGTAGACCCCTTTTTCCCTGGTATCTACAGGAGGAATTTCGGGAAAGTGGAACGGTCCCCACAAAAGTTCAGAGGACCTGGTCGGGTCCCTCTCGTTTATCGCACTCATAAGGAATTCCTTCCCTCTCCACTCAGTCTGAAGAGGGTCCTGGAGTCTGAAAGATCTGTCTCTTTCGTGTTCCAGGGGCCTACGAGACCCTGGAGGAACCGGTCCGACTGGGATCACAAGGCACAGAGTCACCTGTAGTCTGTGATTGTCCTCGGTGTACCGAAGAATTCTCAAGAGGTCCCGGGTCTTTCGTCACAGGTCTATTCGTCGGACGGACCTCGTCCCACAAGTCCGGTATGTCTCGGAGGTGGAATACGGTCCAACCCCTGGACCCCGTCGTACATCCAAGTGAGGGATATTGGAGGAACCCAGGAGATCCACGGGGCAGAGTCGCCGCTATCTTAATGGTCGATGGTACACCAGATATCGGGACGTCCGAATCGGAAAGGTCCTCAGTTCTAACGACCCTAGGGGGAAGCAAACCCCCATATTGAATCACCCGGTCTATATAAGGGACTCATTCCTTCAAGGTCGGTGGGGGTTTGGGGGGTCGTCACTTTCGTGTTCACATCTCGGGACCCTCCCGGGGCGTACAGACCCTTCCCTCGGTCCGGACGACGGTCGGGTCCCCTTGTTCCCCTTTTAGTCGGAATCCCTCCGACCTATCTCCGAAGCGGACCCCAAAAGGTTCGACCTTAAATATACGTATCGATACGACCGACCGATAGGGAGGTGTCCGGGGTCCTTGTCAAAACGAGGGCCCTCGGGGGTCTGGAAGAGTGTGGGTCGAGAAACTTAGGAAGGGCGTAAACGAGGGACATCCGGTCCGGAACCTTTCCAGGGGACCCGGGGAGAATCGAACGCCCACACAGACGAGGGGTCGGTCGGAGAGACCCGAGGAGTCTCGAGACACTGGCCCGACCGGGGACAGTCGCCTCTGTGTCCGTCCGGACTCCTGCGTCGGTTGGACTCGGGGTAGTGAGAGAGTCTGGTTAATTGGAAATCTCGACGTAATTCCTTTACTCCGTCGCCTGAAGGGTCGATTTGTCTACCCGGGACGCCCCTGACCCCCTCCTTCCTCGCTCGGGTCGTGTCCTTCCGACCAGTCGGAGGTGTGACGGGAGCGGACAGAACGACTAGGACCCAAGAGGTCCCGGCGGGGGAGAGGGTCTCCTCCGTCGCTCCGCCTCTTCTCGTGTCCTCCCTGCGTCCTGGGGTCTCCGGTTGAACTACGCCCCGAATGTACTCGTCAAACCGGACAGACCCAGAATCAAAGGGGTGGACACCTTACTCTCGTAAACGGATATTCTTCAGGCCCTCGGGGAGACTGGTCTGTAGACACCTGAGACTCTGACTCCAGGAAACCTTCGATGAAGAGAGGACTTCGGAATCCTTCCCAGTGGGAACCTTCTTCCTTCCCTTACCAACCCCACCCTCCACGTCACTCCCCCTCCTGGCTCTCCTCCCCACGGGACCCTGATCTTGACTTGGGTCTCGGACCTCTCATGCGTCCAGGAAACCTCTTCTACCCGGGTCCTTCTCCCTCGGAAGTCCCCGAACAACCTTTTGGCTCCCCCGTCCTTCCTCAACCCGAGAAAGGAGGTCTCCGCTGAGGAGTCGGGTCGTCACGGGACCAGTCCCTTCCTTGTGGGAGATGGGGGTGGTGGGGACACTCCCCGAGAATCTGATCACAGTGTCCGTTGGGGCGACAGGTCGGACAGAGACTCTGAGGGGCGTGAAGGTAGGTTCGGACCTTACGTGGTGTGGGCTCGGCGTCCCGAGACGTACCCACAGGTCCAGGGGACCTCTGTAGGCGGGGGTGGAGGAAGAGTTGGAGGGGAGGGACACCGGAGTCCCGACCCCGGGACCCTCGCACGGAGACACGTGTATGTTCGAGTGCGGACGCACGTCACGGTCACACGCTCACTTACGTGAACGAACGACGACCCACCAGACGGGGAGGGAGGTCCGTTCCGGTACGACTCGAAGGACAGGAGACATGAGTGGTGAAAAAACACACGACCCTTCGAGTATACCCGGGACCCTCGGCCGGTCTCAGAGGTTCAGAATGAAACCATCCTGCTCGTTCCTAGTCTCCGTGACTTTGAGGGGAAGTCCTATCCCGTCCATCCTTCAAACTTAGATCGATCTTTGTAAGGACCCCCGACGGGTCCACCGGGTCGCACTTAGTCGGACGGTCAAGTCCTCTACGTTCTCTGTGTCCAAACTAGGGACCCAGGCCTTCAAGGTGACCTTGTCCTTTACCGTTGGGTGAGAACGGACCTCTTAGGGTACCTGCCTCCGCGGACCACCCGATGTCAGGTGTCCCAGTGTCTTAACCTCGGCTGGATCGTGGACTCGTCCGTGTGTACGTCTTTGTAAGGATCCCTCTGGTCGTTGCTCCGGTCGCGGGCGACAGAGGGGTTGTGGTCGGTCCTCGAGGTCTCGAGGACACGGGGGTCGTCATAGTGTCCTCGTGAGGTGAAAGAAGAACTCTGGGGGTGTTGGTGCTCCGAAATCAGACTACACAGGCCAATTTTATTTTTCGTGTCACGTCACACTCCTGCAGGACTCCACCGTTTGTCTAGATCACCTTGGGTTCGGGTACTACTCGAAGAGTCCCGACGACCTTCGTGACTACTTTACCCCGACGGACTCCTTCGGAGCCCACATGTCACCCAGTGTGTCGTGTCCCCTGTCACCGACCTACCTCTCCCCACTGAGTCCCCTCGACCCGGGACCCCGACCAACACACGGACGTCGGTTCGTCTGAACCCCGAGGACGTCGAAGACCTCCCTGGAAGTACCCGGTCCCCTCCTCCGACACGGAACGTCGGGGTGTCGCACCCTGGGTTCCGGTCCTCTCCACCAACGGTTCCTCTGCCCCTCCCTAGGACCCTCCCCCGTCGTCTTTCTTCGTCTGCCTGTACAGGACTCGGTGTCGCGGGTGGCACAGGTAGACAGACAGGCAGGTGTCCACACGGCTACGAGAGGCAGGTCGGGTTTCCCTTCGTCTTCCCGACGCGCCCGACGTTGGCGTTCTAGTTCCTGGCGATGGACGACTTCCGCGACCTGGTCATGACCGTGCTCCTGACGGAGTTCACGCGGACGACGCTGACGGCGGACCCGCTCCACCCGAGGTGCGAGATGTGGTTCCGGTTGGAGTAGGACACGGCCGCGCTGATGGACTCCACCCGCCGGAGGGGGTGGGGTGTGCGTGGGACCGGGACGGCGGGGCTCTCGGGGGAAGAGGTGTGACCGGGACGAGACGGGACGAAGTCGGGGGTGTGGGTCAGAGGCGTGTAGGACCGGGGGTGGGGCGGGGACCCTGAGTCACGGGTCGTGAACAGGTCCCGCCCGTACAGAGATTGGTAGCCCGTAGGTTCTCCTCGGAGGGTTCCCGTGGTTATACCAAGACGGAGACGAAAACGGTCCGCGAAGACTGGGTGGGACAGGGACCTTAGCTCCTTCCCTACGCCACTTCCTCGAAGGTCCTCGTTCATCCCCTCAAGGTTGAAGGGACCCGGGGGACCGGACGACCAAAGGAGGAGTTATAGGGGTCCCGGGTCGAGGGGTAGGAGGTCCACCCGGGACCCTAATCTGTGGGGGTACGGACGTCTTAGACCATCCATCGGTCTGGGACCTTCTCGGTGACTACAACCTCGAATTTTTGGACCCAAATTTGATCAAGACTCGGAGAAAAGGGTTGAAGTCAAATGAGGAGATATCTATCACTTTTATGGTTGTGAAGGGGTGGAACGTAAGGAGTCTCAAGGTTGGGTGGGAAGGGGATGTTGGACCTAGGATAAGGGACCCCGACGAAGGGGGTCAATAGGGAGGGAATCCGGTAGATACTGTAGTCGTTCCGACCTTCCTCAGGTGGTTCGTCCCCGGAACCGAATCTGGGTCGTAGACGTAAACCGAGGGTACGTCCGACGACCCACCACCGACCCGGAACGCCCCTTCCTTCCGGGTAGCGTAATTAATCATCCAGCACCGGTCCCAAAGAACCCCGAGGACGAGTCTTGACCCGAACAACGCCTCCTCCCATGCTAATTTTCGTCTCCGAGGGGATGAATGGGTTTCTCGGATTCTAAATGGACGGAGGTGGAAGACGGAAACGTCCTCCAAAACAAAATAAAAACAAAAAAAAGTTCACCACGATATTTGGTTCTACACACTGAGTCGGACCCCGACCTCCTCTCTACGACTCCGGTTCTCCTCCCCAATCCGTAACCCCTGAGTGGGGAACCGTTGGACCTTCGGCGGAGGTTCAGACCTCCAAATCCTGTAGTGGACCCCCGATTGGGTCGGTCCGACTCCCCTCCACCGTCTGGTCGACTGGACCGGTCCCCACCGGTGTCACGTCCTCCCCGAGTAGATATTCCAGTTACGTAGGTGTTCGTGGGACCCGGGGCGGTCGATGACCTCGGACTTCTATAAAAGGACCCGAGACCGTCTCCGGGTCCTTACTGAGACTCCGGTGCACCCGGTCATCCGGTCCCCCGGACACCCCGAAGGAACTCAACGAGTCAGGGTCTCTTACAGACGGGTCTTGGACGGGGAGACGTCACTGAAGAGTAACCTGACCACCGGTCTTTCCGGGGAGAACCGCCCGTCTACAACACCGGGTCGGAAACAGACGGAATTAGACTCGGTGGTCCGTCGAGTCCGACTACTTATTACCTCGATGCGAGTAGACGTCCGCGGACTCGAACTCGACCTGTTTAGTCCCTAATCTCCCGGAGGGCGAACGGAGAGCCAGGGAACGGAGTGAACCCCGGACCGACCGTGTATGGGGACCTTACAGGTCAGTTCCCGTCCGGACTTACCCCTCCCTCACTCAAGGGACAGGAATCTCGAAACGTTAGTCGTCGGTTCTCCTCCCCACGGACGGGGTTTCTCCGCAACACGGTCTACAGGAACTTTGAAGAAAACCGTAGTCAGGACAAAATCTTCGTAGAAATTTGTCCTAGTAGATCAGGTCGTAGGGATAAAGTTTCTTCCCTTTGACTCCGAGTTCCCGCAATCCGTTCAGTGTGATACTCAGTCATCGTCTTTTTCTGATGGCGTATCACCACGATAGTCCTAAATCACTGAACCAGAAACTTCTCGGGGATCCTATCGTGGACCGTATATCGTTTACGATACATCCGTAAGTGATTTCCTCGACACCGATTCTCCAATGTCAAAAGTGTTCGGACACTTCCGATACAAAGTCAGGGGTAAAATGTCAACTTTATTTAGTCCGAGTCTCTTTGAGTTACTGAACGAATTCCTGTGTCGGGTACTGACCGTCTGACATAGATTCAAGTTCGAACACATTCGGACCTTAGGAACGAGTCCCGGGTCGGATGAATGACAAGACCATCGGGGTCCACGAACTCCCTGGGATCACCCTCGGGAGTAACAGTCGTTTCGGTCCCCTGTCCGTCAGAGTTGGTTGAGGACTCAGGGGTGTCCGAGGATGGACTCACTGACACAGTCAAAGAGACTTCGGACGAGAGCATCGGCTTCAATCTGTGACAGTAGACACGAAGAAGGGAGGCCGGGCCCGGACGGACGACTTGATGTCCCCATCCCCCGTCCACCCGGGGGTTCAGTTCCGTTGAGGGGACGGGGGGCGTCGGGGGGTGTCCGGGGACTCGGGAGACGTGGGAAGGGAGACGTGGGAAGGGAGACGTCCGAGAAGCCGTGGTGTCCTTTGACGCGACGGACGTCGTTCGACTAAGGTCGGAAACTCTACCACTACGCCCGGGCCCTGTTGCAGATAGTGGAGCTGACGAAACGGACGGTCGAGACGTTGGTCTCCACTCACGACCAGGCATGGTCTGGGTTGTGTGAGTCGTCGGGGAGCGACTGTGGACGACGGTGTCTGGTCCTCACGGCATCTCCGTGCGTGCGTTCGCGCCCAAGACACGCGTACAACAACATTCATACATGAACGTACACACACAAAATCATACGGACTCGGGAGATCGGTTTACACACACGAGATTATCGTACACATGAGCACACCTCAAGTAGAGACACGTTTGCCTTACCTGTCCCGGCACGTACTCGACACGCATGCAACACACAACACAGGTACTGACATAAAAATTTACAGACACATGTTCCGCCCAGACACACACAACACACACACACTACCCACTCATACGGACACGTACACACAAAATTTACATACACGTGGTCTCGGGATACATACACAGGACACGGGACACACGATGTACGTCTGTGTACGTACCTGTAAGATCACTCTTCTCAAAGGGTCTGGACTGGTCACTTTATGGGGACCCCTTGACAGTGAGTAAGGACACTGAGACCAAGGTCGGGTCGGAAGAAAGACCAGAAAACCGGGGACGAGACACGGGACGGGGGGACGGGACACCCTCTGGGATTTTCGGGAAACGAGTCCTCGGGGTTTCAATCCTTTCTCGAGTATGTTTACGAGGGTCTCCAACTCCAGGGCCCCTGGACGTCGCTTGTGACCAAACAGACCCCGATACGGGTCTGGGTGACGGTCCCCCCGAGTCACTTCAACGTCGTGGTGGACCACCAACTTCGCCCTAATCGACCCTGGCCTCGACACTGGAACCCCAGGGTGAGTTCCGCAGACTGGGGGCCCCTGTAGAAGCCCCCTTCCCGACTTAGGAGGTCACGAACTCCTCCTGACCCTCTCCGTCCCGGAAGAAATCCAATCTCCCTTCTACAACCCTGACCCAGTGGAGAAGGGCCTTTGGGTGTCTAAGACAAATCTTCTGCTCACGGGCAGTGACTCGGTAGAGGAAGTCCACCCACCCCTTGTCTCCCAACCTTTTCAGCCGGTAAAATAGGGAAGAAGAAAGAGGTAGAGACGGAGAGAGAGGGAGAGGAGAGAACCAGAGAAGGATAGAGAAACAGGTAGAGAGAAAGAGGGAGAGAACCCGCTGTAAAGATGTGGAAGGGTGGTTCGGGTCGGGACGGGGGTGCGGTGCTCTCTGGACCGACACCTTCGGAGACCGGACCCGACACCCGGACCGACTCCCGACCCGACTGGGTCCCACTGACCGACCCAAACGAACCTTGAAAGACCCTAGGACAGACCTTTCGAGTTCCGTGTCTGAGGGGTCCTGGAGTGACAGGGGTACAGGAGGACCCGGTCACCCCAGGACAGACCTCGAGGACGGTAGGCGACCCTGGGGTGGTACCGGAGAGAGAGGACGAACCTAAAAGGTCTAAAACACACCCTCTGTTTAAGAAGGACTTCTTGTTGTACTAGAACACAGTCTACCTGATACTCCTCCCCGTCGAGTTGCCGTGGAAACTGAGGGTGCAAGTCATTGCGGGCCGTGGACCGGAGGTCCGGGCAGACAGACAGGTAGGTGGGCGGACAGGTGGGCGGACCGGCCGGTCGGCGAGAGGCAGGAGCTACCCTCCCCGCCGGGAGGGAGGCGGCGACGGGCAGACACACGCTGGGGAGGACCCCGGTCCGACCCGGACATGTCGGACAGAAGACATATATTTACCCTTGTAAATAAAATACTCTTTACATTACGCTAAAATAATGACCGCACCTAATTTGAATACTTACAAAGGCCCCTCCAATGAGACGTAACTAGTGTACTGACTGTGTCTGGACCCCCTGGGAGGGGAGTCGAACCCTCATTTTGTTCCGGGAGGGAGTCAAGAACCGTCCCACCTCCCGGGATCTCGTCCTGCACCCCCGGGATCGTACACGACAACAACCCGTTCCCTCAAGGTCCACCCGGAATACCTCCTTTCGACCTCCCCTTCCCTGTTGGGGGTCATCGGGGGTTGGTCTTCACCCTCGATCCGACACTGGGGGGGTAGGAGACCGTTGGTATATGGGACCGGGGGTTTACTTTTGAAGGGAAGGGACCCTAGGACACAATGTAGGGGGCGTATGACGAGTCAGTCCCTGGGTCGAGACTAGATGGAGGTACGATTCTGGGGTTTAGGGTCCGAGGGACGGTACCCGGGTGTTAGGACTTTGGAGAGAAGTGGAAGTCCCCCTGTTCTTCGTAAACGACAGAGAAGAAATGTCGGACCCAGAACCGTAAAACGAGGAGACCCACTCTCTCTTTTAGGACAAAGAGACATTGAGTTGGGTGCGTCCGACCTCCAAAAGTAAGTAAGTCAGCCGTTTGGAATTAGGCGAGACAGAGTCGGGATACGACGGTCATGGTCTGTGCTCCTACTTAGTGCCTAACCTATGTCAGACACGGGAACTCCTGGTTCCCCTTTCGGTTCTTTTGTTTGTCTAGTGTAGCTTCACTCCTGCTTACGGTGCCCCTCTGGGCCCTGTCCGGGCAAAGGAGGTCGTCTGTGTCCTGATAAACGCTACTGAGGTCTCAGTCTGTCTGTTCAGTTGTGGTGTGTCTGTCTATGCACACGACTGTTCTTCTCTACCTGTGCGTGTATCCACCCACACAACCGTCTCTCTCCATCCCTGTCGGTCCATCGACCGTCCTCGAGTCTGGCCTTCCGTCGGTCTGTTGGTCACTGGCTCACCCCGGTGTCGACGTCGGGGTGGGTGTCACCCCGGTACCGACCTCGGTGTACCGAGGTTCGTGTACCGGACCTCGACTTTTCCGTAGTGGAAAGGTCATAATTTCTCTCTCCGAGGAACCTAGGTTTCGGCTTTGTCTCTTCCGACTTACCTGTCCGAAGAGGTTGGTAGTCCGATGAGTGAGGGTGAAGCGGTCCCTGACAAAAATAGGACCGGTGTCTGGTCTCGGGCTACTTCAGTCGGGTGTCGAAGTTCGAGACGGATGAGGACCTGTTCCCTGAACAACGGACCTACCTCGCCCCCGACGTGACACTGGAGTACAGTGGGTGGGGTTCCGGACGAAGAAGGGACCTCACTGCACCCTCCTGTGGACCCGCGAATCCCCGTGCACCTCCTCCAACACAGAGATTCTATACTAAAACACCGGTCACTGGGTCAGGTGTCCTTCCCCAACGATGCCGGTTCCTAGAACCCCATTCTCAAGAGGAGAAACCCAGAGGGTGGAAGACACTTCCTCGACGTAGGTACATATACTCTCTCTTCTCTCCGACTTCCCCCTCACTCAGACCACTCTGGTCCTCGACAGTAGGTATACACTGATACACCCTGACACTTACCTAGACTCGTGTACTTGACCTCCGACTTCAGGTATCACTCCCTAAAAAGAACGAGTTGTACTCGTTCATTTAATAAAGAGACCTGACGTCGTCTCAGGGGTCACGGTCTGGGAGGGACCGGGGACTCCAGATCCTACCGACACGGGTGGGGGTTCTTGGGTTGAGGACTGAAGCCTCAAACGGTGTCTATTTCAACATTACGTTCAATTAACGTACCAATAGCTCTTTATTGCCTCGGTGAGCTTACGTCAAAGACCCGTTAATGTCAACAAAGGTTGTCTCAATGGTATAACGTCGGTACTTTATTACACAGTAAAACGTCATTAATACATTAATTGAACAGAGTGTGAGATCCAACGTGTTGTTAATTAAGTAAGTGTTACTCTAACTGAGTTTTCAGTCCGTCGATCCGAGACTTTCGGGGATTCTCGTCTCGGCCGGAGGATTCTACTGGGGTCGGGGTGAGACGGACTGCGTCTGGAACGGTCCTACGAAGAGGTCGGATTGCACCACACCTTTCGAGGTTCAGGTCGTAGCACTGAGGTGCCTGGAGACAGAGTGACAGGAGGAGGTCCTTTACCCCTGCTAGACGAAGGACCCTGTCGGTGTTCCGAATCTAGGTGTGACACTTCACGACACGAATGTACTCGACCCCAGTGGTAGGACCTGTAGTACTTCAGGACTCATCCTCTGGGAATCGGGTCCTTCTGGGTATCGTCAAGTGTCGACGGGGGTGCTTCTCCGGTGTGTTCCGGAACGGAGACGTCGACATCTTGGTTATCCACCCCTCCTCTCGCTCAGTCTCTCCCCAGGTTAGAGACATCGTCCCGTCGGTTCGATCCCGACCTTACCGATGACCCTCGGTCCGTAATACACGGACCTCTCCTAAACGTTCGGAAGTCCCCTCTACGTCCTTCTGGAACTAAAAGAGGTGGACGGACCAGTGACACATCCTCTTTGAACCAATTTATATCGCGTACTTACCAGGACTGGACCAAGAGGAACTCCGACGGAGGGTGGTGGTGTCCCCTGACCTAATCTCTTCGGTCCAACTGACTTGTACTAGGTCATCTCCGATATCATCGAGTTCGGAGTCGGACCCCGAACACCCACCACCCTTACACCTTCCGGAACGTGACGTCGCTACGAATTTATGGGAGATAGGGGTTGGTCGGGTACCCTAGGGTAGAGGGGAGGACGAAAGGAATCACCGAACCGTAGTTTTTATGAGATTGTTCTCCGGACCCCGAGTACCTTGTACCGTACACGAATACGGGGGTGACGAACCAGACTTCGACCTGGTGTGTCAGACACAAACCTTTCTTCGAACTCAGATCGGAACGTTGATGATGTTCCGGGTAGGATTTTGGAATGTACCGGGTCTTTGGCACGAGGTGTGGTACTCTGTGTATCCTCGGTGTCCACCTTAGGTGTACTTTAGAGACGGACCCTGTAGAGTAGAGATGTACCTCCGTCGACGAGAAAGGGAATTTCGACAGTCTCTATCACTTCCCGGCCGATTTAGACCGTGACTCGCTAGGGGTCGTAGTGAGTGGACCCCTACGACGGTGTTCCACTCCCATCCAAGTCCTTTCTACAAAACATCGACTCTAACACATAGTGAGAACCACTTTTGAGGTCACTCTTTTAAGACGGTCAGACGTTTAGTAATAAAGCGATATACGACAACCAACGAAGCAGTGAGTCAGTACAGGCTGAGAAACGCTGGGGTATCTGACGTCGTGTGGTCAGAAGGGACAGGAAGTGACAGAGGGCCTTAAACGAGTTTGAGTTCGGTAGAGTAGGAGACAACGGGGGAAGAAGAGGACGGGAGTCAGAAAGGGTCGTAGTCCTAGAAAAGGTCACTCAACCGAGAAGCATAGTCCACCGGTTTCAAACGATATATAAAGGAAACGATATATAAATTAACGGATTATTACTTATCTCTTCTCGACTGTACTTCTACTCAACCACGTCTTTTTATGAACTAGGTCTGACCAAATAGTACTCTTTTACTAGTTTACTTTTTTTGTGTGTGGGTGTGTGTCTTAATTCTAGGTCCTTTTTTTCACGACCAATTAGTCATGGATGACTCGTTTGGAGTAGAGACGAGGACCGGAGACCCCGTCTGAGAGTCCGATGAAATAGGGTCGTTCTCACCCTTGGAGGACGAGGGTCTCCGTTCCAAACTCCCCACAGGTCTAAAGAAGTCTGAGAACCGTGGAGGTCACATCTAACAAGAACTCGAGGGAGGACAACCCCGGTAAAAAAACAGGGGGTGGTTGTCGGGGAGGTCGGTCACCCAGACGGGGGTTAGATGGTTGTGGAGAGACAAGGACGATGGTACAAGTCGGGGACTCCGGGGTCACCGGAGGTCGTGAGTGGTTGAGAGGGGGACCCTGACCTAGGTTGCGAGTGTATTATTCAAAGTGTCGTTTGAAGAAAGGTGGGACACGAAAGAACGAAAGTGACGGATATGGGTAGAGTAACCTAGTCGTCTGGAGGGTGCCACACCGAGTAAGATGGACGCAATCTGGGAGTGCTGGGAGAGATCCCAGAGTCCCGACGTGGATTCCTTTCCCTTGCGGTAACGACGAGGCCGTAGGTAGTCCCCACGCCCCGTCTCCACTCTCCACGAAATGAGACTTTGACGACATCGTCCTTCCTCTCCGACCTGGTTCGGAGTCCATCCTCCCTTGGGATATCGGGTCTCTCTCTTCAATCAAAATTCTTGGATAAAAGTCACAAGCCCCGTCCCCTTTGAACCTACGTTTATAAAACCTGAGATGTTTTACGAAAAATAAGACCCCGGTGTAGGAATAGGAAAGACTCTTGACTATCTTCGGGAGACACGACGACCCATGAGGTTTAGTGGTCAGCGAGGACGGGAGGTCTGCGGGTCAGACGTGTCGATGGGTTCCGAAGGTCACCCACGACGAGTCCGGGGCTAAGAGACCTGAGTGTACAAGTCTCGCGTCCTGTTCGTCGGGTCAGGGTTCAGGTAGGGTGGCCGTGACTCGAAATGTCTCTGATACTGAAACCGTCTCTTTCCGACTCAGGGAGTCCGACGTACTTCGTGGCTCAAGCCCCCAGACGTATGGGTGTAAGGGGACGGAAGAGACGTCCGTGTTGGCCTAGGGTCTCTCTTCGATTCCGCCCCCGAAGAGGGAGACGAACTGAATGTCTGAGCATGGAGGACCCAGACGAAACACTCGCCTCACCTCAAAGGATATCAAGACCGTTCGGGTACCAATAGAGGGTCTCAGACTCTACGATTCCCTGACTCCGTCAAGGGTCCGGTGTGGAGAACAAGGTGGACCAGAGAGCGACGTGGACCCCTGTACCCCCGAGCGGGGTATCTCCCCGGTTTCCGAAGGGGTCTCCTGGGTCCGAGGGGAAGAAGGAGGAGGGAGGGGTAGACGGTTGTGTCTAGTCCCTAGTGAAGGGACTCTATCTCCCCGTCCCTCTCGACTTAGTCCCTTACTCTCTCCCTCGTCCTTCCCTCCTTTCCACGCTTACTCCTATCCCTCTTCCTTCCCCCGCACCCCCTTTCTCTACTTTTCTCTACTCTGTCTCGTCCTTTCTCTTGCCCGTTCTCAGACCCTTCTTAGACGGTTGACGTCCCTTCTGAACCCCATCCCCGGCGGTACCACCGTCTCCCGTCACACCGTACCACCACCGTGTACCGGACCGTCGGTCAACACACACAAGTCCACGAGGAGGAGAACCGTCGAATGACGGAACCCGTTGAATGAATCGAATGTCTACTCCGCAAGGAGTAGAAACATTCCCTACACAGTTACCATGGATGAAGAGTCTCGACGGAACTTGTAATCGACTCAGTAATGTACCTGTTGTAAATGTTGACGTCGTCCGAGTACCATTAGTGGTCTTGTACGTTAAGGTGGCGACCTTGTAAGTGACGCAAGTCGGTACAGATCCAGACCAAGACTCCGAACCTCAGGAGGGTATCCTCCGAACCCGAGGGGTTCCGTCGGAGACCGGTGTGCGGTGACCAACAACGACCCGTAGTCACACACGAGGGACCTTTCCCGTGACGTGAGACCTGAGTCACCCGAAAGTTTTCGTTTTTGTACGGTTTGGGTCGACTCGGTAATATCTCGAGACAACAACAAGTAACAAATCAACACAGGTTGAGAAGTCCCTGGGGTACCTGACATCGGACGGTCCGAGGAGACAGGTACCCTAAAGGGTCTATTCTTATGACCTCACGCGACGGTAAAGAAAGAGGTTCCCTAGGAGGATTGAGTTCCTGACTTGAGTGTAAAGGACGAAAAGTCCGCCTAAGGAATGGTGAGTCGGTGGTCCCTTCGGTATTGATATAACGACGACGACTCAGTGAAGTCAGCACGGGCTGACACACCGGGGTATCTACCGTCGGGTGGTCAGAGGGGGTAGGGACCCTCCACGATAAAAACAATGGGGGTAACGATACCCACGGTGATAATAGTAGTAGGGGTAAAATGTCGACTTCTTTCTCCGAGTCGCTCGACAAGATCATTCGTTATCTTGGATCTAGACTTAAGTCTGGACCGGATTGGTCTAAGGTACGTCCATTAAAGGTATACTCTACTTATCGATCTGCGTCGGGGTACGTCACTTTCCTAGGCTCCCATGTGTCATCCAAAATGGATACTGTCTCGGGGACCTGAAGGTGGAGGGGTCTGATGGGGACTCAGAGTGTTGGGTAGGAGGTTTACTCTTGAATAAAGAACCCATTCCTACCGGGAAGACAGGGAATGACGTGTAGGATTGACTCGGAGAGTGACCCGGACCGAACACGACCCACGACCCAACCTTGCCTCGTTAAGGTCCACTACCTCAATCTCCGTCACATTCCACCTCGTTACCACTCTGAGGTCGTCGAGTAGGTGAGGACCCCGACCCCCAAAGAGTCAGTGGTTAGGGACCCGACCTCCAAAGAGTCAGTGGGTTAGGGACCCGACCTCCAAAGAGTCAGTGGGTTAGGGACCCGACCTCCAAAGAGTCAGTGGTTAGGGTTCCGACCTCCAAAGAGTCAGTGGTTAGGGACCCGACCTCCAAAGAGTCAGTGGTTAGGGACCCGACCTCCAAAGAGTCAGTGGGTTAGGGACCCGACCTCCAAAGAGTCAGTGGGTTAGGGACCCGACCTCCAAAGAGTCAGTGGGTTAGGGACCCGACCTCCAAAGGGTCAGTGGGTTAGGGACCCGACCTCCAAAGAGTCACTCTGTCAGGAGTCACTTAGTAGTAAGTCAGACCCTCGGTCGGGTAGTCAGTCAGTTGTCAGTACTTAGTTCACAGACGGTGTACGGTTGTACGGTCCGTACCAAGACCCACGTTTCCTTACCTTCACGGTTACCTCTTCCTTCTATCCCAGGAAGAGACACACAGTAAATGTGGGATCACCCCCTCTGTTTACTATTTATCTAGTTATTGTTCGATTTATATCACAGTTCACCGAACTCCCTCCGAATGAAGTCTGTCTCACCCTTCCTTATCCGAAAAGAACGAGTGAGAATATCTGGTAGAATTGGTTTCTCGAGTGAAACCCCTTTAGATCTGGGTCTCTCTTTCGTTATGGACATCCGTGTGATATCGGTCTGACCAAACCTTCGGACCGGAGGACCCGGAGTCGGACTGGGTCCCGAGACAGAGGACGTAGGACTCTGGACATAAGGTCGGTTCCCAAAAGGAACCCTGTGTTACGTACTTCTCTCGTAGAGAGTCGGGACTGTGGACGAGCGACGAAGAGAGGAAAACAAAAGATCCAAGTATTTTTTATCGTAAGGAATTTTATGGTCCTTTGACCCGAACCCAAGGACCGACGGTAGTGGTCAGAGGGACGTGTCATTATGGTGATTGAATCCTGTATGACCGACCTAGGAACGAAGGTCCCTAAGATCAGACTAACAAGATTTGTGAACCTTACTGACGGGAGGTGTCTCCGACGTAGTTCTTTCATCCAAAGAGACTTCTAAGACGTACTGGTCAAAGGTCCCTCTTCTCCACGAAATTTTCGTCTTTAACCGCCACGGGTCTCCCGGTGTCCTATTACCCCGTCGTACTGGTCGGGAGGAAATGGAGAAGAGGTCTGGGAGTGGTGGGAGTCGAGAAAGAAGTGGTGGGAGTCGAGACGACCAGATAAGACTCCCACCTCCACTAGGTCGAACTCCGAGTCAGAGTCCCGAGGATGTCCTGACTGGACCGGGTCTCTCCCCGGTTACCTCCACCCAAAGAGAACTGACACACAGTGTCTCGACTCCAACCCCCGACGACGGTTGTCACGTGGGGTGGTCCGTGGGGGACCTCCTTCCCACCAAAACAGACTGGGGACTCTACGGGGAGGACGAAGTAGGGCCGGAAAGTAGGTCCCGATATCTAAAGATCTTAGGGGGACTGTCATCTCGGGGAACGAAGACCTACTCCCTGTGGTCCGGGGGGGGGGGTCGGGGTAACCGAGGGTCACTTCTTCACTCCCCTTGGAAGTGTTTCGTCCCAACCACATCCGTGACCAAGACACCCCGAGTCCTTTGGGACCTGGGGGAAGAGGTTCATGTGTGTTCAACCTACGGGGAGTAAGAGTCTGGGTCGACCGGACCGGACAGGAAGTGGGGGAGAGGACGTGGACAGAAGAACGAGTCCCGGATAAACCTTCGATTAGGGACACAAGTAATTCACTGGGGAGGAGGACGGGGAGACGAAAGTAATCTTTGTTCTCTCGATTAATGGTTGACGAGACTCCGGGGTGGTGACCGGTAAAATCTCGACTACGTCGGGAATTTTACACTAAAATTTTAGAGTAAAGGGACATTACTTTACCCGATGGGCAGGGAGGGACCATTCCGATTAGTGATGACGAAGGGTAGACTTCTCCCTGGAACGAGGAACAGGAGGGTGGATCGGAGTCCGACACCGAAAAATGTCTACGGAAAGGCCCGAGGCTTCGTCCCTCCGTCACCCTCGTAGTAGTCTCCTAGGAGAGGAAGGTCCGTTTACAGGTTCACTCAAGTCCTTTCGACTCGAACCTCCTCTGACGCGTTCTATCCAGGTTTGTCCATCCCAACCTACCTCTCTTCCATAACTCCTCCTCCCTACTTCCCTTTTCGTCCCGACTGACCACCACTAGTAGGGGAGACCTCGAAGTCTTAAAAGGACGAGTTTGGGTTCCGAACTTGTACGGGACATCTTCCCTCTTACCCCAATCCCGATGTCACGAGGGACCTCGAGAGGTACCAAGACTTGAAAAACTCGGACTCGAGAGACCAAGACAGTCGATGGGTCTCACCTTTCCTACTACCTTTCGTGGAGGTTCATAGTTCTGCATCGGAAAAAAAACTTCTGTCCACGAGTGACAGAGGTCTTCGTCGACCTCAGATTCTTCCCTCTGGGGAGCAGTCCGGAGAGATTGAGACCCTTTACTACTGTTTGTGTCGGGAAGTATCGCTGGGTAGAAAAAGAAGAGGTGGAGGACGGACCTTGGATGTCCACCTCTTTTCTGTTTTACTTTTCCCCTTTAGAAAAAAGCCCCCCCCCCCCCGTTCTGTCAAACACCCTAATCAAGGGGTTGGTCCCTGGAATGGACCCGAAGGGGGTTGGGACTTCGTGTCCCAGGTGGTCCTTTAAGGGTTTCCTGTTAGAATTAAAACAGTATATACATTCAAACAAAGTAGAGTTTTTACGTGAAAAGAAAACGTGAAATCTATAATATAAATAAAATTTATTGTATCCCTCTACGGGATTGTAACAAAGGAATTAAATCCCGGAGATTGAACCCGAGGGTTGAGGTAGACCGAGACGAAAGGACTCAAGTGACCCCTTAAACGATGTATTAGGATCTCTAGGGAGGGGAGGGTGTAAGACCCTCGAGAACTAAGGGGAGAGTTTCCTGTGCACCACTATGACTTACGAGAGAAGGGTCAGGGTCCTCGTTATCTACAGGTGGTTACAAGTCGGGTATTGGACAATTTCACCTTTATATTCTTCCCCTTTTTCATTATATGAGACAGGACAACCCCTGGAGGTCCGGAAGAATCACGTTCGGGACCCGGGTCATTTCCCGTAGGGGCCGGGAAATGACCTCTCCTGGAAACTTCAGACTCTCTGGTCTCCCAAGTTGTCTACCGTCTCAAGTCGTGGTACCCCACTACAAAAATTTACGACGGAGAGGGTTCTCTATTATTACGACTAACGTTCATCTTTCCTAGTGAGAGAACCGATTTTTAACCCGTACTGTACCGGATCCTGTCTCAAGACATAGACTAGTGATCCGTGGAGGATAGTTTGATGATGTAAACCACGAAAACTCCCCGTTCAGAAGTTTGTGGATTCACACACACTACCTCCGTCTTTTTTTTACTCCAACAAAATTAAAGAGGTAGGTAGGGAGGGGTGAAGGTAAGGGGGAAGGTAGGTGAAGAGATAGATCGGTTACATACAACTTGTAGATTATGTCCTATACTGTTCACTCTATGTTTTCTTTACTTCGTTTCACGGACGGAAGTTTTTCAGAGTGTCTTTCCTCCCCTCCGTCCTCGGTCGGTCACTTTTTCAGTATTGAGTCCCACAGTCACAGTACTATCTCGAAGTCTTTCTTCTTTCTCTTCCACTGATTGACTCGGACCCTCTGTTCTCTTAAGGACTCCTTTACTGCGAAGTTGGTAGTCTGTTCCCTTCTACTAGTACCGTCCGTCGCCCACTTCCGGGTCTCCACCCTCTCTTACTCAAGTCCACCTCCCACCGGGTCTCGAGCCATACGGACGGTGAGTCTCGTGTCTCCGGACTCCCTCTCGTCGGCCCGATGACGGTCCTCGGGAGTGTGGTCCGACCCCTCTACCCGGAAATAGGAACTCCGCTGTCTCTTTACAGTCCGGAAACATTTACCTTATTCCTGTGCTAGTCTAGAAGTGAGAAACTTTCTAGTAAGACCTCACTGTATTTCCCACTTAGTCTTCCTCGTCTGGGGTCCCCACCCTTGTGGACACCAAATTTAACGGGTCCACTCTTTACTCGAAACGTACTGAACGAGGAGTGTTCGGGGACGACCCTAAAAAATACAAATATGGGTAAGTTTTTTGTATATGAACTTGGGGGGACCCCTACGTCTCCACTCTACGAGATGGACGGTATGGAAGGTTCCAGACGGAAAAGGAAAAAGTCTTTTGGGTCGGAGGGTCTAGAGGAGGGGTCCTGAAAATGGGTGCAAGACGAGGGTCCCGTAGACGTTCGTGTCTCTTATTTTACCGGTCTCCTTGTCACAAGTATAACGCATTTGTTAAAAAACACTCAACTCTACCTGACACCGGTCGAGGAGTCATAGTGGGGGAGGTAATGGTCCCTTCTGTAAACCCCGAGTATCTCTTTCCTTAACTCTTACCACGGTTATAGGGTTTACTGAGTTCACCCTCGTAAAAGACACTTACCTCCGCGGACCCTCTCGTCCTAGTCTTTACTCAGTTTGTGAAGGAATCGTGTCATTAAGGTCCAGTATTAATAACCTCTCTTTATTTTTACTCCAACAATCCTCCTTGTGCGTAAGGAGACCACTCCTAGTCGATACAACGTCACCGTTTAAAGAGAATCCATTTAGGTCCCTCTTCGGCACATACAGACCAACTCTATGACTTCGTCTCGGTGTCGTCGTCGTAGGAAAAGAGAGAGTGTCCTTTGTCCCTCGTAGAGGGACTCTGTGGGAGAGTCCACCTGTAGACCAAGTTGGAGGTAAGGTGTCTCCTAGTCAGATTTAGTTTTCCCAGATGGACTGTGGTTAATAACCAAGGTGACACTCATCCATAGGTTCAGTGGGGTTCCTTCGAGACAAACGGTGACCTTCGTAGAATACTGGTGTTTCCTTTGGTCGGAATCTTACTTCGACTGTGGGTCCTTTCGTCCTACTTCCGTACCTTTGTGGATACAAGAACTGCTGAAGTAATTCAGACCCTCGTGTATAACCGAACCGGTTTTTCAAGCAAGTCCTAAAAGACGTGTGACCATACCGTTTGAGTGTACTTGAAAAACTGGTTGGGTTATGAACCCCAGGGTGGGAAGAAGACTACAGAAATAAGAAAAACCAAGGAAAAGTCTTGTTACTTAGACTTGGAACCTCCTGTCCGCCATAACCCCTCTTCTCCCTTGGAACGATTCTTGGAATAACGGTCGCTCCGACGTAATATCTGGGGTACCTGATATATCGGGCGGTCATATCACAGATGTTACACCTTCCACTACCCGAGGGAGAAGAGAGAGGACCGGTCTGGTGAAGACCCGAAACCTGTCGTCCTTCCTCCGGGTCCTACCGTCTAAACCACTCTTCCCTCTGGAACGATCTGTTCCTCTTAGACTCGTAATTGACGACTTCTGGACGGAGCCCCGGTGCCCCAAGGACAGACCCCTCGTCTCACCAGTTTTCATCCCAGACCGTTTCACCCCAAACCACAGACTACGACGATGAAAGTACTCACTGGAACGGATCAATCATAGTATACAGACACGGAGTCTTAGGGTGAAGGGAGTGTCCTTATAATCCTTCTGATTTATTTTACCACACATTCTCCACGGATCATGACACACCGTCCTGAAGGGTCCCCCGTGTCACCATTTCTTAACCGGACGGTTACGTCCTCTGTGTTCTCTGTACCCAAGTTAGGGACCTCTTCCTTTCCCGTTGGGTGAGGTCATAAGAACGGACCCTTTAGGGTATCCGTCTCCTAGGACCACCCGATATATCAGGTACCCCATTGTTTCCTAACCTGTTCTGACTCACTGACTCGTTGACTCGCGTGTGTGTGTGTGTGTGTGTGTGTGTGTGTATGTGTGTGTGCCGTGCATCATCAAGGAGTTAATTGTAATCTATGATAATACTAATAACACAATAATCAATTTAACAACAGTTCCCTTCCCCTCTGAGACCCACCCCCGCCTCCACAATGTCCCTCCTCGTACGTCTGAAGTATATTCTCCTGGGAATAATAATTTCAAAGGGAGGGGACTTCCAGAAGTTTGTCTTCGACTTACTGAGGGGGAGGAGTTGAGATTCCCGGTGGAGGTCAAGAATCGGTCTGAAGACCCAGGGAAGATGTTGAACACGTGGACCACCCCTACGGGTACTGCAGACAGTCCGACAGGTAACCCTGAGACAAGGTCGGGTCTCCTTCCCTTTACCCGTCTACCGTACTAGGGTCGGTCACAGACGTCTCCCCCTACGTTCTGGCAGAAGGACTGAGTAGAGAAACGAGTCTTTCGGGAGTCTTAAGGAGAAAGACTTGTCTTCGTCGTCCTATCCCTGTCCTTGTTCCCGTCCTTCTCCACCGAATTATTTTTTAGGGTTATTTTGAGACGTCGGGGACCACCGGTCCCGGTCCAGGACCCGTGTTCGGAAGGAATCTGGGTGGATGGCCCCCGGGGACTGATTATAAGGACCTCGGAGACAGACGGGGGTCGAAGTAATTACTACGACTTCCCCCGACCCTCCAGGTTGTCCGAGGGGTCACGACGGACTTTTATAACGACTCGAAAGGTTCACTCGGGGTGGGGTCACGTGTATGAGGAGAGTCAAGGTCCGGGAGACGGCTCCTTACCCAAACTAAGTTAGTCGGTAAACGGACACCCTGGTGGGTCCAGTTGAATAATACCCGTCCACAGTCGAGGTCCCTCAGTCTGTCGGGAACGCACCTTAAGTCTCGTCTGAATAACTTCTTGTCGTCTCTCTACGACCCTACCCTAAGACAGGGGGGTCTCGTTGGTCTGGGTCCATCCGAGCCCACTCCCTTCCCACCCGATACCGTCCGCCCCCGTCCTTTGGTCCCTCTCGGGTGTTCGTCGCGACGAGGCGACGAATCTCGACCGGAGGGAGGTGACCCTCAAGACCCGCCCTGTCCGAACCTGGAACAAGGGAGAGGGATGGGTGATTATCTTTCGTGTTACGAAATTCCTCAAACCCGACGTTTTCCTTCAGACCGGCCAAACTTCTGTCGATCTGTTTCCGGACCACGCCCTGGCGGGCCTCACGGAGCCGGGAGTCGACGGATGTTTTCCCTCCTCTCCTCACGCCTGCGACGTCAAGTCGAATTTTTTGTTTGGACACTTTGTCTTGGGTGAGGGGGGTGAAGGGGGAGCGAGGTCGTAATCGTCCTCCCCGACTTTTGTAAACAAGTCCCTCTCTCCTCCCCCCTCTTTTGGGATTCACGAAGACGAAGGAAAAAAAACGGTTTAGTACGTCTTCTACGACCGTCGACGTTTCTAAGTTAATACGTGTTACGCTTTTTAGTAAATGTTTTTATTACCGTGAGCTTTTTTTACCGGAGAGGTCTTTACCGCACCTTGTTATTTAGGCAATTAATCGATTAATTATAAGTTAACCCCAGTCACCCGAATTATCTTGGAAAGAACCTCTGGGTTCTTTAAGATTTGACGGCGCTCCGCGGACGGGTGACGGTAATAGAGCCCGCTCGTCCGGGAATAGCCCGACGGTCGACAGGGGCTTGTTACGCCCGGGAATAGTCGACCCCGTCGTCGGGACCGGCGAGTGAGGTCGAGGGAGGCGGGTCTCCTCGTGCGTCGGAGAACCATTAACTATATACCGCGTCGAAACAGACTTTGACAAACGAGACGACCATAAATTCCGTCGCGCCCGGGGGACTAACTAACGGTAACCGATTCAAAGACGGCAGTTACTGTTGGGCAGTTACTCCCGGGTCGGTTACCGTCACTGACTGTGAGAACTACGGGGCCGGTAGACCCGGTCCTGTCACCGAACTGTACACCGTTATACCGGACGAACCCAGACCGAACTCAAAGGAGTTTACACTCGGACTCCGGTAACTGTCCATAAACGTACCAACCGGTTACAGGGGCCGGGACAAAACGACCCTCCAACTTAGGCCAGAAACATTGACATTCGCACCAGGGACCTGGACGTCGTAGGTTGTGGGACCTCGAACAATCTTTATGTTTAAGAACGACGGTGGAGTCCAGAACTTAGACTTATAGTCTCCTCTTCTGAACCCTTAGATCCTAAATTAGTTCAAGAGATCTACAGAGACTACGAACAATTTCAAACTCTTCGTCAACTGTTCTGGTCTCAAGGGTGAGGACCGACAGAATCTTAATGGACTCCACCCCCTATCAATTTATGTGTCTAAGGGTGACTTCGCACACAGGACTCGTGATTCCATGAGACCCTTGTGTTCCTGACCGGTCGGTTTTCCGTGTCTTTGTCCGACGGCACCAGTTCCGGGAGGTCCCCATCCCACGACCCACCCCTCCTGAACAGGTCGTACCTTGTTCCGACGTTCACATCTGTTCGAGTCCCAAACCCGAGGTCCTTAGGTGAACCCTCGGTAATCCATAAGTCTTACGTAAGAGATATCTTTACTACAAGGAGTACCCTCTTACACAGGGATCTGTGAAACTCTGGGTATTACCCCGACAGAGTCGTGTAGAGGAATCGTCTTCCCCGGTACCCTACCCCTTTCTTCTCTTCCTTCATCTCGATCTCTTCTTTTCCTACCTTTTCTTTGAACAGTCAAGAGAAGAGACCCGAAGGTTGTATCTCAGCCCGAAATCGACGAGAGGCTCCCCCGTCCAAGGAGGTACACGGTAGGACGGGGTAGAAGAGAGAAGTGGGATGCCCCGGTAAGAGATAGTACCATGGGAGAGGTCAGACGGAAACACACGTCCTGAGTCTCAGGGTCGGAAGACTCCGGACGGGAGAGGGGTCGGGTCTGTGTATACAGGTCTCAGGGTTCATGAGTCCCTCGTTGTGCCAGTACAGAGACGTATACTTTCTCAGACTCAGTACTCCTATCTTCCCGAAACCCCCTGGACCTGAACCTCGGGAGGATCCTACTCCTCCAACCCTTTCAGGGGACGGGAATAGCGTGGGGTGGAAGAGAGGTCCCGACTCACTCTTAGTCGGTAATTAATCGTTATCTTTGGTCCTCCGGTGTCCCTCCCGGTTAGTGGTCCGTATTCCAAGTTACGGGACTAGGGTACGTCACGTCTTCCCTAGACGTCCAGCTCCTCGAACCACCATCCTTAAGTGTCGGTCGCGGTCCACGTTCCTCCTGACTCGTAGTCGTCCGTTGTCCCGGGGTCGGTATCCCCGACACCCGTCCCGACCACCCCGTTTCGACGAAATTCGTTACTCGTCCCCTGGACCACCTCGGAGTTCGGAGTATTGTGTAATCCTACTTGTCGAGTCGGGCCCCGACCTCCGACTCCGGGTCACTCTGGTCTCCCTACGGGGGACCCGGGGTGACTCCGGTGTCCGCGCCAGTTCACCGACTACTTCCCTTCGTAGCTCGTCGGTTGGACTCGTCATGGAAGTAGAAATTACACCGAGTCGTCGTTCCCGAGTTGTACGACAAGGAGGGACCAGTAAGGGTCCCGGAAAGCTAGGGCCCCGAAAGACCCGGAACTGGAGACAAACTCTCCTGACTGTCCGTAAAGATCTCGACGGGGTCCGGAACCCCCTCCGAGTCCGTACACGAGGTAGATACACCTCCAATGACCGTACGGGGTGACCTTCTTCGTATCGACTCTAGACCCGAGGACTGATTTGCGAGGGGTAGTCACGGAAGAGACCCCGAGGACCACGTAACTTTCCGACAGCTTCTTATCGTTTCCATTTGTGGGTAGTGGACAGTGAGACGATCCAATTTACTGACGGTAAAACTATAAACATGTTTGGGCTTATTCCTTTTATTGAAAGACAATTCATTCGTTTGGTGACTGAACTCTTGAGTACCTAATTGGGTCCGCGATTGGATGATTCACTTATCAAGCGAAGATTTTGACGGGTTACGTTGTTTTGTCACGGAACGAAGGGGATGTGTACACGTGTGTGTACTGAAAACGGAAGCGCCACTGGGAATGAGGGAGTGACTCGTTCAGACGAGGAGACCCGTCGAATCGAAACCGGGTAGAGTAGTCTAGAACCCTGACCTCCGGTTTCCACCCGACCCGACATGTGAGGGAAACCCTTCACTTGGGCACTAAGGTCCAGTCCCCACGACGGACCGTTTCGACCACGTTCTCGTTCAGTGGAGTTAGAAGGAAAGGGTCTAGTTTAGACGAGACCAAGGTTCCCCCGGGACTTACGACCGGGGGAAACCTGTCCGGAGGTATCGGTCGACAACCACCCTTTCTTATTCTCTGTCACTCTCTGAGTCTCTGTCTCCTCTCCCCGTCTCCCTCGACCGACCAAACACACTCTCAACCCCCTTCGTGAGTAGTAACCAATTTACTAGACCTGAGAGGAAACCGACGGGGTCTTTGAACGACACAGAAACTACTGTCAACGGTTCCGTGTCCTGTATCGTCCGACCCTGGAACGTCCGAAAGGTTTAGAGATAAGACTAGAACTCAGTGACCGAAGGAAGTTCGGGTTTCACTCAAGAAAGAACTCGTCCATTTCCCGACTTTTCACTTTCACTTTCAGTGAGTCAGTACAGGTTGATAAACGGTGGGGTACCTGACATATCAGGTACCTTAAGAGGTCCGGTCTTATGACCTCACCCATCGGAAAGAGAAGACGTCCCTTAGAAGGGTTGGGTTCCTAGCTTGGGTCCAGAGGGTGTGACGTCCGTCTAAGAAATGGTCGACTCGGTGGTCCCTTCGGGTTCTTATGACCTCACCCATCGGATAGTAAAGAAGTCGCCCAGAAGGGTTGGGTCCTTAGTTTGGTCCCAGAGGACGTAATGTCCACCTAAGAAATGGTCGACCCGATGGTCTCTTCGGGTCCATTTCCCAACTTGAATGAGGGTTAGGGGAGACGGTGAACAGGAACTTTGTGATCTGATGACCCTTGGAGTCTGGTCGTAGGTGGGGTTAAATGTCTACTCCGTTGACTCCGACGGGTTCATGTACGGTGTGTGTACCCCAGTCCCGACCCGACCCGACCGTGAGATCCTTGAGAGAGAAAGTGGAAATAGGTAGATGGACGACGGGTGGAAGAGTGTGGGGAGTACCCAGAGGTACCACCCCCTCAGGTCCGGGGTGGTAGTCGACCTTCCTTCAGGGTGAGGGACTTTTGGTCGGTCCCTTCGTCCTCGAGACTCACGGGGACGTCTCAAACCTCGAGGGAGTTGAAGTGCTGATTAACGTCTCTCCGCCACCCGCCCGAGAACCGTTCGCTAATCGACAGGGTGACGTACTTATTAAACGTATCTTTTACGAAATAAAACCGTTAGATAATTTCCCGGGTGTCACGACACCGAATAGAGGCAGAGTGTCGTTCCTCTTCCGAACCGATAGAGCAATTCAAGACAACTACGTATTGTTAAACTTTACCCGTGTTCGATCATACTGTAAATTTCTACGGAAGTGAATTAATATAATGTGTTTGTACCCCAACAAATAGGAACCCTTATTTCAGAAAAACTTCAGCTTCAACCGTACACGTATTTCCTTCCGTAAAATTGACTAAAAAAGTTCTCCCCCGGAGGAGTGAAGTTTGAACCCCCCAACGTAAAGGGATCCCGGAGCATTGTGTCTCCCGAGACACCGACTCTACGTCCGAAACTCTAACCAAGAGAGTAAGAAGAAGAAGAGACCCCCACCGGATGTCAAACCGTGAATTATGTCTTAACATCTTTCTTTTCGAATAATCTCGTTCCTTTTCTCTACACGACACACTGGAACCCTCTCGGGGAGGGGAAGAGACTCGGAGGTTACAGAGTGTACGTTGTACAACCCCACCCTGAAAGGTCGGGGTCCGTTACTGACCGTTTGACGTCACGTAAAAACGAAAGAGAGACGGAGACGAACAACTGAGACATTTATTTTTATGTCGGAGAAACCATTTTCAGTTTACTCTAGGTCCCAGGTGCAGTATGAGATTCCTGATCTTTGTACGACCTTCTCCCTCTGCTCCTTTTTATCTTTCCCCGAACGACTACGTCGTCCATAGCCATACAAAAACGAGACGGTTCGGGTTTTCGGGGTTCTCTGAGGTCTCGATTGTTGGAACGGAGTCATAGGGCTGTTGATCCTTAACCCGGGACCGACCTCCTTTACGTCCCTCTCGGGATCCTGTAACTCTTTTAGGGGTTTCAGGACTCTTTGGATGGAACGTCTAGACCCCGAGACGTAGTCTCGTCTCTGCACCCTCCTCGGGACCTGTACTCCAATCCGCCCGACCAAAGACCGTGTCATCCCAGAAACTACAAAGGTCACTGACACGACGGACTCATCCAGTGAGTTCTCTTTTTCTACGTCTCTTTCCTCCGGAAACAGGTGTCGGGACCGAAGATCCGAGACACAAGGAGGACCTAAGTTCGAAAGACCTTTCGTCTGAGAGTAGGGAGACAGGTGGACGAAAGAACGGGGAGGTCCTGACTCCTGACGTAAGAAGAAGCGAGTGTTACTTGAACGAGGACGAAGACGGAGAAGGACCGAACTTTTTTTACGTACACTAATTACCTACACAATAGACACTAATTCACATCTCTGTTAAGGGTAAGGTAATACTAAAAGACCTTTATGTTGAGAATTTTATTAACTCCTATAATTAATCGTAACCATCAATTGAAATATAAATTGGCACGTGGTGAAACTTATTCTGGATTTCCTTACGGTTGAGGCTCCGTGTTAATCCATCGAGAGACCAATCAGAAATCGACACCGTCAGTGACGGACGAGATTCCCCTAACAGGGGTCAGAACGCATTTTGTTTAGGTGACTCACACATTTGGAACTCAGTTTTGGAAGGACCACCACGATCTTTCTCGAAGGAGAGGTTCATAGTCGTATCTGTTTGTCAACTCCATTTCCTTAAGCGACAATTCGAACATGGAAGACCTTTTATTCTTCACCTCCATGACGAATGGTCGTTAAAAGACATGGTTCAGGCTGCGATTCACAAAACAATTCAATTTTGACATACTGCAATCACAAAAACACCAAACTTTCCCGGTCGACCACCGTTAAAGTATAACAAGTTGGAGTCTAGAGTAAACTAGGAAGGACACCAATAATGAGAAATGTATAATGTGTAATCCTTTTGCTCCGTGTCTCTTCACTTTATTAAATGGGTCTAATGCCTCGTTCAGTCACCCCGGTCCACGGTAGGTTCTCGAGACTACGACATCCGTCGGTTGAGACTATGAAGTGGAAAATGGTTTTACAAGGGTGTTCATCAAGTGTAAAGTCAGTTGTTTTCACCAGTCTTACTCGGACCACGTATAACATACGAGTTATTACGAACAATTTATTTACCGACTTATTTGGGTCCGAACTGACGTCCCGACGGGCTCCGAGGTCTTAGTCCTACCACACGTCCTTCCCCCGACGAGCCCAGGACGGCTCGGTGACTCACGATCTGCCACTGAGGAGCGTGAGAGAAGAGGGTCCGACTGGGGGTTTGATCCAAGTGAGGCCCTCAATTTATGTCTAGTCTGTACCGACCTCCCCACCTCATCTCTCGTCTGTTTGGGTCCTCGAAGGATAGTCCCGTCCCGTGATCTTGAATCCAGAAAAACCTCCTGTCTCACTCTTCTTGGTAGTAAAGTACTCTACACACGTAGTCGACCCTCTCTATGGTGGAGGTACCTAGATCTAAGCGGGAGGTCTAGTGGACGTTTTTAGACACTTCACAGGAACTTCTGCATTAATATACGTTGACTTACGGAAGCTTATTGTTCTTTATCTACATGAATCCGTTACCGTGGGGTGAGGTCATGAGAACGGACCTTTTAGGGTGCCTACCTCCTCGTACCATCCGAAGTCAGGTACCCCAGTGATTCTCAACCTGTTCTGACTTGTTGAAGTGAAAGTGGAAAGTGAAAGTACGTAACCTCTTCCTTTACCGTTGGGTGAGGTCACAAGAACGGACCTCTTAGGGTCCCTCCCCCCTCGGACCACCCGACGGCAGATAGCCCAGTGTGTCTCAGTCTGTGCTGACTTCGTTACGTCGTCGTCGTATGATATCGGAAACAAAGGCACAATTCATCACAAATTTTCCCTCACTAACTAATCGTCTATGACCACACCACGTAACGGGAGGGAAACCCAGCAGTCGTTGTAACATGTCTCACTACTATTGTCGTCAGGTACTACTGTCGTCAGGTCTCCTCCGTCGACCACTTCTCCCTCCGAAGTCTAAGGTCCGACAAACGAACTCCGGGTCTATCTACCGACGTACCCACGGTTTCGTCCTTGTCGATTAGGGGCCTCCCGTCGTCCTACGTCTCGGAACGGAAGAAACCCGGGGTTTGGAGGTCTAGGTCCAGTGACACGTATACATGTACGATTCAGAGAAGTCAGTCAGGCTAAGAAACGTTGGGATACCTGACGTCGGACGGTCCTAGGGATCCTAAAGGGTCCGTTCTTATGACCTCACCCAACGGTACGGGAGGAGGTCCCCTTAGAAAGACTGGGTCCCTAGCTTGGGCACAGAGAATACAGAGGACGTAACCTTCCGCTCAAGAAATGGTGACTCGGTCGGTGGTCTCTTCGGGGGATCCAGTGATGACTGCCAGAAAACTTCTTTCTTTAAATCAGGATGAGTTATTGAATGAGTCGTAGGTACTTGACGTTGTTCCCGTCACCCTTTTGTCTCCAGTTACCCCAATTCGTACAACTGTTCTGTCACCATTTTCACTACCTAGTGACCTTTCTAGTCCTCCATTACTGTGGTCCTACACTGACTTTCTGAGGATCCTTCTCCTGACCTTCTCGACGGTCCGTGTTATTCCTGGTTCTGTCCTCTTCGTCCCCGTTCCTGTACACTTATGGGGTTTTGTACTCCAACACCAGTCTCTGCTTATGATCTCTTGTTCCGAAGTTATTCATTTCGTCAACCCCATTCTCGTTCCAATTCTCACACGGATATCTCTTCCTCACCCATCCACTCCCTACCGTACTGCACGTCTACTTCCTTCCTCCACCTCTGTGGCTCTCCGGTCCCATGACTCACCCAGGGGTATCTATAATCTCAAAGAGTGACCTAGGGGTACCATCGATTCATACACAAGAGTCCCATAGTCAAAGTCCCTGGGCAACTGTTGATATTCTTAAAGTACATATACTTAACACTCTCGCTTCAGTTTCTGAATCACTTTTTTTTTGAGGAACCAAAGGAAAGGGTGGTAACTGTGGGTCAATTCGGATGTAGATTTTTGTGACCTAGACTTACGTTCCAAATCCTCGGTAACATACACAAAGACTCGTATTCTTGAGGGAACCCGATACGAATCCAGGGAAAACCAGTGGTAAAGAGACGGACGTCACCTTCGAGTACCAGTCTCAACCCTACACACCCTACACACCATCCAACATCGACGTGTAAGAAGGAGATAAACGAGAAAACTTTACACTAAACGTCGTGGAGGGTGGCTCTCAGAAAGAGGGATTGGGAACTTAGATCCCACGAAGACACTGAGCAACCGGTTTTCTTATACCGTTTTCTCTGCATACTTAAGACTCGGATCTGGTTTGGAACGTTCGAAGGTGAACTAAAGAAACTTTGAACTCGTCGGTATACCTGTACGCGGAATGATCGACTACTGTCTGTACACCGGGTCAACGGTGACAAGACAGTTTACTGTCGGAAGGTTACAGGTCTTAGTCTTGATAGTTGGTACGCTCACTACGGTGCGACCCAATAGGTCGGATATAGGAGATCGACTCCCGTCTGTGTAGTTCTTCGAATGGGATCTAGTCACTTTGTTCCACGTTTAGTAGTGTTTGTGGGTCGGTTGGGTCCTTGAGTACTCGTTACTATTCACCGACGGTAAATAGATTAAACCTCCTCACAGACTCAGTCGAACTCGACGATCTTGTTTTCCGGTCTCTTACCTACCGAGTTTGACGTTCAAGTATAAAGAGTGTCACGACCTTCGACTCAACAGGTTCTTGTTTCACGACCGACTGAACCAAGGACTACTCTAAGAGAGAGAACAAACACCCACCCAGGGAGTGTGTGTCCTCTCTCTAGTAGAGAAACACGGAGAAGATAATGCCGTGGTTAGAGTAGTACTCCCGAGGTGAGAGTACTGGATTAAAAGAGAGTTTCCAGAGTGGAGGTTTACGATAATGTAACCCGTGTAACCCGAAGTTGTACACTTAAACCTTCTCTTTGGTATCGCACTTCTCAACCAAACAATACGTCGTTTTCGATCGACTATGTCTCACCATACTTCTTATCTATTCTCTACGTAACAGGATTCACTATTTTTATAATACACGATTAGTGTCATAGACTCGGTGAAAAGAAGTCGACCTCCGAAGGAAGGAGACCCGACCACGTCGGGGTATGTTTCGACATACCAAACGAGTTCTCACACCTACCTTGTAGTCGGGGGAAGACGGGGAAGCCGGTCCGTGAGAACTAGTCCCCGGGGGAGTGGGTTAGTATTCGTCGGGGAAACGTACGGTAGGGTCACAGACTATAGTGGGGAAGATCCGTCGTTCACAATACGACCCATTAGAGGACTGTGTCGGTTGACCTGTTCTGACCATAGACTGGTCCTCTACGAAAACCGTTAGACCTAATATTTTATACCTCTTTTAGAGAAACATCGTTCTCATTCTTCCATTTTTCTTTATAGGTCTTTCCGGGACGTCATCTCATACCCCAGTCTTCAGGACTTCCCGGTAACTCCCAAGTCAAGTCAAGTCAAGTCAACGAGTCATCACAGGCTGAGAAACACTGGGGTACTTAACTTCGTGCGGTCCGGAGGGACAGGTAGTGGTTGAGGACCTCAAGTGAGTTTGAGTACAGGTAGCTCAGTCACTACGGTAGGTCGGTAGAGTAGGAAACAGCAAGGGAAGAGGAGGACGGGGGTTAGGGAGGGTCGTAGTCCCAGAAAAGGTTACTCAGTTGAGAAGTGTTATTCACCGGTTTCATAACCTCAAAGTCGAAGTGGTAGTCAGGAAGGTTACTTGTGGGTTCTGACTAGAGGAAATCCTACCTGACCAACCTAAAGTCACTTTTAAGTCTTTCATGTTCATTTCTTCTCGACCTTTGAGGCGCCCGTATGTCTACCACACACCCTCTCCTCTCCGTCTGTGTGTCCCAATCGTTACCTCGGAATGTCACTCCTTACACTTCTAGTCGGTGCACCCTGGACTGTGGTCCAGTCCGAGGACTGTGGAACGTGGCGATCGCAGGACAGGAACTCAGCGACCTTCTATCTCTAGGGGACGAAAAACCGGAGGGAATAAACCTACGAACCAAGGAAGACGTGATTTCTGGGGACTCATTCTCTTTTCGAATAGGAGGCGGCAGACTCCGGAGTTTCGGTCTACCTGAGGTGGTGACGAGTAGACAATGGAGGAGAGACCAGGTCAATGGAGGAGAACCCCCGGTCACGCCCCGAGGTCCCCGTCCTGTCGTTCTCGGTGACAAACGAAGAGACCCGGGTAAGAAGTCCCGTGCTACCCCCTGTATGTCTAACACGGATCCCTTTCTCAAGGACTCTTGTCCGATTCCCGGGTGCTGGGTGGGTACGAAGTCCTGACCCTCTGGCTTACCTCACCTACCTGTCCCTCTTCTTCGAAATTAGACTCCCGTTGGCGTCTCGACCATGTGGCCCCGTCCGAGGGGGCTCTACCTCCACGGGACTACCGGACTGCGGTTAAGAGTGGGGGTGAATCCGGGCGCGAGCGGGTTCGTGACCCGTCCCGTCCACCCCGACTGGGGACTCTTTCTCTTCCCTGGACGGTAGTAGTCCGGGTCGTGGGGACCTGTTCGAAGGGGCGTCGAGTGGTCCCGCCAATCACAGAGAAGTCGTCCTACATTCTGGGGAATTGACCAATAAGTCAAAAAACTGTTCTCCTTGTCACCAGGAGAAGGACGGGAGAACGGACATTTTAACGACCGACCGTTAGGGTCTTTGACAACGCAACCAAGGGTATGCGTGTCGCGGTAGACGACCCTCCTGCCTCTTCACTAGGTCCCCGACGGGACGCGACCCGTGTTCGGTCTTCAGTGTAGGATCCTTTCGGGGAGAGGACTGTCAGGTCGGCCTTTCAGGGTCGAAGGGACGGACGAAGGAGTGGAGGGTTTGGCAGAGAGTGTGGGCGAGACCCATGGGTGGGCAGACAGGACCCAAGGAGAGGGGATTGAGGAATGAAATATATCAACGACGGACTCCTACCTAAGTGTGAGTTCGTACCTCCGTCTCCGAGCCTCCTCCTCGAAGCCCCGTGTACAGGGGAGCCCGTCTTCTACTACAGACAGGGCGACAGTAGGGTCTGGTCCGGTCCGGTCCCCGTCCCTCGGTGTCCCAAACTGGATAGTGTCCAGACCTCCCTTCGGATGTTCCTACATGACGGAGGTCAGTCAGGGGCCCGCCGGTCCGGTGTCCGGGTCCGGGCAAGGTCTCGGTTGACGTGGACTTCGACCCTCCCCACTTCGTCTCACACGGGGGTTAACACTTGAGACGGTCCTTCAGCTCCCCAGTCTCGGTGTGTCTCGTCCCTTCTCTCCCTTCTCTGGAGACTCTGAAGGGTGTTGGGGGCGAAATACCTACCCTTTTGACTCCGGGTCTTTGTCCCACGTAGCGTGATTCGAAAACCTATTCTTCTCGATCCTTTCGTGCAAGGACTTCCTAGGTCTCCTGTAGATCGGGTTAGGAAAGGCAATACCTACCTTTCCCTCCGGGCCTCCCCGCGTCTCCTCTCCCAACGACTGGATGAGGTCCAACGCGACGGTCAAACACAGACTGGACCCGAAAAGACACGTGGTCAGACGAGGTCAACCCTCTCCAGTCGAGGATAGCATCTTTGACGAACTTCTGTACCCCGAGACCCTGTCCTCCACCGTCCGGAGGATCGGCCGACCACTCCCTTTTACGACTCCGTCGTCGGTGGCGGCCGACGGGACAGGACGACACTCAAGGATGACCAAAGGAACGACGAGTCTCGTTCCGGTTTCACCCTCCGAATAAATAAAGACACGAAAATAAATAAGTAGAAAATAAGTAAGGGTAGGACAGTCACATATAACAAATGTAATATTTAGTATACATAAGAGTGTGAGGGAGAATTCCTTTTCCGGGTTCTTATGTCTAACAACTTTTCGACACTTTTACCACCGTCGACGTTCGTGGGACAGACGTAGGGGGAATCCCCGGGAGATGTCCCGACGTCTTTCGGCAGTAATATGGTCTGACTCCCGACCCTGGTGGATCTGGAAGGGTTCGTGGGTGAGTCACGTCGTACGAGGGTTATCTCTTACGTACTCTTCCTTCTCCTTACTCTCATCTACCACCAGACGTCCCTTTGGGCTCCTACCGTAAAGGGGGTGTGGAGGAAGGACTCGACCGGCCCAACCCCGTGGCGGACGAACTTCGGTAGACCTCCTCACTCGGTGTTAGGTTCCATCAGATATCCTTTCGGAGTTCAGTGGTCTCTGTATATAACGTTTACGGTTCCGGTTTCCTCTTCTTCGTCTAAACACTTCTTCTCTACCTCCGATCTTGACCATTGGACCGTCCCGTACCGTAAGTTCGTCTTCGTTCATCCGTGTCTTCGTCGTCCGAGCCCTCTCCAGACGAGCCGATAGTGTCAAACGTAAATGTCTGACTGAATTCACCTCCCTACTGGATTTCAAGACCGGTCTGACTCTAAACTTCTTGATTCGACTCGTTTACACAGAACGTCGACACTCTGACTCGTTTACCCTGTACATACAGACTCGTCCTTTTTTAAGTCATAAAATTAACGTATAGTTTTGTAAACTTATACAGATTTCGATATGAGTCTCCTTCTCAGTATCGGAGTTTATGTAAAGATCCGTTCTATTCATTGATTTTCGATCGTGATGTTCGTTTAGGGGTTTAACGTCACCAAATTGAGTAACCTTTTCTGAGACTACGACCCTCCCTAACCCCCGTCCTCCTCTTCCCCTGCTGTCTCCCACTCTACCGACCTACCGTAGTGACTGAGTTACCTGCACTCACACTCACTTGAGGCCCTCAACCACTACCTGTCCCTCCGGGCCGCACGACGCTAAGTACCCCAGCGTTTCTCAACCTGTGCTGACTCGCTGACTTGACTTGACTTGACTTGTGTTATTTCCAACAAAGAACAAGTACGATGTACGGACAAAGTCAATGAATCCCCACGTCCGAAAAATGTCCTAGAAAACGGAACAACGCCTCGATAGGTCTTATGTTCCGGATGTTCTGATACTATTTTCGTATTCCTTCTCCTCCCTCTTTTGTATAACCGACTCAAGTTTATTTTGTATGTAGTGAACACGAGTGTCAAGTAACCGATCTCGACGTTTAGCTCACCGACTTTGGTTTGAAGTTCCCGAGACACTATATATCCACTTATCGTGTATACGTAGGTCACTCGTGACAGAGTCGGTGTACAACTTGTCATCTGTTGTTAATTTTATTTACTGAATCCGTAGGAAGATCTGTTTGGTTCTCTTTTATAGGATTCTTTTCAACGTTCTTCTTTAATTATTATTTTCATCTTTAATTAAGTAATTTTGTTAAATAATTGACGGGTTGACTGTTTTTCTGATTTTATTTTATCAATTAGTCCAAATTTTTCTTTATGATATGTTTTGTCCCTTTATGGGTGTTTATTCATCTTTTAATTTCATTAATATTAAAAGTTTACAATATTAATATACGATAATACCAAAATTTCAACACTTTAATGAAGAACTTTGATAATATTTTTAACTGATCGTTATACAATTATTAGTATCTCTCATAACTCTTTTAACAGTTTTCTCTTTAAGAGGGGATACATATGTGTGTGAACGTACATGTGTTTGTCAAAGTCTTCACTTAAAAAAGGTTGGAGACTCCTTGTTTATTAAGACCTCAACTTGACAAGGTGACGTATTTTTCTTTTCCTTCGAGGTCCAATAAACATTGTTTCGATTATTCAATAACTATCGTTTTGTCCTGTTCCGTGTCTTTGTTGATATCTAATTAGAGTGAAAACTTATTGTTTCGTTTTTAGCATTTATTTTATACTCTTTTATCTTGAATCGTATATGATGTGCCAATAGTTCACTTTACGTACGGTTTTTACGTTCACACTAAACTTCGTTAAATGGTATAATTGGTAGGTCTATATACAAGAGTCTGATCTTCAATCGTAGTAAAAATTACAACGAATGACAAATTGTTGTCTCATTAAAGATAGTTTAATTTTTATTCTGGTCTTGTATGAGATTGTGATGATTAAAAATTGTGACAATACGTCAATAACTGATTATATTTGTCTAACGGATAGAGGTGAAGTGAATCACCAAGAAGGCCCCAAAATAGAACAAGGAAGTAGACTTCGTATAAGGAGACGGTGGAGTAAGATACAACAATAAACATAAAAATACAGACACCATCCAGTCAAGATAAAGAGTAGGAACCTTTTGACCGGGAGACATCCTCCGTAGGATGTGTAGGGTCGTCATGTGAGGGGAGAATAGGGGGTTCGATATACGAGAACCCAAGGGGGATTCTCCAACTACACCCAGGAAGAGAACACGACCCGACTGATACACCCACCAGACCACCCGAACCAACTGGGGATCAGACCAACCAACAGTCCGAGACGGAGGATACGTACACCGACCGACGACAAATCGTCCCGGACCGGTGTCGTACCGAACAACACCTTTGAAACCCCTGGGACCCCAATCATGGCCGAGTGACGAACCGTCTCAGTCCCAGGACTTCTGAAACCCCGACGACGGGTGGGTGACCGTTCACTTTGGTCCCGGGATACAATTACGTCCTGATGACCGTCCGTCTCGACCGAGGACCTCAGACCGATGTCCGGTCCCTAACAACAACAAGTCGACGAGTCAGTACAGGTTGAGAAACACTGGGGTACCTGACGTTGTACGGTACAAGTGGTAGAGGACCTCGAACGAGTTTGAGTACAGGTAACTCAGTCACTACTGTAGGTTGGTAAAGTAGGAGACAACAGGGGAAGAGGAGGACGGAAGTTAGGAAGGGTCGTAGTCCCAGAAAAAGTTGCTCAACCGAGAAACGTAGTCCACCGGTTTCATAACCTTGAAGCCGAAATCGTAGTCAGGAAAGTTGCTTATAAATCCCAACTAACGGAAATCCTAACTGACGAAACTAGAGCGACGACAGACTCCCTGAGAGTTCTCAGAGGAAGTCCTGGTGTCAAGATTAGTCCGGGACGACCGGTAGTTTCGGTGCACAGGACCCCCAAGGAGGGAAGGGGGTACGGTCTAGGGGTCCGACCCCTCGTACTGTATCTCGAGTCTTGAGAATGAAGATACCCCCTTGAAGACGTTATATTAATAAGAGGTCGGACACATAACGGATGGATCCTCCATACCCTAAACTGGCATAACGTTCACTTAGGGAGGATGGTAGGGTGACACCAAAGAAGAAATATAAGAACCTACGTCTTGTAGAAACCCCCGTCCGAGGTCAGGAAGGTAGTCATCGACAAGTCGTCAATCAACAGAGGGACCACACAGTCACTCTTTTCGACTCGGGTTCAAGGGAATTGAGGTGGTAGAAACCCCCGGTCTTAATTGGTTATGTTTATCGGTTCTCTTTAATTATGTTCTATTTTAACCTTTCTTCCCCATTTTAATACCAATAAAAATTTGTTATACTTTTTAGGTCTGTTAAGTTTCCTTTGTTTTTTACCATTTACTGTTAACCTTTTAACTGCATATTTTAGTCTAAAAAGGATACACCTTTTCGTTGTTCGATTTCTTATTATGACCCCTCTTCAAGTGTAAGTTTATTGTTGTTTCTTTATGCACATTCTCTTGTTGATATTCGAAGTGGACTCCTTAACTTTCTGATCTTACTTACTATGTTCATCATGTGACCATAAACCGACCTTTTTAAGTTAAAATATTTCTACTATTAGTAATTATTTACTTAACTATACAATTAACACTATAGTTACGATTGTTAGTCAAATCTTTTGCTAAGATTTCAATTAGACCTTTTTATATTCTTATCCGTCATTTTGAGACCTATTGTTCTCTTTTCTCTTAATTAGTCGAGATGGTCTTTTAGTTTGTATTTCGAAACCATTTATTTTATCATGTGATGACCGTATTAGCTACCAGTGACCGGGTCTTACCTCTCAGGTCTCTCTTCAGTTTTGCATATAGATGTAAATATTATTTCCATCGTAAAACTTAGTTACTAATTTTATAACATAATAAGTTATTTCTCACGAGTAAGTGATCGGTCAGAAAAGAACCCTCACCCACCCCTCCTCCTACCCTTCTTCTTCGTCCTAAGGACGGAGTAAGTTGATCGTTTCATTTAAGGTCCACCTAGATTATATTAAAACCTCGTATCTTAGTATTTTCATGGTTCTCCTCTGTACCTACCTACGAAAAGTTTAAGAATTTCACTCCTTTCGAAAGAATTCATATATCGGGATTTCGGAATCTATTTTCAGATTATTTAGTCGCTAATTGTTCCGTTTTAGAGAAGAAGTTGTTTTAGACCAATAAAGGTTCGTCGTATCAAACCGTACCTATAATCGAAAGAAGAAACATGGGACGTAACAAAGAATTTTATGTGTACATAGTCAAAATATTTTTGTTGTAGGGATAGAAATTTTTTTTCATTCAGTAAATCCAGAAATTAGGTAAAACTCAAATAGAAACACATACCACAATCCTTCACAAGATTAAAGTAAAAAAATGTAATCGATAGATTAAAAGGGTCGTGGTAAATAACTTCTCCGACAGAAACGGGGTAAAGAACGGAGGAAACAGTTTTTATTCCATGGGTATCCACGTACCCAAATAAAGACCCGAAAGATAGAACAAGGTAACCAGACATAAAGACAAAAACACGGTCATGGTATGACAGAACTACTGAAATCGAAACATCATATTAGATCTCATTGTCTTTATTTTAGTTTTCATTTGTTCACCCTGGACTAATTTGAATTTTCGAAATCATGTCGTTTCCTTTGATATTCGTTCCATTTTTCTGTTGGGAGTTTTACCCTCTTTTATTAACGTTTACTTTGTTGACTGTTTCCTAATTAAAGGTTTTTGTATGTTCGTCGAGTATGTTGAGTTTTGGTCTTTTTGTTTGTTGGGGTTAGTTTTTCACCCTTTTTCTGGATTTGTCTATAAAGAGGTCTCTTCTGTATGTCTACCGATTGTTTGTGTGCTTTTCTACGTTTGTAACGAGTAATAATCTCTTTACTTTTGGTTTCGATGTCACTCTATAGTGGAGTGTGACCAGTCTTACCGGGAATAGTTTTTCAATCGTTTGTTATTTACGACCTCTCCCACACCTCTTTTCCTTTGCGAGAACGTGATGGCCACCCTTACATTTGACTATGTCGGTGATACCTTCTGCCATACCTCTAAGGGACTTTTTGATCCTTATTTTGGTGGTATACTGGGTCGTTAGGGTGAGGATCCGTATATGGGACTCCTTTGGTTTTAACTTTCTCTTTATACAAGGGGTAACAAGTGACGTCGCGATAAATACTTTAGATCTTGTACCTTCGTTGGATCTACAGGTAGCTGTCCACTTACCTATTTCTTCAACTCCATGTATATGTGTTACCTATAATGTGTGAGTATTTTTCTTTGTGTAAACTCAGTCATGATTACTCCACCCACTTGGATCTTGGATAATATGTCTCACTTCACACAGTCTTTCTCTTTCTATTTATGGTATAAGATTACGTATATATTTCTTAAATCTTTTTACAAATGCCCCATTGTTACCTCTTAGTCTATAGCTCTTGTCTGAATACCTGTACCCCTCTCCCCTCCTCTCCCACTCTATATACCTTTCTCATTGTACCTTTGAATGTAATGGTATACATTTTATCTATCGGTTACCCTTAAACGAAATACCGAGTCCTTTGAATTTGTCCCCGAGACATAGTTAGATCTCCCCACCCTACCCTTACCTTACCCTCCCTCCAAGTTTTCCCTCCCCTATATACATATGGATTCCGACTAAGTACAACTCCAAACTCTCTTTTGTCGTTTTAAGACATTTCGTTAATAGGAAGTTATTTTTTATTTATTTAAAATTTTTTAATTTTTTATCTTTCATTTAGTTTGTTAATTTTTTTTCTAGTGAAACTTTACAGTTCTTAATTTTCGTTGGTATATTTTTTATAGTATATGTATTTATATTTTGATATTTTGTATATCTTCTTTTGTTTTAGACGAACTGGAACTCAATCCGTTTCTCAAGGACTACATCTTAGGTTTCCTGTTGGGTCTTCTCTTTTATAACTATTCAACCTGGAATAGTTTTAATCTTTGAAAACGAGACATTTCCTATGAAAATTTTCTTCTTTTTATAGTCGGTGTCGAACCGTCTTTTAAGACTTTTGAGTTGTTATTCTTTCGTTATATTAACAAACAAATTTACCGTTTTCAAAATCTATCTGTGAAATGGTTTATTAGTGCACTTTCCTACACGAAAGTTATGGTGATCAGTAATCTGTTTATATTTAAGTTTTATAGTACTGTGAGATTATATACGTCTAATCTCACCTATTTTAACTTTTTCTTTTTGACTGTTATGGTTGACGACTACTCCGACACCTCGTTGATCTTAAGAGTATGTAAAGACTATCTTTTCGTTTTGTTATATTGGAAGACCTTTTGGATCACATCGTCAAAGAGTCTTAGGGTAAAGAAACATAAATAGTATCTCTTTACTTTTAGTACAAGTGTGTTTTTGGACATGTTTTACGTTGTAAAGAATTAGTGGTTTTTGACTTTTATTGAGCACGGGAAGATACCCACCTATCGATTTGACACGATATAGGTGTATTCTCTTATGGTGAGTCGTTGTTTTTCGACACTTGATGCTATGTGTGTGGTTGAACCTACTTAGAGTTTACGTAAACCGATTCACTTTCTTAAGTCAGAGTTTTCTAAGGTAAAGATTCTGTAAGACTTTTTCCGTTTTCGTATCTTTGTCTTTTGTTTACTCATCAACGGTCCTCCTAGACTTCTGTTTCTACCTCGTGTGCCCCTAAGAGACCTTACGACCTCGACATGGGACTCCACCGCCAATCTTCGCAGATGCAAGGGACCATCGAGTCTGTCATTTTTTGGGTGGACGTTAGACCCTATGGACCCAAGTTAGGGACCAAACCCTTCTAAGGGACCGCTTCCCTTTCTGTTGGGTGAGGTCATAAGAACGAACCTCTTAGGGTACCTGTCTCCTCGAACCGTCCGATGTCAAGTACTCTAGCATTTCTGAGTGTATGTCGACTCACTGATTTTTGTGTGTGTGTGTGTGTGTGTGTGTGTGTGTGGACATTTTTGAGTATCCTTGTTTTCACTTAAAATGTAGACAGTTAAAAATTTTGGTTTGTTTGGTTGGGTCACTAAGTCAAAAGGTGTAAATTTCAGGACTACCTTTACTTGTCGACATGGTTGGGTCTTTCACTCCCTCTCACATTTCTAGACATCCCATGGTTCTGAAATATTTTCGTGCTCTGGCATAGGAACACCACCGTTATCAAATAGGTAGGTGTACCAGCGTAGTCAAAGTATTCTTTTTGTTTTTGTTCTCTTATGGTGGGTTTATTAATGTCAAAGTTTTTCATGACTTTCGTTCCCAATAACTCCTCTCAAAGACGATGAATGGTCAAAACCGTGGGTTAAATAAAGACGGAAGCAAAACTAATGTATCATCAGTCTTGTAAGACTACGACCTCCTTACATCACTTTTACTGTTATATAAAATTCAAGTGGAACGTTGGAGTCCTATTAGAAGTTAATTGGACAAAGTCTTCGAACTTTCATTTGTCATCTTTTGAAAAAGTTATCTCTTAGTGGTTTCACTAGACAAACGTAAGGAATAACTTATTTCACAGTGTTTACTTCTTGAGGTTTGAATAGTAAAAATGCTTGTGTAAATATTCTTCAGGTTTATATAAATATAGTCACCGTCTTCTTACTTCTTAGAAATAGGAGTCCGATATGAAAAAATCTTACTCAATTGAACTGTCACGAGTAATTGTGTAGTCTTTAACAGAAACATAAGTTTAAATTACACATGACGTCAGTTCGGACAAGATCAGAGTTTATCAATTTTTATAAAAATTTTTATTTTAAGTCTTGTGTGTAGCTTCCTTCGGGACGTCGTCGACTTAAAGATGTCTTGTAGCAACATTTGGTGGGTCGGTGTCGTACTCCCGAAGGATCCACCGAGTCACCATTTCTTAAACGGACGGTCACGTCCTCTGTGTCCAAACTAGGGACCCATCCCTTCTAGGGGACCTCTTCCTTTACCGTTGGGTGAGGTCATAAGAACGGACCTCTTAGGATACCTGTCTCCTCGAACCGCCCGATGTCAGGTATCTCAACGTTTCTCAGTCTGTGCTGTCGTACGTGTGTACGGAGGGTTGGGGGTGGGCTCGGTGTCGTACTATGTGTGGTAAATTCGGTTTGTACTCTTACACCTATTAGTTAGTAAGTCAGATTTGGACAATGGTGAAATGAATGAGTCGACACCAAAAGTTGACCATATATTATCCGTATATTTGACTAAAGGTCAGTTAAATCCTCAAAAGGGTTTTGTGTAGAAGTAAGTAAGTAGGTTTCTAATGACTTCGAATGGTACACGGTCCATGACAAGATCTTTGACCAATGCGTTTTCGTTCGTTTGAGGGACGGGAGTACTTCGAACATGAGATCTCCCCTCCCCGTCCTCTGTTGACTTTCATAAATTATTATTCGACTTCTTACACTACAACTACAATATCTGACTTACACGAGTCACCGAAGTCAGTACAGACTGAGGTACGTTAGGATGCCTGACATCGGGCGGCCCGAGGAGACAGGAACCCTAAGAGGTCCGTTCTTATGACCTCACCCAACGACACGGGAAGAGCATCTGACTTACACAGGGGGACTTTAAGTATACAACTTTGGATTGGGAGATACACTACCATAAACCTCCACCTCTGAAACCCTCCATTAATTTAGTACTCCCACTACTCGAAGTAATCACTCTAATCACGGAATTATTTTCTCTGGGGGTTTCTCGAGGGAACGGAGAAGGAGGGACACTCTTGTGTCTTTCTGTCTATAGGTACTTGTTCCTTCGTCCGAGAGTGATCTGTGGTTTAGACGGTTCCGGGACAAGAGTCTCGATGTTAGAGGTCTCGACACTCTTTATTTCAAGACGACAAAGAGTCAGAGACCTTGAAAGAATGTCGTCGGACTTTTCTGATTCACAGTAACTCCTTTTATTTCGTCTTGTCCCCGATTCCTCACAAAATGAAATTTTCCCGACGGTCCCTTTCAATGACTATTTTCGCTGTAAACTCGTATCTGAACTTCCTCCACTCCCCAGTTCGGTACACCTATAGACCCCGTTCTGGTAGGGTCGTCCCTCGTGCCCCGTTCCCAGGTCCCACTGCGACGGGTCTGTGTGCACTCACTGTCGTGCCTCCGGTTGCACCGACCATCTCTGAGAGTCTACACGAGTCTTTCCACTCCTACACACACTTGGGCCCGACGAACCCTGGGGGTTGGAGTATCGTCCTAGGACAGGGAGAGAAACGGAGAAGGGAACTCCCTAGTGACAGAAGGGTACGTAAACCCTCTTCGTCTTAAACAGAATTCACGTAAGAACTGGTCTGTGTGACATCGGACGAAGAGACGTAAGTGGACTGATCGGACGTCGGGAGGTAAGTGTAACGAAGTCCAGTGGAACCGACGACAACAACAAATCATTGATTCAACGTTGGCTGAGTAACGTTAGGGTACCTGATGTCGTATGGTCCGAGGAGACAGGTACTCTAAGGGGTCCGTTCTTATGACCTCACCCAACAGTAAAGGAAAAGGTCCCCTAGAAGGTCTGGGTCCCTAGCTTTGGTGCAGAGAACTCAGAGGACGTAACCGTCCGTCTAAGAAATGGTGACTCGGTGGTCCCTTCGGGAAGGACAGTGGAATCGACAACCCTAATCTTAAGAGGGGACTACGTTACGACGATGCAGACGGGACCGGAATGTTTTACTGTCAGGGACGATTTTCACCCCGTATCTCGGTTACTATATCTGTACCACACAGTGTCCGAAAAGATTTCCGAACTTCTTTAGTATTCTCCTTAGTTACGTCCTCCTTTTGGTCCTATAGTGGTATGATTTAGGTATCAGATGGTCCGTAGCGGGCAGGGCCCTCAAAAAAGGGTCGACTAAGAGATAATTGGGTTCAAGGAGGTGTTTAGTGGTTGGAAGTTTGTAACAAAAGAGAATGGGTCTGGACTCCGATAGTTTAAGGACAGAGACCCGGTGGTCTTTCTCAGGGTTTAAAATGTTGTATCGTTGGAGAGTAACTTTCTTTTGTGATGAACTTAAATAAGTCTTTTCGGGGAACAGAAGTAGTAAAGTTGACTCAAGTCTGATAGGAGACCCGGAACGGACATGGATTGGTTTTCAAAGTGCCTTCGTAAAAAGGAGACGGTTCTAATTCAGAAAACGGTATGGTTGTGTGTATGTAGACGACCGTTGAAAAGATTTTTACCGTTGCAAAATGAAGATCCTATGAACTATGTTAATTTTGGACAATATACACTACCTTTTGTCTTTTTTTTCATCGTCGACGTAATGATTTGTAAGTCTTTTGATTCTAGTACCGTAGACCAGAGTAGTGAAGTACCCTTTACCTCTTTGTCACCTTTGTCATCGACTGAAATAAAACCCCCCGAGGTTTTAGTGACGTCTACTTTAATATGTCGGTACTTTAATTTTCTGTGAATGAGGAACCTTCCTTTCAATACTGGTTGGATCTGTCGCATAATTTTTCGTCTCTGTAATAAAACGGTTGTTTCCAGGTAGATCAGTTCCGATACCAAAAAGGTCATCAGTACATACCTACACTCACAACCTGATATTTCTTTCGACTCTCGGCTTCTTAACTACGAAAACTTGACGCCACAACCTCTTCTGAGAACTCTCGGGGAACCTGAAGTTCCTCTACGTTAGTCAGGTAGGATTTACTCTATTCAGGACTCACAAGTAACCTTCCTGACTACAACTTCCACTTCGAGGTTATGAAACCGGTGGACTACGCTTCTCGACTGAGTTAACTTTTTTGAGACTACGACTTTTCTAACTTTCGTCCTCCTTTTCCCCTAGTGTCTCCTACTCTACCGACCGACCGTAGTGACTGAGTTACCTGTACTCAAACCCATTTGAGGCTTTCAACTACTACCTGTCCCTCCGGACCACACGAAGCCAGGTACCCAACATTTCGCAGCCTGTACTGACTCGCTGACTTGACTTGACTTGTCTGGTAATGATTTTACAAAATTAAAGAGAATCTTCCTTTCTTCTTAAAAATCTATCTTTCACAGAAATATAAAAAAACCTATGTGATAAACCGTACATCCTAGAATTGAGCGGTTGGTCTCTCGTACCTCAGAATTGGTGACCTGACGGTCCCTTTAAGGGTTTCACAGAATTATATATTATGATTATATAAACAGAAATATCGTCACGTTAGTATTTTGTATCAATTTGAAAAAAGAAACCGCCTACCCCGAAAGTTGTCAGGACGACATTGGTATGGGTGAGGTCATAAGAACGGACCTCTTAGGGTCCCTGACCCTTCGGATCACCCGACGGCAGATACCCCAGCGTGTCTCAGCCTGTACTGACTTCGCTGCGTCGTCGTCGTCGTCGTCGTCGACATTGGTACGTCGGTCAGTCTCGACGGTACTGAACTTTGAATTGTCCCATAAGTACGACTCTTCAAACAGATTTGGTAAGTCTAAACCATTGTTTTACTGTCGTTTTGGTTACACTAGGAATTTTTTTATCTTATTATAAATTAACGAACAACAGTCACTAGTTATTCTTCTGTAATTCCGATATCAATAACTAATGTATTTATAGAGGGTCACTCTTTCTTTCACATGTAGTTAGGTTAGTTCAATCCTTTCTTCTGTTTTCCCTCCCTTAATCGATCTTAATTTGACTGAAGAAATACTGAGGAAAGATCCGAGATCCAGTAACTAGGTATCAGTGAAGACCTTCGTCCAATCTGAAACTTATTATTAATATCCGACGACGACGACGATTCAGTGAAGTCAGCACAGGCTGAGACACGCTGGGGTCTCTGTCGTCGGGTGGTCCGAGGGGGCAGGGACCCCAAGAGGTCCGTTCTTGTGACCTCACCCAACGGTAAAGGAAGAGGTTACGTACTTTCACTTTTCACTTTCACTTCAGCGAGTCAACACAGACTGAAAATCGCTGGGGTACCCGACGTCGGATGGTCCGAGGAGACAGGTACCCTAAAAGGTCCGTTCTCATGACCTCACCCCACGGTAACGGAAGAGACTTATTAATATCCGTGAATTATTATTATCATCGTCAGTACCATCATCTTAAATTTGACTCCGTTCGAGATAAGATTTACAAGACGTACGTTTCAGTGAACAACCAACGTCCTCAGTATTATGAAAGTCAAAGTTCTCTACCTTCAGGTTGAGTTCGTTCGACTTGTGTGTGGTTTTATAACCAACTATACCACCCTTCCCAAGTCCTGTCGAGTTCTTTAGTTTCCTCCTCGTCTTCGTTCCTCTCAGGACCCCTGAGCGATAGGTGGGGTAAAGACGTGTAAGGGAGACCAAAGTGAGAGGAGGAAGTCTGTTCGGATAAGGTGTGTCACTTCTTATCAATGGACCTTTGAGGTTGGCACGTAGATAGAATCAAACCCGAGGGAGTTTCGTCTGGGGTTCCGTTCTCAAACTCACGTGACGAGATGACCCCTCTACTAGAGTTCTTCATAGTACTCCCTCACCCCTTCACTCTGTTTCCTCCTCTCGGGGGTGTACCTGGACACTTACTCGTCAGTGTCGACCTCACCTCGGGTTAGGGTGATCCTCCAGAGTCTTCCTTACACACCTCTTGGGGAGTCTAACAGGTGGACTTCGTTCCTCCGGCTCCATACACAGATGGTCGAGGGAAGGAAGTAACAAACTCTCAACGAGACCCCTACCCTCGAGAGATCGTTTGGATCGAACGAGGGGTTCGGTCTCTTACCGGAATACGTCTGTCTGTGTCTCTATGGGTTTACCACATATCCTTGAAGTCGTCCACTGGAGTTCTCAGTGCATAGTTCCCTATACCACCGTACGAACATTCTCGGTGTCGAGGAAGGTCACGGTACCGGGGGTTTCGTCACACCTCGACGAAGAGAAGGTCGAGGTCCAGGTCGCTCGGGACCTCCTTGGGACTAGATCGACCGAATCCAGTGTACGGGTACTACCTGGGCAGGACCAGGTCGTCTCCCGACGCAGGATCCCTCCACTCCTCGAAGTTGACAACCTTACCCTTTACCAAGCAACCGGGAAAGGAGGTAGGAGAAGTCAATGGTTTTCGGTAAGTGATGGGTTCCCGGTTCAGAACTCCTCTTTCAGTGACTGTCCGTGTTTTGACAGACCAAGAGGTCAAAAGTGGTTGAACTAGAGGGACATCTTTCTTTTATCAGTAATAGTTTTTCGGTTAACAGTAAGACGGAGAAATCTTTTTAAGGGTAATTTCTATTTCGTTTAAAATTAATCTAATTCATAGGTTAATGACATTAATGTAAAAATTTTTTAAGTGTAGTACTTCTACTGGGAAAATTTTTCCCAATGTCCTTATTAATCACATAAGTATAATTGATTTTACATAACCTATTATAAATATGGGTCTTCTGTTTCATGTAATGTGTGTAAAGTGGAAACCCCTTTCGGACGTTTACAAAACCGTCACCGTACTTATAAATATCCGCTCTCACACGAAATCGTTCTAATACACTCCTTCGTAAATTTACGAGTGGTTAAAAATGGGTCCCCATTTCACATGTCTTTTACATTACGTGTCTAATACCTATACGTTTCACACTGAAATCGCCCCTTAAAGATAGTCAAACGAATTAATTAACCTCGGTTTCTGATACAGAAGAGTAACTTCCGTCTTTCCGGGTTCCATAGGTTGACACTGGAGAGAGACGAGACACAGTGGTCTCCGTCCCCGGTCACTCCTCGTGACTATCGTTTCGTCATTCCTGTAAGAGTGGAGCTGGGGAGCGGTGGTCCTTCGTACCTAGAAGTGCGGGAACTGGAAATAGGCGCGTCAGGGTCAACCCATTTCGAAGTCCCACTCCTTATACCCGGAAGATTTTCGAAGGAGGGATATGTAAAGAGAGGTTTTGGTAGATGGGAAAGGACTCAGGTCAAACAAAAGTGACCTGAGTGAATCTCGACATCAAGGATGACGACAAAAACAGAGTATGTGTCAACGGAAGGTCTGAGGTAGTGTAAACAATCGAGTGTCCTCCCTCTTTCTCCTCCCATCACCGTATCTGAGGTAAAGTGTCCACTCTTTTGACCCCGAGACTTCGAACCTTATTGGGGGTCTTCATCGACCTTTATTGAAGTGTCTTGATTGGAACTTTCCCTCGACGGCGACCGGGGTCTGGACATCCCGGAGACGAGACGGAAATCCTTTGATGAATCCCGGAGGTGGTTGACGTCCTTATAGACAAGACGATGGTGAAGATCGGTAGTTTTTTTTTTTCTGTCGGGTCTCTGTTGGGGTCACCGGGTCACCAATTCTTAGGTGGAAGGTTACGTTCCCTGAGTCCAAGTTAGGGATCAGTCCTTTGATTTTAGTCGGTACCCCGTTGATTCGGGTACACGTCGTTGATGACTCACGTGCGAGATCTCGGGAGCACGGTGTCACCTTCTACGACGTACGGTGTTGATTCTAGACTTCGTCGGTTCATTGTGTGTGTGTGTGTGTGTGTGTGCGCGCGCGCGCGTGTGTGTGTGTGTGTGTGTGTGTAAACATACACGTATATTTTCGTCGGGTCCGTAACTACAAAGGAGAGTATCTATTGAAGGTTTGACTTTAGACCCAAGTAGACTGACCCTTTGTCTCAATACATAGACGTGGGGTCACCGGTCCCCTTTATGTCTAACAACCTAAGCTGTAACTCTCTCGCTCCAAGAGTTACACCTATTGTAGACTGTTTCTTTCCCATAAGTTTTCCACAAATAGTTTAGAGGAATAGGGACTATCCTTAAAGTAGGTAGAGAGTTACACGACCAGGTTATGTCGGAGAACACACACAGGACAGGGTGGAGAGTGGACGGAGTTGATCGGAAAGGTAAGACACGAAACGTCAATGTACGAAACGAGGGAAGACGAGTCACAAGACCTATAAACCCAGAGTGAAGGGACGAGTGGTGGGACTAAAGACGGAAATTATTCCAGACACTGAGATGTCATCCCGGCGGTACCAAGGAATACCCGAGAAATTTTAACAAAAGTCTCCGGTTCCATGTCGGAACCTTAGAGGGGACCCTATTTCTACGGAGTTTTTATCTTCTTAATGTAAAAGTCTTTATCGGTTTCAGTGGCATGATTTCAAGGGGTCTCTTTCTCTCAATTACCATATGACGAGTCATGTATAAAGTGAGACTGAGGTAGAGGATAGGAACTGAAGGGTTTGAAAGAGGAATGACACGAAAGACCTAAGTTCTAGACAGTAGTCTTTTATTTAGTTCAAACCTTTAGTGATTATATTTAGTATCTTCATTCAGTTGTCGAATAACTGTCGTCCGATTTGTAATCCGATACTAGTTACTGATACTTATACTGAATTCCGACTCACTGAAAAACTACAGGGAGAACCTCCTTGTCAAGTCCCAGGGGTCCGTCCGAGTCGGCCTTCGTCGACGTAAATTCACCGAGATCGACGTCCCGGAACTCCCTGAGTGTAGTCCCTCGGGACGACCAGTAGTGTTTCGTCTTACCTTTATCTAAGGTTCCTCTTCCGTTTCTCTCCAGGGGAGAAAACCCCAGATTCCGACTCTCTCGGGGAGAATTGGTGAATGACGTGTAGTCTCCTTCCATCCAAGAGAAGGGACCTAGAACTCCGGGTACTCGTCAAACAAAGACAAGACTTTAACCCACAATTCTTTCTGCTTTCCTCCATTTAGTCCTCATAATCCTTCCATCAATAGTGCTTCCATTCTTACGGTCGTTGTATCCTTCTCGACGATCCCTTGTTAAATGTTCAAGGAGTCCTCACTCTAACGTCCACTTTCCCTTTTGTCAAACAAGAGGCACATTTGGGTATTTGTTATCTTAATCTGGTTTATCAATGACTATCACGAAGGGTCCACCGCGATCACCATTTCTTGGGTAGACGATTACGTCCTCTGAATTCTCTACACCCAAGTTAGGGACCCACCCCTTCTAGGGGACCTCCTCCCGTACTATTGGGTGTAGTCATAAGAACGGACCTCTTAGGGTACCTGTCTCCTCGGACCCCCCGATGTCAGGTAACCCAACGTTTCTCAACCTGTGAAGACTTTACTGAATCGTACGTACGTACGTCAATGACTATTCGTGAACGTATATAAGTCCTTCAAGACATATTTGTAGTTACATAAAAACGTGTATTTCGTGAATCTTCATATGGAGACTCACCAATGACGTCGGTGATGAACAACAACAAATCAACGATTCAATACAGGTTGAAAAACACTGGGGTACCTGATATCGAGTGGTTCGGAGAGAGAGGTACCCTAAAAGGTCTGTTCTTATGAACTCACCAAACGGCGAAGGAAGAGGTCCCCTAGCAGGACTGGTTCCCTAGCTTGGGTGCAGAGGACGTAACGTAGGAAATGGTGACTTTGTGGTCCTTTCGGGTGGTGGTGACGACGACGATTCAACGAAGTCAGCACAGGGTGAGACACACTGGGGTATCTGCCATCGGGTGGTCCGAGGGGGCAGGGACCCTAAGAGGTCCGTTCTTGTGACCTCACCCAACGGTAAAGGAAAAGGATGTAGATGAGATTTTTGGTTGATGTTGAGGAATTTTCTCTTCCAGTAGACTGACGAGTAATATGAGAGACAAGGACAGTGGAAGGTCACAGAAGTAAGTAAGTTCTGAAATTGTGGACTTAGTGATAGAAAAAAAGGTAGGGTAAAAACAGTATTATGAACCATTGAAGTTACTTTCCCACATTGGGTTCAAAGGTAACACCGAATAGTAAATGTACTCGTAAGACCGACTACAATAGAAGAGGGTCTGAAGTAAATTTTAACTATCTGACTAGTAAAGATAAAAATAAAGGTCAGGTTTGTAGAAAAGACTCGAAGTCTGGGTAGATAGGTTAACATATCGATGGAGGTCCGAGGAGACAGGTACCCTAAGAGGTCCGTTCCTATGACCTCACCCAACGGTACGGGTAGAGGTCTCGTAGAAGGGCCGTGTCCCTAATCTAGGTGTGCAGACGGACGTAAACGTCCGTCGAAGAAATGGTGAACATGATGGACTCTTCGAACATGGTGGACCTGTGAAGTACCTGGGAGTTTGAGTTGAGTAGTTTTAGACTTGAGTAGAAAGAGTGTTTAGACTAAGAAGACGAGAGTTTTAGAACAATATACTTCAGTTACAGATAGGTTAGTGGGTTCGTTCTTAAACCCCCATTAGACTCTAAGGAGACACAGAGAATCCTCGATATAGGATAGTCAGTAGTGGAAGGATTCTACGTAGACGAGAGACACTCGGGTCTCGAAGAGACCAAGGTCTTTCGTTTTGACCGTCAATTCTCTCGTTCAGGACCTCATTCGTACGCACGAGTCAGTACAAGTTCAGAGACGCTGGGGTACCTTACATCGGGTGGTCCGAGACAGGTACCCTTAAAGGTCCGTTCTTATGACCTCACCCAACGGTAAAGGTCCTCATTCGGACGGATCTAAGTTTATTTTCAAAGGTTGCATAGAACACGTCAACATCCGTTCAATGAAGTCGAAAGACAAGGAATCAAAAGAGTACACATTTTACCCATGTATAAAGAATGAAGATTTCAATTCTCTTAGTTAACAATACTATACCTTTTATGGACCTGTTATCCTTTACGAGTTATTGAAAATCATGATAACTAATGTAGTTATTATTACTACGGACTCACTACGATCATCCCCGTAAGGTCACCGACGATATTAACTCCTAAGTCTGAACCTCCCATAGTTGATGAAGAAGTGTCTGAAAGTTAGTTAGAAAGAAGGAAGTTAGGGTGAGGTGTAGAAACGGAAATTTCCTTGAGTAATGAAAGTTAAGGATTATGAAATATCCAAGACTTCGGTTTAACCAAACGAAGAATCTCAGAAAGAGAGACATCCGTGAAGAGAAAAATAAGAGATTTGGACGTGACAAGTTATACCATCGTAGATCCGTATACCGATGATTCAGTAACTTTACACTGACTGTCAGGTACTCCAGTGATTCTCGGCCTGTGCTGACTTGTTGAAGTGAAAGTGAAAAGTCAAAGTACGTAACCTCTTCCTTTACCGTTGGATGAGGTCACAAGAACGGACCTCTTAAGGTCCCTGTCCCCTCGGACCACCCGACGACAGGTACCCCAGCGTGTCTCAGCCTGTACTGACTTCGTTGAATCGTCATCGTCGTCGTCACAATGTGTAAACCTTTACTATTATAAACCCTATAAAACCCAATTTATTTAATTAAAGTGGATAAACAAAAGTGAAAAATTTACACACCGATGATCTTTTAAAACTTAATAACCAACTGACTTTTAAAACAAGACCAAAAATTAGGCTTGTTTCACAACCTGTTTGGGTTATGTATTCATTGACCGTAAAATAAAGATAACCTATGACAACGTAGAATATTTACAAAGCTGTAGAGATAGACGACAGTGCAAAAGAGGGTAGGAGAAGTCACAAAATCAACTATGTGAAAAAAAAAAGTAAAAACACTCCACAGACCTCTTTCGTTTCTATTTACTCACACGAGGTAGACGGTGCGTACACACGTGTACTTCAACGAAGTCAGCACAGGTTGAGAAACGCTGGGGTGCCTGACATCCGAGGAGATAGGTACCCTAAAAAGGTCCGTTCTTATGACCTCACCCAACGGTAAGGGATAGGGTCCCCTAGAAGGACTCGGTCCCTAGTTTGGACGTAGAAAACATGGAGGACGTAACCGTGCTCGTGGTATCACCATGAGGACGTGGTGATCCTCGTGAACCCTTCGGGAGGTAGATGGTACAAATTGACCTTTAATATAGATTCGAAGAGTATTGGATCAAGGACGAACATAACGGAATAGTGAAATACAGTGACTGGGATTTACTTGATGGTGGTTTTACTTAATGATTATCAAAAGTGTCGTGTATTCCTTCGAAGTTCGAAAGTACAGAAACGAAAGAGACGTTGGAAAAGGACCTGATAGGAAGCTTAAGGAGAGTGGACAGACGGATCATTGAAGGAGTAAGAAATTTGTGAGTGAGTTTAAAATGGATGAAAGTCTTCGAGAAAGGAATAAAGAGGAGGAACGTCAACCTGACTCACTAAACCTCAGGTCTTATAAACGACGGACAAGAACTAAGATACTGATAGATGGGATATCCCTTGGATAGAATAGGTATTCTTGGTTTTCTTACAAACAATTTCTTTAAGTATTCCTGTCATTGTTCTTGACACCCCTGTGTCTCCTTCCTCTTCGACCGATTTTTACAAAGTACTTCCGTCATGAAAAGTCGACAAGAAGTCTCTTCAAAAATCGTCACCTCTACACAATCCTTAAAAGGTCCGTCACACTTGTCCTATTCGTTTCTAAGGGCCTTGCGTTCTTTATACAATCCCTTTATCGTTTACCAGATCAAACTTGCCGAGTAACCATTTTGGTCTAGTCCCTCCCGGAACTCCAGTGTCTTTCGTCGACCTGGAAAGATACTCCTATTTCTCCTCAAAAAGTTTCTACACTTCGATACCTCTCGAAATTTGCGTAATGTGGACTCAAAATCGTAATAGTGGAACCCGAAGTCCACCTCTTACCTACACGCCCCAGAAGGTCTCCCTGACCTTCGAATTGGTCAATTGACTACCCACCAATTCCTCCCCTCACTCGTCACACCACTACTCCTACTTTCCTTCCCGCGCCGGTGGGCATCAAATCCACATCTTGCGGGGACACCCGCACCCAATGTCCCTCCTCAAAGATCGACCTTGCTTACTCTCCCGCGCCCATGGTAAGTCGCGTGGACCCCTGCGCGCCCTCCTCGCTCAGTCGGGGCGCGCGGCGCGAGCGCACAGGGAGCGCGCCGCGGCAGGAGCGTTGCGAGCCACCCCAACCGCCTCCGGCGCCCGCGACGCCAAGGCCAAGGCCGCCCGCAGGCGTGGACGCCGCCCCCGCCCGCCAGTACCGCATGAGGTGCCACGTCTCCCACCGGGACCGGAGCCCTGAGCAGAACCGACACAGCGACGACGACGGGTTCCGGAAGGACAGAGCGCCTTTCGCCGTCCTCGGCGGCGGCCGCGGGCTTCCATTCGCGCCCGGCTGAGGGGGTGGGGCTCGGCGTCCCGCTCGTGCTCGCGGATCTCGGGGCGACCTCCCTCCCGCCGGCGCCCCCAGACGCCGGGGCGCCTCAAACGCTCCACGGTTCGCGGTCCCAAGAGAACCGAGGTCGCCCGTCGCCGGCCTGGCCCAGCGAGGTCCGGAAGCGGACGTCCTCGCGCGCGTCTTCTCGGACCTGCGTGAGAGGCCAACGAGAGTGGAGAAGGGGAGCGACCGGATTGAGTCGATGAGTGACAGACGGGTTCACGAAACTCAGTCCTCCCGAGGCTGAACTTAAGCCCACAGGCACACGAAAGAGAGCACGAAAGCTTACTTTATCAACCTGACCCATAACAATTGGAATTAAACAACACATAAAAGTCAAACCACAGCTCTCGAGAGACGACGTCCGAGAAAAACACGGAAGCATTTATATTACACTTCTAAAATTATTAGGCTCAAAGTCAATGACTCTACGTGTACCAAGACGTAAAAGCAATGCACTTGTTCATAAAGAATTAGGAAACAATGACCGTACTACATACACCACCAATTTTTAGGTTGGACACCAAACGTAAGACCCCGAAAACGTATCACCCACTCACATTATCCCGTCCTTACGGTTTCCGACCCTCTTTTTGATCTTGTCAAGAGACATCTAACACTTCAAGACCATTGAAAGAAGACCTTTAACAGACACATTGTAGGACCTCTGGGCCAAAATGTCGCAAGCACGAAGGTGATTATAAGTTGGACAACTACAACCTGTCGAGGAACTTGACTTTGAGTAAAGGGAGATTAAACACGTGTAACTGACATTGAGGTGGGAGAACATGTAGTATCTAACATTTATGTTCTTTACGTTTTGTGGTCCGAGATCCCCCTTCCCGTCTAGGTGGGTCTTAGGACAAGTATCTGAAACGAACTATTAGAAATACAAACATTTTGACAGAGGGACCCTCTTTGCAGAAATTTTTTTTTTTTTTTTTTCGTTTGATGGAGTAAACAACCCAAAAGAAAGAAAGTAAAAAAAAAAGAAAGACAGAATAATGTTTTGGGGTTTCCAAAATGAGTGAAACAGATTACTACTTCTCATTTAACTGCTACTGGGATTCGCCAATTTCTAAGCAGAGGTCATCACAGAGTGGTGCAATTTAAAAGTAGCACGACTTAACAGAACTTATTCAAGAGAAGCTATGCCCACCCTCTATGAGAAGATTTACAACACATCTCTCTGCTAGTCTCTACCGAAAAAGAGAAGTCTCGCGTTCATTATTATTAGTCGCAAGAATAGAAATCTTTGAAACGTCAAAGACAAGAGAAGTAAGGAGTTCACAATAAAGGAGCCGTGGGAAGAGTAACGAGTCGAATTTACGTTAGAGGAGTCTCCGAAAGGGACTACTAGGATGGATTTCAGTGAGAAATGTGAGGGTAGTAAAGGATACAAAATAAAAGAGCTAACTTCCACAATAACATAGTATACTGTAAAAGAATATATAAAATGATCCAAAAAACAAGAACAAAAGACAGAGGTGAAACATCTCACATTCGAGGACTCCCGTCCGTCAAACAGAACAAACGGTGATAAAGAAATCGTCAACCGTATATTACCTGTCAGTCATAAAAATTTACTTATTTTACGAGAAAAACGTAAGTAATAGTTTCATCATATTAGATCCATTTTCATTCAATCACAATCAAAAAGTCAGCACAGGGTAAGAAACACTGGGGTACTTGACGTCGGACGGCTGTCGGGGAGACAGGTACTTTAAGAGGTCAGTTTTTATGACCTCACCCACCGGTAAGGGAAGAGGTCCCCTAGAAGGGGTGGGACCCTAACTTAGGTGCAGAGGATATAACGTCCGTCTAAGTAATGACAAACTCGGTGGTATTAGATACATTTTTGGATATAATTGACTACATCAGGTTATTGACTTTAAACGATTGATTTTAGGAACAGAACCATGTGACTGTAAAATTTTTGCCACTGAGGATTGGTAATAACCCAATATCTAGGGAAACTCTTAGATTACTTTTAATACCTAAAAAGGGGATCCTTTTTACCGATATGAAAAACATGTATGTACCTCTTAGACTCATAGTTGAGTCTCTTTGGTGTCTGAGGTCTTTGAGGACGAGACATCTTTCCCTATCGGGACTAAGAAACTTTTAAGTACAGTAGGCACAGAATTTTAAACACAGTAATATCGAAGGTAGAGACGGGTAACCGTATATACTTTACTCGTAACAGGAAAAAGGTGTACTGTCGACGATTCCATCAGAAATCGTTTATAAATAATACATGGGAAATTGTATCAAATGTGTGTCATATATCTATGACAAATTAAGAAATTTTTTTTTTTTTCGGTTTAGGGACGGAACTCCTTGAGTGTCAACTCATCTCCGCTATTCTGTAACTTATTCACGTTTTTTCATAGTTAACGTCCATGAGTTGAGGAACGTCCCTTTCCTCCTCTGTGTACCATCTTACCAATCAAAATAACCACAAAGTTCTTTCCACAACACCTTCTCTTCTTGGAAAAGAGAAAAAAACCATTATCGAAAGAACTCTATGTTAAGTGTATGGTACGTCAAGTACATAAATTTGACACACTGACGTAGTTTTCTATGAGTTGTAACGAATAATAATCTCTTTACGTCTAGTTTTGATGTTACTCCATAGTTGAGTGTGAGCAGTCTTCGTCAAGTCAAGTCAGTGAGTCAGCACAGACTGAGAAACGTTGGGGCACCTGACGTCGTGAGGTCCGAAGAGACAGGTAGTGGTTGAGGGCCTCGAACGAGTTTGAGTACAGGCAGTTCAGCCACTACGGTAGGTTTGTAGAGTAGGAGACAGCAGGGGAAGAGGAGGACAAAAGTCAGAAAGGGTCGTAGTCCCAGAAAAGGTTACTCAGTCAAGACCAGTCTTACAGGTAGTAGTTTTTTAGACGTTTGTTATTTACGACCTCTCCGACACCTCTTTTCCCTGGGGAGAACGTAACAAACAACCTCACATTTGACTATGTCAGTAATCCCTTGTGTCATATCTCTAAGGAAATTTTTGATCCTTATTTTGATGGTACACGTGACTGGTATGGTTCACGACTACTCCTACGTTTCGTTGACTTTGAGAGTATGACGACCCTTACTACACCTTACCATGTTGGTGCAACCTTTTGTTAAACTATTTACGTAAAATTATTTTAATTTGTATACGAATGGTGTAATTTTTTTTTTTGTTTTGACGGTATACTGGGTTGTTAGGGTGATGACCCACATATGGGACTCCTTTAGTATTAACTTTTTCTGTGTACATAGGGACACAAGTAACATCGTGATGAATATTATCGATACTGTACCTTCGTCGGATCTACAGGTAGTTGTATACGAACCCATTTCTTCGACACCATGTGTATGTGTTACCTTATAATGAGTCGGTATTTTCCTGTGTGTCAACTGAGTCAAGATTACTTCACCTACTTGGATCTCGGATAATATGTCTCACTTCATTCAGTCTTTCTCTTTTCGTTTATAGTATATAATTACGTATATATATCTTAGATCTTTTACCATGACTACTTGGATAAACGTCTCGTCGTAACCTCTGTGTCTGTATCTCTTGTCTGATCATCTGTGTCACCCCCTTCCTCTCCCACCCTGCTTAACTCTCTTATCGTACCTTTATATATATGTGGTGGTATACATTTTATCTATCGGTCACCTGTAAATGCATACTGTGTCCCTTGAGTTCGGGCACGAGACCCTGTTGGATCTCTCCACCCTACCGACCCTCCACCCTCCTTCCAAGTTCTCCTCCTCCTTGTACACATATGGATACTGACTAAGCACAACTATACACCGTCTTTGGTTGTGTTATAACATTTCGTTAATACGAGGTTAATTTTTATTCATTTAAAGTCTTTTTCGTCATCGGTAAACGTCGTTTTACTTACCTAGATTCTTATACGCATCACTTTTGTCTCTGTTTATGATACACTATAGCGAATATACACTTTAGATTTTTTATTTACTTACACATACGTTTTGTCTTTGTCTTGGTGTCTACATCTTTTGTTTGAACACCAATGGTTTGTCCTCTCCTTTCCCCCCTCCCATTTAATTCCCATACTCTAATTGTCTATATTTGATGATACATAATTTATATCTATTCGTTGTTCCTATATGACATATCGGACCCCTTAATATCGGTAATAGAACATTTTTTGGATATTACCTCATATTAGACGTTTTATACCTTAGTAACACGACATGTGGACTTTACTTATATTATAACATTTAGTTGATATGTAGTTATTTTTTCATTCGTTTTTATTTCACACACTTACCAAAAATCGTACCAGTGTCTCGACACGTTGGTAGCAGTGATAGTTAAAATCTTGTGAAATAGTAAGGGCGGCGGGGGGTTTTGGTAGAAATTGGAGAAATCGGTAGTGGGTAATTGTCAGGGGGTGGGACTCGGGGAAGTCGGAAGTCAAGTCAACTCAGTAAGTCAACACAGGTTGAGAAACGCTAGGGTAGTTGACGTCGTGTGGTCCGAAGGGACAGATATTGAGTTTCGTTAGAGGGACTCAAACGAGTTTCGGTATAGGTAGTTCAACCACTACGGTAGGTTGGTAGAGTAGAAGAGAGCAGGGGAGGAGGAGGACGGAAGTTAGAAACGGTCGTAGTCCCGGAAAAGATTACTCAGTCAAGAAGTGTAGTCCACCTGGAAGGATCCGTTGGTAAATAGATGACAGATATCTAAACGGACGATACCCGTAAAGTACATTTACCTTAGTACGTTATACACTAGAAAACACTGGCCAAAGAAAGTGTATCATACAAAAGTTCAAAGTAGGTACTACATCGTGCATAGTCATGAAGTAATGAAAAGTACCGACTTATTATAAGGTAATACACCTTATAAGGTAGACGTAAAATAAGTAAATAATCAACCCGTAAACCCCAAAACTACTAATACTCATTACAACGATAATTGTAGGTACATGTGTATAAACACACCTATATACGAAAGTAAAGAGAACTTATATACGTAAACCCTTTACACTTGTAAAATCACACCGACGTTGATTCTCACCTTAAAGCGAGTATAATAATGAGACACTCGTCAAAACTCCTTGACGATCTAACAAAAGGTTTCATAGATAGTAAAATGTAACGGTGGTAATTATACACTCCCAAGGTCAAAGAGGTGTATGAGAGCCTGCAAACAATAACGGTCGGAAAAATAATATCGGTAGTATTGCCCACACTTCACGATAGAATAACACCCAAAAAAAAAAAAAAACATAAAGGTACTGCTGATTGTTGAAATTATATAAAAGTACACAAATATCCGACAAACACATTGTTGAATCTCTTTACAACCAAGTCTGAAAACGGGTAAAAATTTAACCCAAAGAACAGAAATAACAACTTAATATTCTTAAGGACCACATAAAATCCATGTTCAAGTAATAGTCTATACACTGAACGTTTATAAAAGAAGTTGAGAAATGAAAGAACTACCACAGGAGAATTCTTTTCAAAAATTAAAACTACTTCAGATTGAATAAATGGAAGAAGAGAAGACGAAAACTACAGTCTGGATTTTTTTATTAGAGGTCTAGGTTCCAGTACTTCTAAATACAGGTACAGAAGTTCAAAATATCACAAATGACAATATAAATTAGGAAACTAGGTAAAACTCAATTAAAAACGAAAACTATACTCCTTTTCAGGTTGAAGTATACCTATATGTCAATAGGGTCGTAATAAACAACCTTTCTTATAAGACAAATGTAACTTGACAAAATTATGGGAACAACTTTAAGTCAATTGACACTCTCAAATAAAGACCTGAGAGTTAAGACAAGGTAACTGTTTGTAGTCTATATCTTATATATGGACAGGAATGCAGTTATGGTGTGACGGAACTAATGACTTCGAAACATCAATTTAAGACTCTAGTACTTCACAATTCAGAGGTTTGACACAGGAAAATAATAGTTCCAACTAAAGACTCACGACACCGAGTCCTAAAGGTATGTGTAAAATCCTAATCGAACAGTTAAAGACGTTTTTGGTCGACCCTAAAACAAACACACCTTAGACATTTAGTAAAACTTCTCATAACGGTAGAATTATTCAGAAAATTAGATACTTATCCCAAAAATTTTTAAATAAATCCAGAAATTAACTAAAGTCCGAAGGAACTATTGAGTCAACCATTTCTCTAGACGGACGTTACGTCCTCTGGGACCAAACTAAAGGACCTAACCCTTCTAGACGACCTCTTCCCTATCCGATGGGTAAAGTCATAAGAACCCGAAGGGAACACCGAGTCGACTATTTCTTTGGTGGACGTTACGCCCTCTGGACCCAAGCTAGGGACCCAAACCTTCTCGGGGACCTCTTCCCTTTCCGATGGGTGAGGTCATAAGACTGGATCTCTTAAGGTACCTGACATATCAGATACCCTAGTGTTTCTCAGCCTCTGTGCTGACTCGCTGAAAGTCATCAAAAGTCACATGTTCAGAAGAAAACAATTTATATAGGGATTCATAAAATAAGAAAAACTACAATAACATTTAACTTAATAAAATAATTAAAATTCTGATAAGTAATGAGTCGAAATCTTTGTGTTAGAAATACATAATTATGACATAAGACATCTAAACGACTTAACGAATAACCGACGTCATTTACTAACACAACAGACGACGACGATTCAACGCAGTCAGCACAGGTTGAGACACGCTGGGGCATCTGCCGTCGGGTGATCCGAGGAGGTAGGGACCCTAAGAGGTCCGTTCTTGCGACCTCACTCAACGGTAAAGGAAGAGGTTACTAGCACAACAGAGGTCTCTAACACAATGATGAAAGAAAAGCTAGATGTACGGAAAAGAAAAAGAACGGATTGACGGACCCAATCTTGGAGATCATGTTACAGTTTATCTTTACCACTTCTCACTTGTAGGAACTAACAAGGATTAGAATTCTTTCGAAAGTATGGGAATTCCTATCACGATCGATACCTACGTAATTATCTTGATTTCTTAAAAATTTTCCCCCGGACAACTCACAAAAATAATACTTCCCTAACTTAACTTAAAACAGTTCACGAAAAAGACAGATAATTCACTGGTAACCCAAAAACGGGAAGTAAGATACCTATACTATGTAATGTATTAACTAAAAACCTACAATTTTGGAACGTCAAAAAAAAAAATTTGATTTAATTCCTCCATAGAGATTGCACAAAAATAATCGGTCTAATTATTCCTATAAAGTCCGTCTCCCTTGTGTCGTTTTAGTTATGGGTCTCGAAACTCTATCGAAATCTCAACATTCTCTACTCTGTTCCCGGGTTTAACATTTCTAGAAAAAGTACGGTATGAATTCCTCAAACCTAGAATAAGATTTCTAGCCACTCCGGTAACACTCAAACAATCATCTTCTCTTTGAATGTCAGACTTTCCTGTAGAACCGTTGTCACATCTCCGACATAGTCACTCCCAAAGAAGTCCCTTTTATTACAACGTCATCAGGTAAACTCTGGAGCACTTGTAGTAATTCCGTCACACAAACCCGAGTAGTCAAATCCTAAGAGTACCATTCATTGTCTTTTAAGTCGACTCAACAGTTCAACTTTCCTCCTACATAACTGATCACGTGTACTTTTCTGAAGCACAATCTTAACCGGAGGACACACCAAACTAGGTCTCCAATTGTTAGGGTAGTCCCGAAGACAGACTGAAAGAAACAGGAAAAATGAAGACCCAAGGAAGAGTACAGCCGAGACAGGAGACCGAAGAGAGAGAGTCCGATCTTTGTCATAAACGTCGTCAAGGTCTATAGTGGAGGAGTATAAATTAACAGGTCTCTTTCTTACAAAAAAAAGAAAACTTGAGAAGGAAGTGAGGGTATAGTGAAAATATGGAGGTGGGGGTCAAGAAAGGGTCATCAAGGTCGATTGTATAGGTGGGTAGAATAACTGAACTCATTTCAATAAACGTCACGAGACCCATCTTTCTTATACGACTAGGCGACACCTCAACTCTCACCAAGGGTCTCCCTTTATCCCTATGGCCTCCTTCTTCCTCATTTACCTCGTCCCCTTCACAGGTGTAACTTGTCCTCCCTTTTCTTGTTAAAATTCTTTGTAAAAATTGATCTTCACCTTACACTCCGTCTCCCTCCGTAGAACTTCATAAGAGTCGAATAACCGAATCCACTGATATGGTTTATATGGAAATGGTTTTATCATTACTTCGTTGTGTCTAATTTCCCCTTTCCGTTACTCAAGTCTTTAAACATGTGATCATAGTGTAGGGGAAAAAGGTAGAAAAAAGTATGCACTTTAGGGACCTTGGGTGTAGGTAAGGAGTGCACTGCATCAATGTTCATAAATTCATACCGGGAGAATCTTCCGTTTGTTATCGTTCACATTCGGTCAACCGAGTACCTTCTCGTCGGATAACGTAGGGGGTAGGGGGAAAAATCCCCCAAGGGACCACCGAGTCGTCAATTCTTAGACGGACGGTCACGCCCTCTGAGTGAAGGGTTGGACCCCTATCTATAACCTCGTCCTCCTTCACCGTAGGACGAGGTCATAAGAACGGACCTCTTAGGGTACCTGTCTCTTCGGACCGTCTGATGTCAGGTACCCCAACGTTTCTCGACCTGAACTGAACCACTGATTTGCGTATAGGGGGAAAAATTTTAAGAAATCAAGATAATTACGTAGGACCCCTAACGAAATCTGAAACCCATAAAGTGAACGACTAAAACGACACATAATCTTAAAATTTGAAAAAAAAAAAAAATTCCATGAGGATATCCAAACAGGTAAAACATGTAAGTGAACCACAAAACCTTGGTTTATCTCCTTATATCGGAAAGAACAACGTAAAACAGAGTCAAACTAGGTCTTAAGATCGGAGAACTGAAAAGAAGTCTTATAAATAACAAAGTAAGTAACATAAACAAAAATGGTAGAGAGAGTCGATATATAGTAAGAACTAAAAATTTTTTGGAAAAAACAATTTCTGTAAAAGTTTGTATTCTTTTTGATTTCTCTCATCATATTATTCTACTTAGGTGTAGTAGGACGAAGTTGTTGGTAGTAGGACATAGTACCTATAAGGGTGAATGAAACGGGGGATACGTTTATGGTTTAGAGTCTGTGACACTAAAGTAAAGTAGGAATTCATAAAAACATATGTAGAGATTTCGTATTCTTTTAATTTTAATAAAAAATTTATATCGACGTTATAGTAATAGTGAGGACTTTCAGTCATTAAGGACTTACAGTACTTTAGTCATAAGTTTAAAGAGAGTGACGGAGTATTAAAAAAAAGTACTAAAGGGGGAACTAACACTAATCGTATAGAAGAACTAGTAAGTGTAATAGATTTTTTTTTTTTAGATAGTCAGAAAACTTTGACGAGAATTCCAGTGGGGTAACACAAGTACCTTTGGGTAAACACATGTCAGTAATTTGGTCAACCAAACTAACGAAATAGGGTAGAATAAGACAGGTTATATCCGAATACCAGACGTACGAAGGAAAGAAGGGGGAAGTAACATAAGAGTTGTATCTTAGGTATGATTGGGACAATTTCGAATTCAGAGGGAGGTGTCTTGGGAGGTTACCGAAGGACTGAGTGAGTCTACTTTTCGGTTTCAGACATGTACTGGATGTTTCGGATGAATTAGGAGAAGACCAACGGGAGAAAGGGTAAAACGAAACTCGCGTGACCGGCGGAGGAGTGATACCAAACTTGCAAGGACCACACGAGAGTGGAGTCCCGGAAACGTAAACCACAAAGGAGACGGGCTTTACGAGAAGGAATCTATCGACACACTTAAAAGAAATAGAAGAAATGTAGAATTGAATTTTCTGTAGAGGACTCGGAAGAGACCTGTGAGAACGATTTAGAAATGAAAGGGGGTTGTGTAGGATAGGGGAAACGGACGAAGTAAAAAAGAGAATCATAAATAGTAATAGAACACATAGTAGAGAAGAGACCAACTTTATCCTCCGAGGTACTCCCAGTCCTAAAAACGAAGCAAGTGACGTCATAGAGGTCGAAATCTAGTCCGGGTGTGTATCATCTTTTAGTTAATTTCTTAAATTAGTTATTTAATTTCTTAACCTTAATTCGCTTAATTACTTATGACCGAGGGTTCCTAGTTCCAAACGAGATAATCGTAAATATTCGGTAATAACAACACATCAACGATTCAACACAGGTCAAGAAAACGTTGGGTCACCTGACATCGGACGGTCCAAGTAGAGAGGTACCCTAAAGGGTCCGTTCTTATGACCTCACCCCAGAGTAAATAATAATAAATACCGACGCACTTAATAACATGTAGGTATACTATCTGATAATACTAAGGTCATTCAATATAAGTACTTCATAAAAACACATACACACCGGTCCAAACAAAAAGAAACTTTAGTTTCCCCTTTTTTATAGCTAAAGAGACCTTAGTGATTCGGTCACCATAACTAAATATTTGTCCCACCTGTTATGTTTATGTCTTATTTAATATGGATTTAAACTTTAGACCATGACACGTGGATAAAAAACTCTGATAAAATTAACCTTATATCAACTGAATGTTATAACGTAATTAAAGACGACAAGTTTCACTAAGTCAATATGGACATAGTCAAGTCAGTCAGTCAGCACAGACTGAGAAACGCTGGGGTACTTGGTGTCGTGTGGTCCGGAGGGACAGGTAACGGTCGAGGACCTCAAATGGGTCTGAGTACAGGTAACTCAGTCACTACGGTAGGTTGGCAAAGTAGGAGACAACAGGGGAAGAGGACGGGAGTTAGAAAGACACGTAGTCCCAGAAAAGTTTACTCAGTCGAGAAGCGTAGTCCACTGGTTTCATAACCTCAAAGTTCGAGTTGTAGTCAGGAAGGTCACTTGTGGGTCCTGACTAGAGTGACTCCTACCTGACCAACCTCTCAGGTTCCCTGAGACACACAGGTTGTGGTGTCAAGTTTTCGTAGTTAAGAAGCCACGAGTCGAAAGAAGTGTCAGGTTGAGAGTGTAGGTATGTACTGGTAACCTTTTTGGTATCGGAACTGATCTGCCTGGAAACAACCGTTTTATTACAGAGACGAAAAATTATACGACAGATCCAACCAGCATTGAAAAGAGGGTTCCTCATCCGCAGAAAATTAAAGTACCGACGTCAGTGGTAGACGTCACTAAAACCTCGGGGGGTTTTATTTCAGTCGGTGACAAAGGTGACAAAGGGGTAGATAAAGGGTACTTCACTACCCTGGCCTACGGCACTAGAATCAAAAGACTTACAACTCGAAATTCGATTGAAAAAGTGAGAGGAGAGAGTGAAAGTAGTTCTCCGAAAAATCAAAGAAAAGTGAAAGACGGTATTCCCACCACAGTAGACGTATAGACTCCAATAACTATAAAGAGGGCCGTCAGAACTAAGGACATATATGTAAAACTTTATAAGAAAAGGAAAAGTCAAATAGTAACCTATGACTTATATCAAGACACACGACATTTCATCCTGGAACAAATAGACAAGGTACACATCCTCGAACGTAGACGATCGGGGTCGGAGGGTGAGGTAGGAAGGGGGTCGGGAGGGGGAACCATTGACGTTCAGACAAGAGAAACAGACACTCAGACAAAGACAAAACATCTATCCAAGTGAACGTAGTATAAAATCTAAGGTGTTTATTCACTAAAGTATACCATAAACAGAAAGAGAAAGACTTAAGTGAGTCACACTAGTAGACATCCAGGTGGGTGCAACGATGTTTACCGTAATGAAGTAAGAAAGGTTACCGACTCATTATGAGGCAACATATACACATGGTGTAGAAATAGGCAAATAGATAGTCACCTGTAAATCCAACAAAGGTACAGAATCGAGAACACTTATCACGACGATACTTGTATCCCCAAGTACATAGAAAAACCTAATCTCAAAACAGTCCTATATACGGGTCTTCACCCTAAAGAAATAAAGTTTATAAAAGAAGGTAAGACACCCAACAGAAAAACAAAATAAATACCAAAGGAAACGAAACTTTTCCAATGGTCAAACTAATCTAGAGTAAACAAATAAAAATAAAGACATCGGAACCCTCTGACTGGATTCCTTTGTAACAATGTCAAATACAGTCTCTTACAAAACGGATACTAGAGAAGATCCTCAAAATACCACAGTACAGAATACAAATTCATAGAGTCGGTAAAACTCAAATTAAACCACATACTATTCTCTTACACAAGATTGAAGTAACTAAATGTACTCCGACAGGTCAAAAGGGTTGTGGTGAACGACTTCTTCGTCAGAAAAGGGGTAATAAGAACGGAGGAAACAACTCCTAATTAACTGGTATCTACATACTCAAAGAAAGACCCGAGAAATAAGACACGGTAACTAGTTACACAGACAAAAACAGTATTTGTAGTTTTGTAGTATTATGATACTACAAAACTAATGACATCGAAACATCATAACAACCTTCAGACCCTCTCAATACGGAAGATAAAACAAGAAAAAGGAGTTCTAACGTAACCGTTAAGACCCAAAAAATACCAAGATTTATTTAGAATCCTAATAAACAAGATCAACACACTTTTTACAGTACTCATGAAACAATCCTTATTGTAATTTAGACGTCCGATGAAACCCATCATACCGGTAAAATTGTTATCATTAAGAAGGTTAGGTTCTCGTACCCTATAGAAAGACAAAGAAACTCAGTAGAAGTTAAAGGAAACAATTACAAAATATCAAGAATCACCCATTCAGGAAGTAGAGGAACGAGTCTAAATAAGGATTCATAAAATAAACCCCCTCACGTTAAAACTTTCAATAAATAAATAAAAAATGTAAGGGAAAGACTATAAAGTAACAATTTTCTTTATGTAGACTAAAGACGTACAATTAGAATACAGGACGATGGAACGACTTAAAGAGTCAAGATCAAAAACATACCTCAGAAATCACAAAGGGTAATTATATATAATATAGTACTGTAGACGTATATTACTGTCAAAATCGAGAAGGGAAGTAAGCTTATGGAAAATAAAGAAGAGACTAACGGTACCGATCCTGAAGGTTACAATACGACTTATCTTCCCCACTTTCACCCGTAGGAACAGAACAAGACCTAAAATCACCCTTCAGAAAGTCGAAAAGTGGTAACTCGGAACATAACCGACACCCAAATAGGATTCATCGAAAGTAATATAACTCCATACAAGGGAGATATGGGTGAAACCATACTCCAAAAAAAAAAAAAAATTTAGTACTTACCTACAATTGCAAACACTTTACGAAAAAGACGTAGACAACTCTGCTAGTACACCAAAAACAGAAGAGTATAAATAAACGACATAGTGTAACTAAACACATACAACTTGATAGGAACACTTGAACCTTACTTAGGGTGAACCAACACCATATGCTACAAAAATACACAACAACTTAAACCAAACGATTAAAAACAACTTGAAAACGTAGATATAAGTAGTTTCTATAACCGGATATTAAAAGAGAAAACCACCACAGAAACAAACCAAAACCATATTCCCACTACTATCACCGAAGTATCTTATCTTATAGAAACCCTCACAAGGAAGGCGGAGTCAAAAAACCTTCTCAAACTCTTCCTAGTTATATTCAAGAATAAGTGTACAAACCATCTTAAGCGGACACTTCGGTAAACCAGGGTCTAAAAACAAAACATGTCTCAAAAAATTTCTAAGATAAAATGCGGATCGCTAGCCAGTCGAGTTTAATAGATAAAGAAGAACTAAGTTAAAACCACTCGACAAATAAAGGTCTTTGAACGGGTAAAAAGGATCCAACAGTTTAAACAACCGTATATTAAAAAGTTTCATCAGAGAATTCCAAAAAAACATAAAGACGTCATAATAAACAATTCCGAAGAATAAAGAATAAAACAAGAATCGAACCGGTCTCCAAACGGTCAGTACAAATAGGAAAGTTTCTTGTACGACAACCAAAGTGACTAAAAAAAGAAAAAAGAAAAATTAGAGATGAAATAAATAAAGGAGAGACTAGAAACAAAGGAAGGAAAATGACTGAAATCCAAAACAAACAAGAAAAAGATTAAGAAAATTCACTTTCCAATCCAACAAACAAACTCTACTAAAACAAAGAACTCCTCCGGACATAGTGACACTTAAAGGACTAACAGTGATCGTGAACGGAGAATCTTGACGAAGACGACGTCGGGTGTCTAAAACATACCAACACAAAAGCAACACTAAACAGAGTTCTATAAAATTTTAAAGGAGAAACCAAAGTAATAACCGGGTAACCAAAAAATCATCGAACACAAATCAGAGACACATTAACAAATAAAAGAGTAAAGAGAAAAGACACCAACGAAAGATCAAAGTACTGTAACACCAGTCTTTTCTACGAACTCTATTAAAGACATGAGAAATTAAACAACTCCGAACAAAACACGTGATGATACACCAGTCAGGATTACTTACAAGGTACACGTGAACCTTTTTCATACATGAGACCGAAAAACCTATATTACAAAACCTTTAAAGTTGATTCAGATCACATAACGTATTAGATCCCAGAGACAACGGCATAACTTAAAAAAACAGATCTTCTAGATAGGTAACTACACTCAACACAAAATTTTGGAGGATGATAATAACATAAGGACAATAAAAGAGGGAAATACAGACAACCTTAAACAAAATACATAAACCACGTATATACAACTGTTCACATTTAAGGAGAAAAACTTAGTTAGGAAAATAATAATATATTACAGGAAATATAAGGAGACACCGGAAACAAAATTTCAGACAAAACAGACTATATTCATCACATTGAGGGTGAAAGAAGAGTAAAGACAAACTTACGTTATAGAAAAACGCAGGGGAGGGAAAGTAAGACAGACACAGGAAACGGGATTCCACCCAGAGAATATCCGTCGCATAACATCGACAACAAAAAAGTTAGGGTAGACGATGAGACACAGAAAACTAACCTCGTAAATCAAGTAACTGTATATTCCATTAATGACTATTTATACTTAAATAACGTAAAATTCAACATAAAAGGACAACTAAAATATAAATAAGAAAAAGAGAAAGAAAAACAAAAAGGAAAACACCAAACTAAAAGAAAACGTAATATGAATTTAAGAGAGAGAAAAAAAACAAAAACACTTACACAATATACAAAAACATCAATAAGACAAAAAGTTCATACAATTAAGGTAGGAAATAGACACATGAAATCTGACCAGTATATCCGAGTCTGTGTGAGATCCTTTACTTTTTCTTAGATGTAAAAAGAATGAGAGGAGAGAGTAAAATACTAAAAATATAAAAGAACATGTAGAAGTATAAGTAGGTAAACAAGAAGTAACACCAATAGTAGTGAAAGTGTCTTTAAAACTTAAAAATTTTTAGATATGTGACCGGAATAATAGATAAAAATTTTAACATTATAAATCCAAAAAAATTAATTTTTTTAAAAAAACTGGTATGACGTGTCGAACGACCTGGAATCAAGGGGTTTGTCCTTAGTTCGGGTCCAGAGTCCACCACCTTCGGACTTCAGGATTGGCGACCTAGTGGTCCCTCAAGGGGACCATATGACGTTTCGTTTACTGCATTTATTTGCTAAATCCACTAAAACAGAAAGGATATATAAATATTGAAGTTAAGATAAATCTTTCCTAGAAAGTTATAAAGGAAATCCTATCTAAATCATAACGACACAAGAAAAATTAAAAACGGATAGACTCTTTAAGAAACAGAGAGACTAAGATTTACTATTAGAACGAACCATCTCATAGGATCCAACGTCTAAAAAGGGAAAGTCTTGAAACTGATAAAGAAAGGTAAGGAAAGACCGGACGTTGTAAAGACTTCTCTTTAGTCGATTATCGGAATGCCCTCAAGGGAACATTAATTCAGGAACAAGAAAAGAACGATGGAAATCTTAGGATAAAATTTGAAAACTTTAAAAATAATAATATACAGAAAAATATCCAGACAAACCCAAATGGAACAAACTCTGGAAGACACAAAGGACATGGATCTATAGACAAAGGAAAGCCCTTCAAAAGTCGGCATTAAAGGAAATTATGTAAAAGTAAGAGGAAAAAAGAAAGAAGAGTACTGCTCAAGATTTACTATACGTTTTTAGCACACGATATTTATTTTTCATTTCTACACAAGCGATACGTATCAGTGATCTTTCTTCGTCTAGTTGTAAAATTGTCACCAATAAAATCCTTAATATCCACCAGTAATAAATATGAAAATACATAAAAGAGTCAAAAGGTATCCATACGTAAAGAAAATGTTGGTCGTTTTTCAAAGAAGGAAAAGTACAGGTGAGGTATTTTTTCCCTTCTTAGTAAAAATCTTAACTCGGGTTCTCGATGTGTTCTACAAGTGAAGAGATAATAAACTTTTCAGGTGACAGGACGAAAACGAAAAACGTTTAACCTTGTTATCAATAGATAACGGTAAACAAGTTTTAAAAAGAAATGGTTAAATTAAAGATTTAAAAAAAAGTCAAACCACTACAATAAACGTTCAAAATGGTCAGAAGGACCTCCTTTAATAAATCACTTACCTAAACTTGAATAAAAGGAGTGGGTAGACCCTGTAAAAAAGGGAGATATTAACAATTAAGAGAAGACAAATTAGGATTTAAGTATAGGAAACTATCCCTTATACCTTCATTTTATCTCCAACTCGTCAAGACGAAAGAGTCGTGATGTAAAATAGTAGTCCACTTAAACGCAAAAGAAAAAAAAATAACCTCCTATTAACGAAATGTCACACAGCCAAAGACGGCACATTGTTGTACTTAGTCAAGACACATATATCCGACCCGAGGGACACAATGTGCCGTCGAAGGGTGATCAATACATAGAGTGTGTACTGTCACATACATACAGTCACGATGAGAGACTCAACCAGGATGGGAGAGGAGGGGGACGACACAGGTATTCAGGGGAGAGACACAGACGTAGAGGTAAAGAAGGGACGCTTGTCCAAGTAGGTATATTAAAAAGATCTAAGGTATATACACGTAATTATACACTATGAACAAAAAGAAACAGACTGAATAAAGTGAGACATATTCTCCGAGATCCAAGTAAATGGAGTGATTTTGACTGAGTCTAAACAAGGAAAAGTACCGACTCATTATAAGGTAACATATACACATGGTGTAGAATAAATAGGTAAGTAGACAGTCACCTGTAAATCCAACGAAGGTACAGGACCGACAATACTTATCACGACGCTACTTGTAACCCCATGTATATAGAAAAACTCAACACTGAAAGAACTCATATACGGGTCATCACCCTAACGACTCAGTTTACCATCAAAATCAGGTTCACAAAATTCTCTAGAGTTACCATAAGAGGTATCAACGACATAGTCAAATATAAGGGTGATTGACGGCATCCTAAGGGAAAAGAGGTGTAGGAGAGGTCGTAAATAACAAACATCAAAATAAAAAAAATTAGAAAAATAAAACATAACCCTATGTCGGTCGACTGTTATAACACTATCAAAGTCCACTTGTAACTTCCCTGAGTCGGTATACATATCTCCATAGGTAACAAGGGGTTTGAGGTTGAGGTAGGTCCGACGGTGTATTGTAACTCGTCTCAATATACACGACAGGTCATCCAGGAAGAATAGGTAAAATTTATATCGTCCCACATGTACACATAGGGTTCGAGGGATATTTAAAACATAAAGGTGAGATTTTTATAGGGAAAACGGAAACGATCGGAAGACATTTGAATCAAACTTGGGACCGGAGGACACACCAAGAGGGTTCAGAACGACGAGAAAGTGAGACTAAAGAATACAGAAGATAAGTAGAAGACAGACAAGGAAATCTTCTCGGTGGTCATGTACAAAGGGTCCTTTTGTCATCTACATGACCATCGAGAAGATTTATAGGTCCGTTTTCACGTAAAGTTCTCGAAAGAAGAATCTCAAAGTACGGCACCTTGATGTACCGAAATAAAAATCCTGAAGAATTAAGACGGAATGATCTTGGACACGGTGTGTTGGGGATGTAATAACGGTGTTTAAGATTCTACCCTACCAGAGAGAAAGGAAACCAAGAGGAAAGTAAAGTAGTTGGTCAAAGAAGAAACCGGTCTTATCGGTAAGACGATGCGTAGAATGTGTGGGCACCTTGTACTTTTACAGTCGTATGATCCAGTCCCCGAACAGTCAACAAGGGTCAATCGACTGATTCTGAATCGTGTCCACGGTCTCGCAAACTTCAGAAGGCGTTACTGTCTCACGACGAAGACACGATCTCAACTGGGGTTCTCTCAGGGCGGGAGGTAGAGACAACCGACCCCGGGTACCACGAGTTGTCGTTACAGTGTGGACCGTAGAGAGGACGAGTGGGACGGACGGACAAAAGGTAACGCGTAGAGTGAAACTTACGGATATTTGTCCCAAGGAAGGGTAGCGGAGGAGTCCTTCGGACGAAGAGACCTTGTCAAGTCTGAGGAGAACAGGGGCACAAGAGGAGTTCACTCAGGATGGTGACCGAGAATTAGAGTACGTATGTATACGACACCCGTATATATTGTACCTGTATATATGTATTACCATTCGCGGACCTTGTTTAATCAAACCAGGGAATGAACAAGAAGAGGATTCCTTTGTAGTCTGTAGATGAGACTTTCACATATGTTTTTTCTCTCCTCTGTTAAACTCTCTGACACTCACGTACACTTAATTTGTGAAAAAGTTTAAGTTTTTGAGTCCACACACCCATACCTCGTGGTACTACTCAGTGAGACTGACGACAAAAGACAAGAGTCTTGACACTTCAACTTTTGTGAGTCCTATCACTTCATTTGCAAATCGGAACTCTCACTGACCCGACGCAGAACTCTAAGGTCTTGCCCAATTGTCCGGATCACAATCAGCAAGTCTAGTCAAGTTGTTTCACATGTCGTACACTCTGGGTCTCGTACGGGACATCCGTATTTCTTTTATGATCTGAAAATAAGTTCTTCAAGTATCAAATAGGAGGTCGGTCCCATGACCCTCACGTGGACATCAACTTATTTAGCCTAAATAATGAACAAGTAGTTTCCTTCTACATATGGTACTACTTCGTGTGTCATAGAGTCGTTCTTCTCACAATCTGTTCAGAATGATATCTCTAACTCCGAACACAATCCACTAAAACTTCTTCCAAGTTCCTGTACCCCGAAACGATACCTAATACACGACAGTCTTTCAACCCACTTAAGACACTGACCCACAGAATCATCTCAAATACATTTCTCTCGTCAGAATTTTCGATATCGATATTAATTGTTTCACCGTCGTCAGGTGTCAGTGAGTAGTAGATCCTTATCACCGACAAGCTATGTATGTGTGTGTGTAAAGAATAAAGAAACCCGTCACAAACACAAAAAACACACAAGTCTGTCTAGTGTCTTACAACAATAAAAAAACGGAACTAGGTAGTACCAGTGTCTTACCGGAACAGACGACAACTACAGACTTTAACGGATGCAGTTATTGTAGTCTATACGTCTACTGTGGTGGGAATACCGTCTTTCACTTCTCCTTGATTTTTCGGAGAATTACTTTCACTTTCTCCTCTCACTTTTTCAACCGAATTTCAAGTTGTAAGTCTTTTGATTCTAGTGCCTTAGACCAGGGTAGTGAAGTACCGTTTATCTACCCCTTTGTCACCTTTGTCACAGTCTGAAATAAAAACCCCCGAGGTTTTAGTGACGTCTACCACTGACGTCGGTACTTTAATTTTCTGCGAATGAGGAACCTTCCTTCCAATACTGGTAGGATCTATCGTACAATTTTTCGTCTCTGTAATGAAACGGTTGTTTCCAGGCAGATCAGTTCCGATACCAAAAAGGTTACCAGTACATACCTACACTCTCAACCTGACACTTCTTTCGACTCGTGGCTTCTTAACTACGAAAACTTGACACCACAACCTCTTCTGAGAACTCTCAGGGAACCTGACGTTCCTCTAGGTTGGTCAAGTAAGACTTCCTCTAGTCGGGACCCTAAAGAAACCTTCCTTACTACGATTTCGACTTTGAGGTCATGAAACCGGTGGAGTACGCTTCTCAACTGAGTAACCTTTTCTGAGACTACGACTCTCCCTAACCCCCGTCCTCCTCTTCCCCTGGTGTCTCCTACTCTACCGGCCTACCGTAGTGGCTGAGCTACCTGCACTCAGACTCACTTGAGACCCTCAACCACTACCTGTCCCTCCGGACCGCACGACGCTAAGTACCCCAACGTTTCTCAGCCTGTGCCGACTCGTTGACTTGACTTGACTTCTCTTGTGGTTCTTGATTGACACTCACCGTCCGGTCGACCATCGTTGTGGTCTAGAAAAGAACAAGAGTCTACACTAAACATCCAAAGCTAATCGTGATTGATTTCAACTCATCTTTACCATGAATTACCCTCAGTAATGGGTAAAGACAAGGTCAGGTAAGTTCATCCTCGATATTCTGTGTTTTAAAGTTATATTGACAACTTATTCCGGTCCACCCTATTCACATTAACTTCTTCAAGTCTGTCACATAAGAATCGTTACCTCTACTATTCTCTTTTACGAAGTCCCTGTTCCCGTCGTAAACCGGACCCGAATCTTATCCAACCTAAATCCATGCACTTCAACCTACCTCTTCGTTTTGGTGACCTTATTCGTTTAAACCCCCGATTTTCCGTTCTTTAGTCTTCCGTCCGAGTTTCGTACCACTCTTCAGATCAAACCGACTTAGCCCCCATACATTACCCTTTCTTCACATTCTCCATGAACACCCGACCTACTACCTTAAACCAACAAATCCTCAAGTCCAACATTCCTCCCTTCTAGTCTTAAGCAATTTATGGATGACACACACGACCCACGAAACATATACAATACAATAAATTAGACATTGGGACCATTGTTGAGGTTCTTCATCCAGAGTACTATCGGCAAAATGTCTACTACTCTCACTCGAGATCTTTCCAACTAAATTGGAGGTGAGTCTACAACCGACGTGTCACTCTTGGAGACTGACTTTATCACCATGAGTCAAATGAAGAGAACGGAGGAGGGCGTACTGCGTCAGAGAACATCTATTACCCTTGGTAACTTTCGAAAACTAGTCTCTATACCGTTCTGATCAATCTTAATACGAAGTCCTTCTAATGAGACTATTGTTTGTCATTATTAATTGTGGATAACTCATATACCTGGTCTGGGACACGATTCGTCGAATCTGGGTGTTTATAGAGGAAATCAATGTACATCATACTTAACCCTTACCTCTCCAACCATTCTCTACTTCTTTTTGTAGACTAATTTGTCCGTCTTTTGTAATTCCGTCACCAGTCGTCTCAATCCATCCTCCCCTTACACTGTTCTACCCGGGAGGCTCCTCTGACCACTCTTTGTCAGTCGACAACAACCTCGGCGGTGGAATTCATTACGACTTAATTTATACCGGAACTCTTACAGGAGTCATAAATCCCTCTCCGAAAGTATAGAATTTCCTGACCGGTAATTCTGGAAAGAACGTAACACCATTACTCTTTATATTTGTGTAGGTCAAGAAATAACTAAATATACGGGACTCTTACTTTACGACGTCTACCACATTACAACGAAAGTCTTTCGAGAAACCAATTGTCACGATCTCAAAGACAAAAACAAAAATCGTCACCCCGACCAATAATTGTTCCCTTTCATCTCGAAGTGAGACATTTTAGGTAATTCAAAAATCAGTTCGAATTTACTAAACGATTCACTTTAAAATTATTAATTTATTTGGATTTATACCCCTTTCGAAAGTTATTTGTTAACCCTAAATCAGTTCAGGTGAAATATCTTATGAATTCATGTATATCTCTATCCTTTGTGTCGACAAAAGATAAAACCTTCCAGACGTTAAAATTACAAGATTGTAGAAATTACAAGACTAGAGAGATCGACAAACAAAATTTCGAAAAAAAAGAAATTTAGTGTTTAGGGTCGAAGGATTAAATAGGGAGAGGAGGAGGGAAAGGGGAAACCATTGGTATTTAAAAGGATACAGACTCAAAGACAAAACATCTATTTAAGTAAAGATAGAAAAAATTTCTAAGGTATATATTGACTATAGTATACTATAAACAAAAACAGATCGAAAAAAGTGAATTACACTATTAGAGATCCAAAAAGGTACAACGATATTTATCGTAATAAAGTAAGGAAAAATACCGGTTCATTATAAAGTAACACATATATAACGGAATATGTATTCTAATTATATACGTGTGATGATATATATTTTATTGGTTGTCTCTGGATGATATATCGTGTCCCTTGATATGAGTTATCAAACATTATTGGATATTCCCTTTTTATACCTTCATACACACACATAACACAAATATATATATGTGCGTACTTTGACTAAGGGACACGACATATAGACTTTGATTGTACTGTAATATTTGGTTGATATGAAAATTTTGGGTGTTTAGGCAGATATTACATCGACATTTCATTATAAATTATAAAACATTGTAAATATTATCACCTTTTAACACTATATCTATATATTCCTCTACGAGATTTCGTCAAACTCACTTACTTGATCTCGATGTACATAGTTAGACCAATATAAAGATCCAGTTTTATAATTAGGAGTGGGTCTTTTTCGTTTTTTTTCTTCTCAACGTCTTTGTAGTCATGTCACACTATGACATTATATTTCAAAAAAAAATCAACAATGTTATATGTACTGTAAATTGTACTGTAAATAGTAAAGTTGGTAATCCATATGACAAGTGTCACAATGTGATGTGGTAGGTAAGTAGTATATTTCAAAATTTTATGAGTCTGTTATAACATACAACAAGTACCTACATACGAACGTATCACTTCGGATTTTCGTATGTAAGACTATTATTCTTGATTTGAGTCTCTACACCGATAGAGTCGTTCCCACCCTCCTTCTCTGTGTTCCCCGAGGTCAATTGTAGAGTACCATCCATCATTATGTTCACGAGTACATAATAGTAGATATCAAAAAAATATGAACCCCAGAAAAGAAATTTAAAAAAAGAATTTTTTAGTAAAGTCGGTCTGTAGAGGTTCACAAACGAACGGTAACTGAAAAATCCGTAGGACCCGACAAGTCAAGATCCTTTATACCACCATGGTTCCAGGTTCTCCAGTCCAATGAGGGATAACTCTTGACAACGATGACGACGATTCAGCGAAGTCAGCACAGGGGTATCTAAGACACGCTGGGGTATCTACCTTCGGATGGTCCGAGGGGGCAGGGACCCTAAGAGGTCCGTTCTTGTGACTTCAACCCAACGGTAAAGGAAGAGGTTACGTACTTCACTTTTCACTTTCACTTCAACGAGTCAGTACAGGTTGAGAATCGCCGGGGTACCTGACGTCGGATGGTCCGAGGAGGTGGGTACCCTAAAAGGTCCATTCTCATGACCTCACCCCAGGGTCACGTCAATTGAAATACCTTTTTAGATAAGGTCTAAGTCGTAAGACTTGAATCGAACGGTAGAGTCCCCATGGAAACCAATGTCCACCGTCCCCAATATCTAGGTTTCGGATTAACTGAGATGTTTCTTTTCTTTTATGTCCTCCTCTCGTCCAAAACTTTCCACTTTTGCTCAAAGTAAAGTATCGAAACTCGACTATTTGAGTTTCCTGTATATGTGGTTTCCTGTATGTGATTACCCTAAGTCTCTATTCTCCATTCTCGAACCTCCTTTCCAACCTTGATCTCGGATATGTAAAACCTTTAACTCACTTACTTAAATGGTTTCCTTTTTCTTTTTCCTTTTTTGTTTTCTACTTTGATTTAGAACTCCTCTTTCCTAATTTGTTGTCCACTTTCTCTACCTTTCTTTATCCAACTGCCTGTTCAGTCACCCGGTTCTAGTCCTCTCACTATACGGTGTCTACAATTCCGCCCTTTCAAACTCTCTAAACAAGTCTAATTAGGTCATAAATAACTTACTGACACCACTAGTAAAAGAACACATCGTCTCCTTAGAATGCTCACTCTTAACTCATTTTCGGTAACCTGAACTATCAACGCCATGCAATGGTACAACGACATTGATATGAAGAACAGACATTAGAGAAATTTACGTCTTCAAGAAAAATAAACAAAATTAGACACAGACCGTATAACAATTCACAAGTCATCATTTATACATTTTACAATGTAACTTATATTTCACGTGTCAAAATAGGATCCTGTATTTTACAAAAATGGTAGATCGGATAGAGAAGGTGACGACAGTTAAGGGGGAAGACGGAAACTTTTGTCATAAGAGATGAAAAAGTCACAAAAAAGGATCCCTAGAATCAAGGGGTCGGTCCCTAACTTGGACACGGGGACGATCACCTTCGTCCCTCAGAATCGTGGTCCCTTCAGGAAAATCACGGAGAAACTAAGATTAACATTAGAGGTCAAACACGTACGATTCAGCGACGTCAGTGCAGGCTAAGACACGTACGGTCCAGCGACATCAGTACAGGCTAAGACACGTCGTGACACCTGACATCGGGAGGTCGGAAGAGACAGGTACCCCTAAGAGGTCTGTCCCTATGACCTTATTCGACAGCACAGGAGGAGGCCCCCAGAAGGACTGGGTCCCTAGTTTGGGTGCAGAGAATTCAGAGGACGTAACCGTACGTCCAAGAAATGGTGATCGTGGGGGACCCTTCGGGTATTTGTGGTTATTAGAGGAAATTTTAGTTAAAATAATACAAAGAGATGTGGACCGGTGTAGGAAGTCGCAACGAAAAATTTGGGGACATAATGTGAAGGAGGGTAATGAGAGCGAAATTGAAATTTCTTCTGTCTAGATTGTCAGTCCGACACGTCTCCACCGTACCCGAAGGACCCCCCGTATGACTCAAAAGACAAACCGTAAACCGTCTCAGTCTTGGTGGCGAATTCCTTTGACCTCCCATAACTTGTGTCCACCGATCTATCGAGAAAATTTTTTACAGTCGAAATGACTCTATATTAAGTGTATGACACAACGTGTTAGTCACCAAAAATTATTATCAGTGTTTCAACATGTTGGTAGTAGCCTTAGTTAAAATCTTGTAAAATTAGTAGTGGGGAGTTCCTTTTTATTTTGGGTATGGACAATCGTCAGTGAAACAAAACGAGGGAGAGGTGGGAGGGAGGGAGGGAGGTGGTTCGTTGGTACTTAGGTGAGACGGAGATACCTAAACGGACTAGACCTGTAAAGTATAATTACCTCAGTATACACCAGAACGTACTGACTGAAAAAAGGGAAGTGAATCGTAACACTAAAGTTTCAAGTAGGTATGACATCGTACACAGACATGAAGAAAGGAAAAAATACCGACTCATGACAAGGTAGCATACCTATATCACGTAGACAAATAATTAGTCAACTACGTGTAAAATGACAATACTTATTACGACCGAAATTTGTAAACACGTATTAAAAAACACATTCGTGTAAAACCGCCGTAAGACCGCCGTCGTCGGACTTCTCCGACCCATCTTAACGACCCAGTATTCCTTAACAAATGGAAAAACTCCTGGACAGTCTGACAAAAGGCTTCGGCGACGTAATAAAATGTAAGGGTAGGTCGACTCACACTATCAAGGAAAGAGGTGTAGGAGGGGTTGGGAAAAATAATAGAACAGAAAAACTAATATTGTAGGAGCACCCATATTTCAATATAGACTAACATCTAAATAAATGAAATGTATAGAAGAATATTTAAACCTAAGAACTGGAAATACTCTATACTACAAAAGAAAGTAAATCACTTAACAGAAGTGAAAAATTTTTACCACAGGAAACGTCGTGTTTTCGTAATTTTAAACTACTTCGGGTGAATTAGAAGACAACCAACGAACGCGAAAACCTCCGTATAGATTCCTACACAAGGGATTAGAGTCCGGTGTTTCCAAATACAAATACAAAAAAAGGATTCTGAAAATACCAGAGCCGAGAATGTAAATTCAGAGATAAAACTCAATTAAAAATCTTTAAATTACACCACACTCCATTCCCCAGGTTGAGTAAGAAAAGATACCTACAGAACAGGGGTATCGTGAAAAACTTTCTGACCTGCCGAAAATTCCGAGGAAGACTGAGACCTCAAAGATACTAGGAAACATAGTATAACTAAAGACAATGACGGTAATAATAGGTTCGTCTACCTGTCAGTTCTAACGTATACGACCGGTAGGAAAAGGGTTCTTATGCAACACAGATTTTCGTCCCTATTGATAATAATCAGAAAATAGTCAAACAAGATCTAAAGAGTCAACGAAAGTTCAGATAGGAGGAAACTGAAGAGACTATGACCAAACGAAGACCGGCGGAAACTGGTCGAGTCCCAAAAAAAAAAAAAAAAGGAACGAGGAAAACGTGTATTGAAAGTGTATAGGAAGGTGGAAAAAAACCGCACCCCTAACAAGTGAGTTGAATTTAAATAAATAATCGATACAGTAAATCTATCGAGTCTCAAGGAAGAGTTCGGATTGATCTTAGTTCATTTTTAAAGGAGTCCTACACGGTGGTTGCGAATCTTAAATTGTACACGTTTATCCACAAGTCAGAAGGGGATTGGTATTGGGGAGAGCCAAAAGGAGAAACAAAAGAGAACCATAGAATTTGGTTGGAACCTCAAAAGATTTGACGGGGGGAGTAAGAAACAATTTATGACGTCTAGTAATGTTCCATTTTCGGGAACCTAGGTAGGAGAGGAAAGATATCCGTATCGACAGTCGAACGACTAAAAGATCTGGGATCAAAGAAAGACACAAATCAGAAATGAGTTGACGATCCTATTAGGGGGAGTTTGTGGGAAGAACAATTTAGTGAAGGGACTAGGATCTGGGTGTCATAACTTAAATATACTGTCTTCAATCGCAAACTAGATGGACGAAAGGAACGGAACGGGGAACGATGCAGGGATTTTCCCAAACCTTCAACCGGAATAAATAAGAAAGAGACAAGCGTAGGAAAAGAGCAACGCGTGTAGGGAGAAGAGGGCCACACGAAAACGAAGAGAAGAGAAGACTTAGAGTAAGGGAGGTTACGAACTAGGGTAGGCTGAGGAAAGGAAAAAAACCGTAAGAAAGTTATGAATCTGTAAATCAAACAGACCGTTATTCTAGGTACTAGGAGACAAGTAAAAAACGACAAACAAAACCCATATGATGAAAAATTTTCGGAACGAAGTACACCCTTGGTAACAAAGACAAAGTACATACCGAGAGGAGGAAAGGACGGATGTCATGTCTCATTATTATCAACAGGTCATGTAGAAGAACCAACTACCTCGATATATTCAAAACACCCCTCCCTTTACACACTACAAATCGTAGTAGTAGTAGTAAAAAGTCAATATCTTTACGTTTTATTACGGAAAACACAGTAATGAACCAAAATTAAAAAATATAAAACAAAATACGGTTCAAAACCTTTACCACAAGAGTCATGTCATTCTACCTTGAGTTGTTGTATAATGATGTCTATCATTTAGATGTGATTGGTGGTCTATATAGTCTAAGTAAGTTCTTCTACTAATCGAAAAACCTACGACTGATTCATAAACAAGTCTCACGTACTATCGGAATTTCAATCATCAGTGGTAAATTCGATATTTCTAGGAACTGTTAAATTCTCGTTTTATCAGTGGTCGTGGGTCTTATTTGAAGGGTGCACTGAGTCACCATTTATTAGATGGACGGTTACGTCCTCTGGACCCAAGCCAGGAACCCAACCCTTCTAGTTGACCTCCTCCTTTACCGTTGGGTGAGGTCCTAAGAGCGGACCTCTTAGGGCACCTCTCTCCTCGGACCGCCCGACGTCAGGGACCCTAGAGTTCTCAGCCGGTACTGACTCCCCGACGTACACTCGTGTCGTGGGTCCTCTTCCCCATCTCTGGACGACAGAAAGAAGATAACAGACTTCGACACGAAAACAACGACTGGGGGAGAATTTTTCTTCGTAAAGAAGAGTATTAAAGGTACAGAAGGTTTCAGTAATTGTCCTCCCTTTTCTCCTAATAACCCCACCTTGAACAGGCTCTCTCCTATGTTTCGTCTCCCGTCGAGGACCGGTCACCGATCGACAGGTAAGACACGGACGGGTGGGTGAGAGAGAGTGGAGTCCTCGTCGTTCACCTGAATTTCTATCAGGAGTCAAGTGGTATGAACTAATTGCAGTACTCGCGTTCGAACGAAAGAATAAAGTAACAAAAGAAAAAGTAGGAAATGGAAGTCAGACGAACGGACAAGGAAAGAGGACAAGTATACGTGGATGAGACCACACAGACAAAATACAAGAATACGGATGTATAAACAAAGTTTCTATACATCATATTAATACCATACAGAAATCGAATGTGTATCATAAACGAATAAATAACAAATTGAGTCACGACACGAAAATTTTTATACAAGTACGAAGACATCCATGTAGACTTCACACAAAAGACTTTCGATGTACTTTCAGGTACAAACATAGATGAGGTAAAACTAAAATGCAAGATTGTCAATGTCTCTAGTTTCAAGGAAGTCCGAGGGATGATGTTGTAGTAGTGTCACTTGTAAGAGTGTGTCCAGATATTTCGGATAACGAACTTAAGTCTATATCTGTCGGAATAGACTCTTAAAGAGCCCTTGAATAGGTAATCACACCCTAGTGACCTAGTATCCTATATGGGAGTTGTAGTGATTCATGCCGGCATAGTGAATTGTCTTACGGACGCAGGTAAATGTGAGAATGGGTGTCACGTGCTCGCACGAACGGAGGGTGTAGAACGGTCATGGACGATAATGGGTGGTAAGACTAAAAACGGAAAGACTATCCATATCACGATAGAGTAACAAATTTAACCATAAAAAGAGCAACCAAAATGAAACTAGTAGAGAATTATATGAACAATTGGTAAACTCGAAGAGAAAGACTCTCAAGGGATGATTATAGAAAACCCGTAAAAAGACAACCCGAAGGAGACTACAAGTATAGTTTAACATCCTTAAGGGACTGATAAGGTCTCCAAACTAGGGAACAGTTCAAATCTATGACGTTTTCGAAAAGGAAGAGACAGTAGACAGAATTGGGACAAGTACCATAAGAAATAACTTGTCTTTAGGTGTTAAAATAACTTTAGTTTAGGTGGTCAAAAAATGGTATATCAGACATAAGAGTCTCGGACTTAGTCCTTCAGAAAGACAAGGAATCAGAAAAGACAGTCACCAAATAGGTGTCTTCGGACAAACGTACCGAGAACTTCTCTACAGGAAAGAAAGAAAGAGTGGATACTGAACGTCCTCCGAACTGTCAACCACAATTACAAACCGACGGGGCTACCTCCTTTTGTCACACTCTTTTAACTACACGTGAGCAAAGAGATTCGGGACAAGAAGGTGGGTGTCTCTACTCGGGGATACTGGGACAAACATGATGCACTTAGGACAGACGAGTCGACGTCGACTAATCTTTCACGGTGTATGGATGGGTTCGACTCGGGAGTTTTAGAAGGACGTCCCTTAAACCTTAATACTGGTCAGAGACGACTGGACAACTTCCTGTACGTTTAACTTCCCAAACCCCCACTTGTAGAAGTACAAGTTCCACTTCGATCATTGTTTCATTGTCTCTCTTTTCTTTCTTTGCCTTTTTTCGGAAGACCGGGGAATCTCTCCCTCTTACTAACTCCATGTTACACTCTCCTCGACAGGACTTAGGACTACCGAAAGGTTAAAGGTCAACACAAGAGAAGACTCTGGTTTTAATATATATAACCTAAAGGACTGTACATAATCACCCCCACCGATTGACGAGATTGTCTATCTGAGGTGTCACATAGTACCGGGATTGTGTTATCTTCAAATAAAGAGTGAGTGTATTTGTCCAGGTCTACCACGATTCAACCACCCTACCGCTGTCGCCTTCCGAGACACGGTGTGTCAATAAGTCCTTGAACCCAACTATCTCCGAGACGGTAAAAGTTGTGAACTGAGGGTTTACGGAGGGATCCACAGTCGTAGGTCGGACTTCTTTCCTTTACTTGTGTCTTAAGTTATGTACTCTTCAACATATCTGGTCCGAAACTTGACCGTGGACAGTAAGTGCAACGAAACCGACCCAGAGTAAGTGTGTCGGTGTAAATTGACATACCCTTCGACTTTTTACAGTAGAGGGACACCTGGTCTTTTCCTTCTCTTTTACCCAAACCACTTGTCGATGTATTACAAATAATAGACACACTGTGAGCTCACTATGGACAATTCAAGACCAAAAAAGAATTTGAACAAACTCAACCGAAGATAATAAACATAGAGTCTTACACTGTACAAAGTTTTATCGACATAAATTTTATCATCTTCTTTATTTCTGACTAATTAGACAAAAGAGTCCCTTCAACCCAGCTAAAGGTGGATACTACGTAGTCGTCGTCCGTGGGAGTCTACCGGTCTGGGGACCCCGAGCAAAGGTCTCCAGAGTGGAGCGTCTTCGGAAACGTTTCCGGTTCCCTAGTCCACCTCCGTGACCTCCTCCTTCACCACCTTCTCCGGACTACCCGGTTTAATAAGGGTAGATACCAAAACCTTAAAAAAATATATATGACATGTAAGACAAATTCCATTCACCTTAGTAGGACTAACATAATGTAGATACTTTTAGATAATAGTAGTATTACTCTTAGTAACAGCCGTAATTTTGGGAAACATAAAGTCTCGGGAAAAAATTTAGGTGACAGAGATTTAAAACGGAGAAGAATTGTTCTATGAAGTCTGTCGACAATAGAGTCAAAGTATCTACTCTTTTAGAAGAGAGTCTTGGGTCTATTAAACGCGCCCTTAAGTGTTGACTTTTACATCTTCGTCCCGAACTTGGACCTAGGAATATTAAGGATTAGGTAACTCGTTATTTCAAGTTTCGGATGGGAGAACGACGGGAAGGACCAAAAAAAGAACTGACCCGTAGAAACGTTCGACATTTCCGTATTTCTACAAGAGTCTTCCATCCAAAGATGGATCCATCTAAAGATCCATTAGTGACACTCCGGTTTCTCACTGATACGGTTGTGGTGAAAAAGGAGGAAAATGGTCCTCACGATAAAAATTACAGTCAACGTCATTAAGTGAGTCAGCACAGGCTGAGATACTGAGGTACCTGATATCAGACGGTCCGAGGAGACAGGTACCTTAAGAGGTCCGGTCTTATGACTTCACACAACGGTAAAGGAAAAGGTCCCCTAAAAGGACTGGGTCCCTAACTTGGGCCCAGAGGACGTAACGTCCGCCCGGGAAATGGTAGACTCGGTGGTCCCTTTAGGATTATCATCATTAAGAGGACTTTGTCTTAACGGTGTAGGACTTTGATTCGGACTATAAAGGATCAAGACTCCTCTGTACTAAACCCAGGAAATCTTTCATCTGAGGATTAATTCAAGGCACAGATCCGTCCGGTACCGGGAATCATGACGTTCGTCTCCTTCGTCTAAGTGTAACGGGAGGATTGGTCTCATGCTCCAGTGAAAAGAGGACGGATCCTTAAGTCGGTCGAGTTGGACCGTCGGGTCCAACTCAGAAGTTACTTGTACCCGTTTCGTGTACTGAACACTTCTCTCACAAAAGAACACGGAGTTATCAAAAAATGAACCCTTGGAAGACAACCGAAAACACAAAACGCTACAAAGAGATTACAACGACGAACTAAACTAAAGAGGGTCGGAAAAAAAAGTAAATTATACTCCCCAAGGCACTGAAACTCCAAGACTCGACGACAACTACACGAGATGGAGGAAGTGAAGAGTCGAGAGTTCCCCCTTCTCATGACGTCTCCTGGTCTTCACGAGATGACGGTGTGGACCTTTGTGGGTGTCCTTTTAATCACTCACGGGAAAGTCATAAAGTCTTCAAAGTAACTCAGTCTGTCGACATTTCGTCGGTCTCACTGTCAGACACCTATACGGAATTTTCGTAAAGAGTTTTCAACAGGGTCAAATTAGACTACCGTAAAAATGGAATCGACCGAAGGGACCGCCGAGTCTACCATTTCTTAGACGGACATTACCCCTCTGGGTCCAAGTTAGGGACCCAGTCCTTCTAGGGGATCTCCTCCTTTACCGTTGGGTGAGGTCATAAGAACGGACCTCTTAAGGTGTCTACCCGACATCAGGTACCCCAACACTTCTCAGTCTGTGCTCATTGTGTGTGTGTGACCCTTAAGAGTTTTCAAAGGTACAACTATAACCCGAAAATTCCCTGTCTGTCAATACTTTTCATGTCTTGACAGTCAAGTAAAAAACAATTGTATATAATGTTTAATTATAAAATGTGAATCTTGCCCAAAGAAGAGTAAAGGTCTGAAGTCCTATAACCGTCGTTTTAAGAAATAAAGTGTATCTCCTTTTGACTCCGTCACTCTAGTTCAGTCAACGGTTTCAGTCAATAATCTAGATCCCTAGTTCAAATTATGAAGACTGAGAACTTTGTACTAGTAGTTTATAAATACCTGGTTGATCGTATAAGACACGAGAGACCTTTTTAGTTTACATACACCGTACCGAGAAGTGAGACTCTTAAATATCAGATCCTACTTACAATCCTTTTATATTGACCACTTTTCAAATAACCGATCTTTTTTCCCTCAACCACGTTCGGAAGACCCTTTAGCACAGACCGACACCTCCTCCGGACTATCCCTTGAACTCATTCTGTGTCGGACTCTGCCCCGTCGACACGCTTTCTTCCGTACTTCTCATCCAGTCAATTCGACAATAACGACTTCCGGAACCTCCGGTCTGATAGGACATCTATGACTTCGGAGTAGTCTCCAAAAATTTTTCTTTCTGTAGTAGTTTTACTTCTTTCGGACGTGGTAACTTCGTAGACGGGAGTCGGTATCAACGACAAACATAAATGAGACCTAAGTGGTACTTTTATCTATAGGGTCACCGAAGACGTAGGACTTTAGAATTTATAAGTCTAAATTCACTGACGTTAGGAACGACATAAGAATTGACTCTATCACAGATTGGTTTTCACTACCATTTGTGTAGTATTTTAAAAATTTTTTATAAACACTCGATTTCTTATCGTTTAAGTATTACAGTGCATTACGTAAATTTTGTCTTTCTTCATTTATTCTATTTAAGGATTCTCTCGACAGAATACTATATCATCGTCAACATAGTTGAAAAAATGTGAAGCTAAAAATTAGTATGTGTTTTATTTTTATTGGGTTCGTAAATGTACCGTGTCTACAATTAACCTACGTCTTCTTATACAATATTTTCATGATTTTTCGGAAACTTTACAATATAAAATATCACGGGGAGATTTATATAGACACATCCTACTGTGAGTCTATACTTTGTCTTACTGATCTAATAGATGTATTACTTGTTGTAAAATAAAAGGATAACGGAATTTCAAATAAAGTACACGACTAACTCACTAAATGAAAAAACAAGATGAAAATCCTGGAATTGTAATCAAAGTCATCTACACGAGGAAAGACTGGAAAAAACTCTTCTGACGAAGACCCCCTTCCAATGTGTCAAGTTGGTGTCTACTGACTTCATCTTTTGGCCCCGGTCCTTGCACAGTCGGGATCAAGTTCAGAAAAAGGAAACTTCTTAATTTGACAATAGAAGGTATACAAAAGTCTAGAATCCATGTCTACTTTATCACGAGTAAAGTTCCGAAATTATGGAAAAGACTTCTGGAAATGGTCTAAACCATGAAGTAGGAGTTCATGATAAACTTAATCTTTCTACTACAAATAGAAGTAAAGAAGAACCGACTGACACATCCCGACACAAAACGTAAACATCCACAAAGAAACCGACCAGGACGATATAAAGACCCACATTCTTTCCCACTAAATAAGTAGTCAAAGATTTGCACATAGGAAATCTAGAACCATGGATCTGGAGTCATGGGAAACACAGGACTAACCTAATCGACGTCTCTGGCAGTCAGAGAAGAGACTCAGAGTCCTGGTCGGACCTAATAACATCTTACAGTGTCGGTCGACACAAAGTCTTTTCTCGAATTCCTCAACATATACTACCAAGAGTCTAACTACGAATAAAAAGTCGGTTAAAACTCGAACAAGTTGACGTTCTTTTTGACTTCCTTTGTCTCCTTCGGTACCTTTTTAATTAGTTGTCTCACCCCGGATTACCACTCTCCATGCAAAAGTGTATTGTCCCTAGTCTGACAACGGGTAATTCTCAATTAAGTTTTAAAATAGAAAGAAACTAAAGACCGGGTGAACTAAAGTGAAATATAATAACAATAGTATAATCGTAAACGTATAATAAAAAGTAAATTGTAAAGGTACAAGTGTGAAAGTTCACAGTAAAAGTTCTCATATACAAGACACAACACGTTGCAATAACACTCTCACTCATTTAAACACTCACCTACGGTGTTCCTTTTTACTGACCCAAAATTCCTTCAGTAAAAGGATCGACAGATTTTACCGTAATTCACTTTGTTCTAATAATTTATCACACGAAAGACAAACTCTGTTTTAAGCCCCTCGGGTTCATACGAGTCTCATCCGTAAACAAAAAACAACTGACACGGTCTTGTCTTGACCCACACACTTCATCCACAGTCCTCGGTCTGATCGGGAAATCCTACGGGGTACCGCTTCTGTGTGAGAAGAACGATGTTCCGACCGACTCCTAGACTTTACCACCGAAACTCCCAATCACCTTCAACCGTAGTTGATTCTTTTGCGTCCACATCCTTCCACTCTCTCCTCTTTGATCTTACACTTTAACTCCTGTTTCTCCCTAAGCCAAGTACGAGCCGGAAGACTGTTCCTACCCCATCCTTGACCCCACTTACCGTACGCCCTCCAGGGTACGTCCTCCGACAGAACTTTCCAGGGAGGACATCTAAGTCCCCGAGCTACATCTCAGAGACGGAGTCTTTTGACGAGATGCAACCGGGGAAGACAAACGGCAGGTACCACGACAATCACGGGGCATAAGAAAAAGGGACGAAAGACCGAGGACGGAACGGGTATAAACCGACCTATACTTTTTCATTTGTAGGAGTTTAATATCAGGGAACCAAACCGAAAAGGGACGTTACAGATGTAACGACGACTTCACTGGAAAAATTCTCACTAAGGACGGATAGACCCGGGTCGTGGGAACTGGAAGAAAACCAGGTTTTTCGTGTCACTGGTAGACCGGAAGAGGTCTCGTCAGCTCCATCCACATGTACAGATATGTACTCATATAGACACACTCACTCATTATGATAAACCACAGTAATCGTCAATGATTCTTGGTTCGAGATTCGATTTATGAAATACCTGTAATAGACAAAGTTACAAAGCATACTCACACTGATTTGATCAAACACGTTGATATACAAAGACCGGAAAAGACGGGAAGGGGACATGGTGAGTCAGACCCACCCGTTCATGGACTGAAAATATCTGGGAACACGGAGTCTTTTATAGCATGGGACCGGACCAGACAAATTTCGGGATCCGTTGTGGATTTCCAGTCTTTTGAGAGTCACTCATAGACACCCGTCCCGGAGAGCGGACCCTCTGGGTCAGTGAGGCGGAACCTCATTTTTTGATGCACTTCTATAAAAGAGTGATAATGAGTGACGACAAGTCTGAGGGAATCGAGTCTAGTTTGTTACGACGGTACGTAGGGTAGACAGGGTAACGGGTCCGATCGCTACGTCATGACACTGAGGATTGATGACAGACAGGAGAAACCCGGTCGGTCCTAACGCAGAGGTGTAAAGTACACGTTTTCGTCTCCTCAACACACAGAGGAGGTGGTGGGACGGTAGTGGTAACGTATACTTCAGCACGGTATAGTGACAAAGACCCCGTTGTCCGGGATCGAGTCTAATAAATGAGGAACAGTCTACGGTCTCACCCCTGAGAGACTCTTGTGTACCTAACGTGACGGAGTACCGTTGCTAACACATTTTATTTATAAAGGTGTCATGGACAGCCCTTGGTCCCTAGTCGAGAGGAAAGTGAGTTCTCTCGTATCGAACACAGAGGGAAAGGGTCTAGAGTAAAAGGTCAGGTGTCCTCCACTGAAAGAGAGACTTTGCGGAATTAGATTTTGGAAAATAGGAATATCCATCCGGGATACCCAGAATGTGGAAGTTTTAACGTTCCCGATCCATCGACGTACAAAATATAAGAACAGAAAAAATATAAATTTAGGAAATTGGACTCAAAGACATCGTAAACAAGAAAATGTCCAGACACGAAGATCCCAATAATCTTCTCGGGTTTTATTGGGTCATAAAAAAGATAGTCTAGTTCTAAAACAGTGTAACGGTCCGAAGACCCCCAGTTTTTCCCCTAAATTCTGTTTCTTCTGTACAAGTAAACGGAAGGTTCAGGAAAATATATTATAGTGAGGCATTGACATTCTAAAATGAATTTTAAGGGTTATATACGGTAAAGATTATGAATCACTAATACTTTCTTAGTTTTATACCCTTTTGAAAAGTCTGTCGAAAGCGGACACTCGTTATATTCAGACGTGTGCAAAATCTTATTGATCCGGAGGATCTTCCAACGACAGACGATAATTCGTTTGAGATCAGGGCCCTGTGTTTCTGATTCCTTCCCTAGAGCCTTGGTCTTGACTCCACAGGAATAAAGACAGGAACACTAGTCGTTTTAAAGGAAGGACCTCGTCGTACAGGTCGACATTAATAAATGGATCTTCGTACCTCACGGGGCTCTCCTCTGTACTCCCACGTCGGAGACCGTCGTCTGTGGAACCGTCCGTAGAACATGTACATACACCCCCGACGTGTAAAGACCGTCCGTAGCAACCCCATATTTGAGACGCTCCTGTCCGAATCAGAGAACAGACAAGTGACGCAAGTGTATCATCCATGATTCATTTATGAACGGTAACTTTCTCATATATAGCAGTGAAAACTCCATTCGTAAACATGAGTAGTACCATCTTCTCATTTAGGATGGGTAAGGAACAACTGGTAGAAAGAGAAGGAAAGGACTAGAAACATACGTCTCAAGATATCCTGTACAGTGTATCTATCGACGAGAAAAGGAGTAGTCTGTCTTTTACAGAAAACTCACTTACTTGTAGGTTTTGTCTCGAGTAGTAGATGGGTCTCTACTCGGATAAGATGGACATTACAAGGGGAAGAATCGTTTGTCGAGGTGGTCGATGAATCAACGGGGTTTCTCCTTAATTTACAGTAGAAACTAAGTAGAAAAGAAGTGAAGAGCATAGAGTAATTAATGGACAGGACAGTAAAGAAGGACCAATTATTCACAGAGGAACGTTTTGTAAGATTTGAGATGGTCCCGTCCCTAAAAGGAAAAATAAGGACCACGGATCGTGTCCTGTCATCATCCGAAATCTTTTCATAATCAACTTTACCTTCTTACTCACTCGCTTACCTCTTACGGAATTGAAAAAAGGACATTTCTTTAACCACAGAAAATTAAAAAAAAAAAAAAAACCAGGTACAACACACCATACATTCTAGAATCAAGGGACTGGTCCCTAACTTGGACCCAGGGGACATAACATTATCTAATACCTCAGAAACCTGACAGTCCCTTCAGGACTCTTACGGAAATGAAAACTGTACCCAGTCTTGATTGAGTACACCAAAGAAAAGGAGATTAAACGGAGGGAAGTGAAGGACGAAAGGTTTGGTCACCTAATGCAGAAAGTCGGGAAGTAATCCAGGGACAACGAAAACTAATACTCATCTTACAAAATGTACTGAATGCACCAGACCCGAGACGTATGGAGTCAACGAGATAGAAAGGGGTAATGAGAAGAGGTACAGACACTAGGTCGGTGTGACTTATGAACGAAAAGGAGACTTCATGGACACGTAAAAACGAAGATCCTGAAACGTATATGAAAAAAGGAAACGAACCCACAACGGGGTTGGGGGAGGGGTGTCAGTGAATAAAATAACCAAGGAACAGAATCTCCAGAGTTGAATCAGTAGTAAAGGAGACTCTCGGAAAGGGACCTGGGTGTTGAACGAATCCACAAGGAGGATGTACGAGGGTCCGGTGGATACAAATGACCTATAACATTTGTAGTACAATGAAAAGACCGAAGGGAGTACGAAATATTGGAAGAACTCTTATCCCTCAAAAGTAATAAGTCTGAACGTAAGGATTACGACCGTGTTAGCTGTCACAGACATGTACAATTTTCTTACTTACTCCACCTACATTTCGTTCATGAAATTTCGTCTGCAAAAGTCGTTGTTAATCTTATAAAAACCATGGATAAATCTAAACGTGTTGGGAGATACCGACAGTCAACGTTCATAATAAAAGAGACATCCCGTGACGTAGAGTCTCTTTTCCACACGAGACCCTCACACACAATCAAAAGACACCGACGACATTACCTAATAGGACTGGAATTACGGAATTTTGTCATGTGTATCAAAGAATGTCAAGACATACAATCTTCAGGATGTAACCCGATTTTAGTTCCACAACCGGTCTGAAAAGGGACGTAAGATCTCCAAGACCCCATTATAGAAAGGAGTGGAAAAGGTCTAACATCTTCGACGGACATAAGGAACCGAGTACTTGAGAAAGGAGATGAAAGTGTCGGTCGTTGTCACTCAACTCTGAAATCGGAGAAGACGGAGGGGTAAGATGAAGATTCCTGGAAGTATTTACGTAACACAGGAGGGTCTATTAGGTCTTATGTCGGGTTTGACCATCCTTATAATATCGTAGTTGGTTTTATTTCGTGTCTTCTTACTTCTATTCCGAAACGTCATACTCAGAACTCAAGTCGAAGCTCATACCAACTTCTTTGGAGTCGCGTAGGCACATGACATATACATATCGACTCAGGGAAGTGACAAGTGAACTTTGATAGTGTTGTAACAATTAGCCGAGATGGGGTTATGTCTTACTATACAAATTATACTTTTTTTTTTTATGTTTTTTGGTTTTTTGTCTCGCAGGTACATACTATATATCGTAGTCATCATTTAACCCCACAACACCAGTCTTGTTTCCTGGGTTCAAACCTTCACAGGTAGACCGACCCTCATTCTCCGCCTTTTCTACTCTAATGGTTTAGGAACTTCGTACAATACAGTACGCCGGTAACGGTCGTCAGAAGACGACCAGACTAAAGAAAAGAGTAAACTCACTACAACATGCTTCGACAAAGTAAGACACAAATTGAGAACCTAAGTCTTGAATTACTGAGGAGCCTCAAAACTTCGTAAGTTTTCAGACACAACAGAGGGTTGAACTGGAAAATAAAAAGATTACAGAACCTTAGTCGGTATGGGTTGGAGTGGATCGAATGGACAAGTACGTCAACGATTACTAGGACCCGGTGATCCTGTACCAAAACTTCCCACTTAAATTCTAATTGAAATCATATCACTGTTCCGGAGGTTCATCTTTACGGGTCCTCCATTGACCTCAATACTCTGACCGGAAACACACTCTTCAGTTCCAATCTCCATCTCAGACTCGTAGTACATACATCTCCACTACCAAATCAGACACTTAACCCAGACGAAGGACTCCTGTACGGATATCCTCACCTTTTTGTCCTCGAGACCCTAACTCGGAAGTCCTTTTGGTACAACCTCCTCCTCCTGTAAAGTTCCTCTTCTACCCGGTATCATGTCTCTTCAGTTCTCCTTACTTTACACTATTTTTCTGAAAACCTGAATTCTCATTTCACCAACAACGTCTTAAGGGATCACCAAGTCTCCTGAGGTACGAAGGTAAAGTCACTCATGTCCAAACTAGGGACCAACCCCTTTATTCCAGGACACGCGACACACTGTTTTCCCTGTTTTTTATTTCACCAGTAACTAAAAGTGTTCCAAATCATTTTACTACCTCACCGTCGGTCTAAAGTCCCTCCATCTTCTTTTACCTACCACTCCTTCACCCCTGGTCAGTTCGATTGTGTAAATAACTCGTGAATTTTACAAGTACCGTCACATGGATATGACATCACTTGAATAGAGACTGTAGGTCCTAATAGTTTGGTTTAACTCTGTTACTCCTTAGGTACTTTCACGAATAACGTTATTTAAGTCTTCTACATTTCACCTGGTACTAATCGACGGATTACGTACTACGTCTGTGACTCATGTGAACTCCTGTGAAATCAAACCTTAAGAGATTTCTTTCGAAGAGAGAAGACAAAGACGAAAAGAATCGGATGGGTATAGGGAAATTTAATTCCCGAGACTAAAAGGTACTTAATCTTTTGTTTCAGTTCTGACAACATAAGTCATTTTTAGTCTTACATGATTCATGTCAGGTCTCTTCATTGTACACGTTGCACAACACTATTCGTGTATCCGAGAAACTCGACTCCCACTGGGTCGATGGGGTCTTCGGAGGGTGTCTTAGTCAACAGTATTGTTGTTCTCAATCCCCAATATCTTGTCTACTCATCAATTCCACTCAGTCCTGAGGAGACGACGACCTTTCATATTTCGTCGACAAGTGTACGTACATCTTGTCTGTCCGAAAGGAGTCAAGTCTAGAAACTCTGGTAAATAACATCTTTTTCACCTCGAGGACCCCAAAAATAAAAGGAGGGTGACTCTAGACATTTTTACAACGTGGATGTAAAAGGAGTCAATTGTACAATTATAACTGTCCTCTTCGTCAAAAAAGAAGAAGGGACAATCAGTAATTCCCATTGTATTACATCCAATTTACATTTTTCTTTGTATCCGAGCCCTGACCCTTTCTAACTACTGTGGTGGTACTCCGACCATGTCTTATATAGTAAAGAAAGGAGAAGTACCCACAATATAACTGAAGCTCACGAAACCCCAAAATTCTCCTCTTATTCATCGGAGACAATTTAGGACGGTCATCTATTTTGACCAGGGTTTCGTCTGTCAAGAGTCAGAATGACTCACCCCGGAACGGACGGACAAGTATGCTACGTCGCGAAGGGAGAGTTTAGCAGTGTACAATAGGAACTCGGAGTAGAATAAGTACGTCCGTAAAGGGGTCTCGGTTGTGTCGGCTTACTCCCCCAGTGTATGTCCAAAAGATTTCACACCTTGAACTCGTGACACGAAGTTCTTAACGTGACTTACAATAATGCTGAATCCTCTGATCAAAATCCATCTCACGACTGTAATTGATTGTTACACTTATTTATATATTAAAGAAGAGGTACCCGGAGTCAAAGGGGTCAAGGAAACCAGACCTACTAAACAGTCTTACTAGGTTGAGAGTGTAAAATCTTATACAGAAATAAAGACGTGTTCATCCAAGTCGGACCGTTAAGATCCCAACCGGATCATCGTATAAAAAGGGAGTAGCTCCGTTCACCAGGTCGTGTAAAAGAAAACTACTGAATGACGTCTCTTTTCACCGGACATCATTTACCTCATTACATTCATTACCACTTTGACGAACTCCTATACCTTAGTCCCGTCACTCCACATGACACTTTCTTGGACTTCCGACTCTATCGACCTCAGAACAGGATCTTGACTGTAATTTAGTAAGACCCTGGAGCCTGTTAGTGAAGGAGACAAGATCCGGAATCAAAAGGGTAAATATTTTAGTTTTGTAACTTGATTGTAGAGACCAAGGGTAGATACGTCAAGGTCTTAGTTGAGGATGTCGTTACTAGACAACGATAACTTGAACAATAAGATCTCAGGTCTGTCTAGTATCATTACAGATACAAGCGACGGATCCTCATAAACGATGATTGATCGACCTAACAGACGACAAAGATTCGTCTCGTGTCTGACACTGAAGACTGGTTCTTTTTGCTAACGAAGTAGTCGAGGCTCTTTAGTGGTCCCAGTACTTTCTTCCTTTTAAGTAACTATCTAGGTGAGGTCTCTTTCTTCGACTCCTCCGGGGAATATACCTCCTGACCCTTCCATTTGTCACAAAAGAATAAAGAAACAATTGGTAGTCGGGTCTTTTCTCTAGAATTGTCTTAAAAATTTTAGTTGAAATAATGACTCCATATTATATATGTGTCAAGTGGTTAAAATTCACATACCAACCTATTCAAAACTGTCTCAACATATTAGTATAGTGTCTGTACTTTATCAGTACTATCAAGGTAGTAGCGTCTTTCAATGGAAAGGGAAACGACGATTAGGGGAAGACGGGACCGTTGTCGACTTGACGAAAGACAGGGAGATCGAAATGGAAAAGACATAGTCACCCAGTATGACGTGCACAAGAAAACGTAAGACCGAAGTAACTAAATCACGTCACGAAAACTCGAAGTACACTACTCGCATAATCATCAAGAAAGAAGATTAACGTTTCATCACAAGACAACAGACCCATATCAAACAAAGAGGTAAGTGGTCAAATCCTTGAAAACCCGACGGTTGAAACTCGATAATACTTAGTTCGACGACACTTGAAAACGTATGTGTAAAAATAACCTTGTATATAAACATAAATAAAACCATATCGAGATTCTTACTCTAAAACCCCAAAATATACATATACAAGTTGAAACCTTTCGTCCAACTACTAAGATTTTATTAAAACGGAAGGGTAAAACGTCACATACTCTTAACGTCAGTGAGGTGTAGGAACCATAGTGAACCGTAGCAGTCAGAAAAATTAAAATCGACAAGATCACTCACACATCACCATAGATCGAACACTGACACCACACTTAAAGGGATCGTTGATCACTACAACTTGTAGGAAAGTACATGACTAAACAGTAGACATATAGAAACCACTTCACAAACAAGTGTAACACACGGTGAAAGAACTCAACCAATATAAGAATGACTCAACGTTCTCAAAGAAGATATAAGACCTATATTCAACAGTCAATACTTAAAACGTTTATAAAAGAGAATTAAACACTAAACGAAAAATTAAAGGAATCACCGTAGAAAGTTTCTGGTCTTAAAAAAAAAAAGTAAAACTACTTCAGGTCAAATAATAAAAGAGAAAATACTAAGTGAAAGAAAAAAAAAGAAAATAAAAAAAAATTAAAAATAAAAATGTAATAAAATGAAATGTTATGACACAACCAAAACGGTATGTAACTGTACTTAGGTGGTGCCCACATGTACGCAAGGGTTTGTACTTGGGGGGATGGTGGAGGGAGGGGTATTGTAGAGAGACCCAGTAGGGGCACGTGGTCGGGGTTCGTACGACATAGGACGCAGTCTGTATCTGACCGCTAAGCTAAGAATGTACTATCATATGGACAATGTTACGGTAAGAGGGTTTAGTAGGGTGGGAGAGGGAGAGGGAGACTCAGGTTTTCAGGCAATATGTGTAGACACAGAAAAAACGACAGAACGTATGTCCCAGCAGTAACGGTAGAAAGATTTAAGGTATATATACACAATCATATGACATAACCACAAAAAGAAAGACCGAATGAAGTGAGACATATTAGCCGAGGTCAAAGTAGGTAGAGTAGTCTTGACTAAGTTTACTTAAGAAAAATTACCGACTCATTATGAGGTAACACATATACATGGTGTCGAAAGAATAGGTAAGTAGACGACTACCTGTAGATCCAACAAAGGTACAGGACCGATAATATTTGTCACGACGCTACTTGTAACCCCATGCACACAGAGAAAGTTAAGACCAAAGGAACCACATATACGGGTCGTCACCCTAACGACCCAGTATTCCATCAAGATAAACGTTAAAAAATTCCTTAGAGGTGTGACAAGAGGTATCACCGACATGATCAAACGTAAGGGTGGTTGTCACATCCTCCCAAGGGAAAAGAGGTGTGGGAGAGGTCGTAAATAACGAACGTCTAAAAACCTAGCGTCGGTAAGACTGACCACACTTCACCATGGAGTAACACCAAAACTAAACGTAAAGAGATTATTACTCACTACAACTCGTAGAAAAGTACACAAACAATCGGTAGGCAAACAGAAGAAACCTCTTTACAGATAAATCAAGAAACCGGGTAAAAAAATAACGCAGCAAATAAAAAGACCTTAACTCGACGTATTCAACAAACATATAAAAACTCTAATCAACAAACAGTCAACGAAGTAAACGATAATAAAAGAGGGTAAGTCTTCCGACAGAAAAGTGGAACGAATATAAAAGGAAACAACATGTCTTCGAAAATTAAAATTAATCTAGGGTAAACAAATAAAAACGAAAATAAAGGTCTTAAGACCCTCCATCTAGTATCTCCTAGGACGACACTAAATACAGCCTCTCACAAAACGGATACAAGAGGAAATCGTCAAAATATCAAAGACCAGAATACAAATCTAGAAATTAGGTAAAACTCAAATAAAAATACATACCATAATCTTTCACTAGATCAAAGTAAGAAAATGTTCACCAATTGGTCAAAAGGGTCGTGGTGAACAATTTCTCTAACAGAAATGAGGTAACATATAAGAACGGAGGAAACAGTTTCTATTCCACAGGTATACACACACCTAAATAGAGACCCGAAAGATAAAACAAGGTAACTAGATATACAGACAGAAACACGGTCATGGTATGACAGAACTACTGACACCGAAACATCATCTCGGATACTGAGTGAAAGAAACACTCGAAAATTCTTTAGAAACGGAATGAGTTTCAATGGATTCAGAAGACGGCAGATCTTAACACACCAAAATCGAGAATGTAAATCCGGACACTAGATAAAAAATGAAAAATATATGTCACACGGCATAGTCCTACTCCAATTATAAAAAGGTGTAACTATAAGATAATAAATAAAACAATATTTGTTTTAAAACAATATAAATTAATAGAACCACACAACCAATCTTTAGTTGGTTGGGAAGGGAAAACCTTTTACCTTTTTAGTTAATTGGTGCATATCCACCCACATAAGACCTAAAAGACAAGGCAAAGTAACTAGAAACACACATATGAATATGATTATAGTGTCACAGAAATATAACTGAACTTTAGACCATTCCGTTCATGAAGTTGACAAAAAAAAAGGTTTTAATAAAAACATTAAGACCCGGGAAGTGTAAAAGTATATTTAAATTTTAGTCATACAAGTCAAGTGAGTGAATCGGCACAGGCTAAGAAACGCTGGGGTACCTGACGTCGTGCGGTCCGGAGGGACAGGTAGTGGTTGAGGACCTCAAGTGAGTCTGAGTGCAGGTAGCTCAGACACTACGGTAGGTCGGTAGAGTAGGAGACAGCAGGGGAAGAGGAGGACGGGGGTTAGGGAGGGTCGTAGTCTCAGAAAAGGTCACTCAGTTGAGAAGTGTACTCCACCGGTCTCATAACCTCAAAGTCGAAGTTGTAGTCAGGAAGGTCACTTATAAGTCTTGACTAAAGGAAATTCTAACAGACCAACCTAGAGGAACGTCAGGTTCCCTGAGAGTTCTCAGAACAGATTGTGGTGTGAAGGTTTCGTAGTCAAGAAGACGTGAGTCGAAAGAAATATCAGGATGAGAATGTAGGTAAGTACTGATGACCTTTTCGGTATCGGAACTGATCTGCCTGGAAACAACTGTTTCATTACAGAGACGAAAAATTACACGACAGATCCAACCAGTATTGAAAAGAAGGTTCCTCATTCGTAGAAAATTGAAGTACCGACGTCAGTGGTAGACGTCACTAATACCTCGGGGGTTTTTATTTCAGACGGTAACAAAGGTGACAAAGAGGTATATAAACGGTACTTCACCACTCTGGTCTACGGTACTAGAAACAAAAGACTTACAACTCGAAATTCGGTTGCAAAAGTGAGAGAAGAAAGTGAAAGTAGTTCCCGGAGATACAATGAAAGATGTTTTTTTTTTTCGGACTACCCTAAAACTAACCGTAACATAACCAAGAAATCTAGTCAAACCTTTTTAACTGTAGTATTGTTATAACTTAGAAGATTAGGTAATTGTAAAAATAGAAAGGTGAATAAATCTAGAAATCAAAGAGTCGTTACAAAATATCAAAAGTCATAAATCCAGAACATGTACAAACATTTAAATAGGAATTTCAAGTATAAAAACTATATTATTCACCATAAAATTTAAAAAATTTAACGAATAACGATAGACACATCTTTGTGTTAAATAAAAACAAAAGACTAGAACATAGGACACTGAAAGAATTTGTGTGAAGATCATCGAAGGAAAAAAAGGAAGTCTAAAAAATTCTAATTTAAAGAAATTTGAACGATACATCTATCAGAGTTTAATAAATATATTCTGTCAAAATGAAGAAAAGTTATATATCCAGAAAAGAAAAGAACCGAATGACGTGACCGATCTTGGAGGAACGTGTTATAACTTATCTTCACCACTTTTGTTTATAGGAACGAAAGGACTATAATCTATCTTTCACGAGTGTGTAAGAGGTAATTATACTACACTCGAGAACCAAATAGTACCTACAAGAAAAAGTCAACTCCTTCGAAGGAAGACCAAAATGAAACGACTCTCAAAAAGTAGTATATACACATGACTCTAAAATACTTACGAAAAACAATTAGTGTACTTGACTAGTATAATAAAAAGACAAAACTACTGAATTCAATCACTTAATATGACTAAAGAAAGCATTTCTTCTCAAACACATCCTAATGAATAAATAAGGAATTTACAGACCGTCTAATGAGGTCATTATGGTAGACCCGGACCTCAAAAGAAACACCGTTCTGAATATACTGACACTTAAATTAAAGAATTGTACTTAACGTTACATAGTCAAATAAAGAAGAACTCACTTGAAAGTATCTAACATAGAAAGTTACTCAAATGTATAAAATAAGAGTAATAGTTTAAATAATCATATTTTAATAAATATTATAAGGGAATAAATAAATTGTACATATTCCAAATATTCCTACATAGGATAAGAAGAGGTCTATATCCATTAACCCGGAAAAACATTAAAAAAAAGGACTAATCTGACTAGTCTCCAAATAGTTGTGACAACTAGAAAAGTTCTCGATATGACACCAAACCCAAAAAAGAATAAAGGATAAAGTAACTAAAGGTACCGAATGAATCCCAAACTATAAGAAAAAGATCAAAGAGTTCCACCTTCGAATCTAGGAACTAGATAAAAACCGGTAACAAAGTAATTACTCTATCGAGAGAACTCGAAGACACGAGAGAACTAAGAGGTCAACGCACAAACAATCTAAAAAACTATAACAAGGTGTCGAGTGTATATCGGATAAAAAAAAAAGAAGTCAGAAAACAAAGGTGGTACGAATTAAAACCTAGCAAAAGGACAAAAGTCGAAATAATTAGAAAAAAAGGTCATATATTAGACCTTCTCTAATATATGAGAATATATACTATGTATTCTCGTCATATATTAGACGACAATCAGAGTAAGTTACACAAAAATTAGAGTCTATAACATAAAAGTAGAGATCTTCAAGACACACCCAAAAGAATACAGAAAGTAGAGAGAGTACATAAAAGAAGATGGAAGAACTTGTATACTCTGTATTAATATTGTCGAAAGAATTGTCTGAACTGACGACTAGAATAAAAGACACAGTAGAAATCTAGAGAAAGATCCATAACTATAAAAGAAGAACAATACCCAGGAGTAAAGGACGGGAAATACGAACGGACCATTTAAAACTAACCCACTATCCCATAACACTCAAAATGTACCACCTTCCGATCAGAAACAGAATCATGAAATCACAACCTGAAAAAAGATTATGTGTCAATTCAATGGTCTCTAGTCAACCTAGGAAGTCACGAGCAAAAATTCCAAACAATCTCACCTAGGTTTCGTTGGAAATAAGACACTGATTAAATCAGGACAATCATTTCGTCATAGAAAGAGATCTGAGACGGACTACGAGGTGTTCCAGAAAGGTGAAACCGACCATTCCCGTGCTTGACAAGGGTCGATACACACTCGAGGTCCTTAAATATCCGGATTACGAAAATAATAAATAAAAGGACCGGGACCAATCAAAATAGGGTATATACGTGTCTAGGATTGTGTCAATTTTTGTAATCCTCGAGGGAGATATCTAGAGACCTCGAGAGAAACGTTTCGAGGAAAGGAAGGTCATAAAAAGGGATATATAACAGTGACGAGGCCAGAGGGACTTGAAACGCAAGGTTCGAGTCACTCTGGTGACCCGGGACGAAGGGAAAAGAGTCCTAGGTACTGATGAAAACAATGCATTACAAACTTTTAACCGAGAAGTATCTAAAGTAAACTAAAAGATCAACAAATTGCCCCCTTAGGAGTACGGAAGTAATAACGGTCTCGTCTTCATTCTCGCATGTATAATTGTAGTCTTATTGGGATCCATATAATTTATCAATTCCTACCTCCCCTCTTTGGAATTTTTGATCTTTTCTTTATCAACACTTATCCATAAGCGAGAACCGCCCTTTTTTAAAGAACTCGTATTTTCGTCACGTTCTAGACAAGTAGTATTTTTGTCTTTAATCCTGATCTCCCCTTAAAGAAATCGAACTATTTCTCTTAGATACTTTGGACGTCAATTACAATATAAATTACCACTTGTTACTCACGAAAGAGGGATTCTAACCCTTGTCCGTTCCTACTGATGAAAATAAGTCGTACCACGACTTTCAAGATCCATCATGTCCTTCTTTTCCTTTCCTTTATTTTCCGGACGAACGTCCACTGTACTACCAGACTATCTTTTGGGACTCCTTAGATAAAATTTTCGATTTTGATTATTTACTCAAGTCGTTCCATCTATTTGTATGTCTTTAGTTAACATAAAGACATATGATCTTACTTGCACGACCGCAGTTTTACTTTTGAAACATTAGTAAGTTTTTTTACTTACTGAATCCACATTTAAAGTGTCTTGTACATGTCCTAAACGTACGACTTTTTGGTATGTTGTGATTACTTTTTTACTTTCTAGATAATTATTTATTTACCCCTCTGTCTGACAAAAAGAGTGAACGTAAGTAAAGTGTACGATCGTTGCACTACGAGTTTAAGGAAGTTCAATTCGACGTCGTCATACACTTGTTTCTTGAAGGTGTTCATGTTTGACCTAAATCTTTTCCCTCTGCTTGGTCTCCAGTTTAACGGCTGTAGGCGACCTAGTATCTTTTTCGTTCTCTTAAGGTCTTTTTGTGGATGAAGACGAAGTAACTGGTGTGATTTCGGAAACTGACATACCTAGTGTTAAGAATTTCTCTATCCTTATGGTCTGGTAAAATGGACACCGAGAACTCTTTGGACATACGTCCAGTTCTTCGTTGTCAATCTTGACCTGTACCTTGTTACCTAACCAAGTCTTAACCCTTCTCTCATACAGCTCCGATATATAACAGTAGGACGAATAAATTGAATATACGTCTCATGTAGTACTTTTTTACTGAACGACCTCCTTTGTGTTCGACCTTAGTTCTAACGGTCCTCTTTATAGTCATTGGAGTCTATACGTCTATTGTGGTGGAAATACCGTCTTTCACTTCTCTTTGATTTCTCGGAAAATTACTTTCTCTTTCTCCTCTTACTTTTTCGACTGAGTTTTGAGTTGTGAGTTTTTTGATTCTAGTACCGTAGGATAGGGTAGTGAAATACCGTTTATCTTCCCTTTTGTCACCTTTGTCACTGTCTGAAATAGAAGAACCCGAGATCTTAGAGACACCTACCACTGACGTCTGTACTTTAATTTTCTACGAACGAGGAACCTCCTTTTCGACACTGTTTGGATCTGTCTTATAATAAAGAAACGACTGTTCAGACACATCAGTTTCGATACCAAAAACGTCATCAGTGCATGTCTACACTTTCAACCTGGTATTTCTCCCGACTCGTGGCTTCTTAACTACGGAAATAGACACCACAACCCTCTTCTAAAAACACTCAGGGAAACCTGACGTCCCGAAGGGACCACCGAGTCTACCATTTCGTAGACGGACGTTACGCCCTCTGGGCCCAAACTAGGGACCCGACCCTTCTAGGGGACCTCTTCCTTTACCGTTGGGTAAGGTCATAAGGACGGACCTCTTAGGGTACCTGTCTCCTCGACCATCCGATGTCAGGTACCCCAGCGTCTCAACCTGTGCTGAATCGCTAAAGTGAAAATGAAACCTGACGTTCCTCTAGTTTAGTCAGTTAGGATTTCCTTTAGTTAGGACTTATAAGGAACCTTCCTGACTACGATTTCGACTTCGAGACTATGAAACCGGTGCACTACGCTTCTCGGTTGAGTGACCCTTCTGACTACCGACCCTTTCTGACATCGTTATTTTTCCTTCCCTGATGAGTATTTACGTCGTCAAACCTATTTGAAGATCTATACAACTTAATTTTTTTTGATTAACATCTTCCAATAATACAGTACACTAAGATAAATATATTGTCAGAACTTTACCGTTTTAATATCTTTACCTCTTGTCTGATCATCAACGGTCTCCAATTCCTCCCTTAATCTTCCTCCCTCATCCACACCGGTAATTTCCCGTTATATTCCCTAGGAACACCACTATCTTTACAAGGACATATGACTGATATAGTCATAATTGTAGGACCAACACTGTAATATTACATATCAAAACATTCCACAATAGTAATCTTTTTTGATCTATTTCTCATGTATCCTAAAGACATAAAGAATATTGATGTGTACTTAGATGTTAATTGTGTCTTATTTTTTTGATTTTTTTGTTACGTTCTTTAATATTCCCTCTCCTATGGTATTGTAATTTGAATGTACCACATATATTTTAAAAATGAAAGACATCTAGTCTATTCCAACTTTTCAAAAGTCTTGCTTGTGATTTAACCTTTTTATAAGCATTGTTTATACTGACCATTAGTCGTTTCTTCTACCATAGAAATTATATATTTTTCAAGATGTTTATTAAATCCTTTGTGACTAGAGGTGGATCGATACGTCACGTGTTTTCTTTTTTCAAGTCGACCGATGTTTTGTCTTCTTTTTGATAAAGTAAGAGTCACTCTTAGTCACTTTACTTTTTACCTTACTGAAGAAAGGAAGGCTTGACGTCTAGAAGAAATATATTGGACAGGTGTTTATTCCATTTTAATAAGAATAAATAAAAGATGGATGATGAATCCAAAACAACTTTAATACATCTTAAAATCGAGGTTTACTAAATACATCGAAAATTTCTATGATCGGAAAAGATTCATAAATTGTTACAGTAATTTAAAGATTGGTGTAACAGTTATTAATAAATAAAATGTAACTATTAAGAATGTCTAAAGTAAAAAAAATGGTGAAAGAAGATATATGATAGAAGAAAGAAATTAAATTTGAAAGCTAATTAAAAACATAGACAGTCTTATGAAGGAATTCCAGGAGGGGGTCGAGGGGGAAATTTTATCTTCCCACACGAAAGATTCATAACCTGAATTGGTAAAAAGTGGAACTATGTTTATTAAAAAACCTACCTATATTTTAATATACTAGTAAAAAAGGGGAACATTCAAAAGGGAATATTCAGACTTTTGTAACGAAGTAAGAGATGAAAGTAAACTACAACTTGTACTATTGAGAATAGGGTCAGAATAAGAAAAAGAGTTACCCGTTAGACAAAAACCAATCGATCAAAGACAAAAGATAGACCTTTAAACATAAGAAAAATATGAATTTTCAAACTTAAACATTTTCAAGTAGTCGTATATAGACTGATACACAATTACATACCTAAAAAGTTTCATAAAAATGGATCGTAAATAGGTAGACTTCTGAACCCTGAAAAAAAGTTGAGTTCTTATAAAAGAATATTAAAGAAACTAATAACGAGGGTAAATTAGATGAGACGGGAGAGTGACATCTTAACATCATTAAGATTCTAACCTAGAACCTATCCAGAAGCCACGTCGAATAGAAAAAAAGAGTATTAAAGGTAAAGAAACAGTATAAATAGAAACTTAAGAAACTTCTTAAGAGTTCCTCTTAAGAAGTGGAACTTGAAGATTATTATATAATTAAACCAAGAGTCAGTACAGATAAAGTCGGATGAGAAAAGAAGGAATAAGTCCAATTTAAAAAAAACGATAATCCTAAAAGTCAAAGACTGTCGAGCGAGAATATAAGACAAACGAGGAAAAAAATATAACTTCGGACTGACCAAAATATGTATGTTATTGGTCAACTTATAATGACCTTTACAGTCAATTTTCGACTGACTGGAATTGAAGACAAAGGACGTGACTGAAAAAATTCCCCGAGAAACGTATCAAACGCATCAAACCAAGGTCAAAACTAGCCGACTGAAGGAGCATCCTGGTCACTCACAAACAAAGAACGAATACAAAATTCAAGGACGCATTAGTCATGCAACCGCCTATACCCGATGAGTTCATCAATTTTACACTCAGTGACAAATTAAAAGAAGTCGTCCGAAGGGGTATTATTTGGTTCCGTCTATCAGTACTTTAAGGTTGTAATTCGAAACAAGAACCAAATCCCTCTTCCGTCTTTGTACGGTCTTTTGTCGGAAGTAAGAATTCGTAAGTCATCGATCCTCGATTGATCTTCACCCGAAGGGGTTGGAGGCGGAAACTGGTTTCTCTGACACTCCTGGAACCCATCGACTCGAGGTTACAGGGGTCGTATCAATTTGGACCCTTGATACTCTGACGTAACCGCTCTAAGAACTGTGTGATGATATCACGACCACTCCTACACTCTTCTACCTCAAAAAAATATAGTGACCATCCTGATTTTTAAATATGGTAAGAAGACCTTTCATTAAACCGTCTCATATTTTTTCCGAAAATTTTACAGGTAGGACAAACCAGATCAAAAGTATATAGATTTTAAGATAGAATTTTTTTGTCCCTTTACCTGTACCTAAATATAAGTCTCTAGAATTGATTATACTTTGAATATTACCTTTTAACCTTTCACTTACAGAATGTCTCCCCGTACCATTTAGCGTAGTCAATACATCGACATACTACCCTATAAAACATCGGTTGAAAATTTACGGGTCATTATACTTCTTCATGAGTATTATATTACAACTTCCTTTTCTTAGACCCATGTTATAAAATACATGCCATACTAGGGAGAAACAATTTTTTCTCTTTTTATGTACAATAGTGAACGTCACTATATTTCCGGTCTCCATCATGTTGTGTAACAATAGTCACTACCCTAAGATCCACTGAACAAAAGAAAAAATTTTGAACAGACCCAAAAAGGTTAAAAGATGTTATTCGGACACACTAAAACTGACAAAAAAAGGGGGGGCTAGTATTTACAACATTTTTACACAGAGGTGTGAGACGTACCGTGGTTTTTTCTGGGGATGAAAAGTCTTAAACATCCGTTTTTTTTTTCCAAATACAATCCCAAGTTAAACGGTTAATAGTATTACACGTTTACCCAAAACTTAAGAGACCGGCTCGTGCCGACGACCACGGTCGTGGCCGTATACTCGAGGTCGTGCCGGGTAGACGACGAATCCGAGCCGAACCGACTGTGTCTAAATAAAGTAAAGTAAGAAATTAAACCGTTGTAAAAGAGAAAAGAGTAATAGTAACGACCCTAAGCAAAACAAATGGTCAAACGACAAAAGAAAACAAGGGACAGCACTTCTGCTTCTTCGGTTGTTACCCTTAGGACAGAAGAGTTTTACGTCAGGAACAGGAACCCCTAGAACCCGTACAGAACGATTTCACGAGAGATAAAGACTGTGAACGTTCGGTAAAGTTAACAAAACTAATCATCTTCTGAAAGACCACATAAAAAGTTTCTCGAGTTGTAAGGAAAGGAGGAGGGGGGGAGTGTGGGGCGGGGACCCTTCGAAACCTTTACCAAGGTTTATCTTTAATATTTGTAATCGGAACTCGATACGAGAGAGGTAGACCACAAACCGTGAAAAAAAAAAAAAATTTGACTCCTAGTACAACAAACAAATTAGAAGTAGTGATGACGTCTTCGAACTCCACACTCTGAATGTGAGACGGGGTTCGTGGGACGTGAACTCTTCCCTAAAAGTCGACTTAACCAAACATAAAGTATCTCGACCACCTGTTAGTCGGCCTAGCGGTTCTTAAACGAGTTCACTTTGAACTCTTGACAATCAATAGAATCTCTAAAGAACTTACCTAAACAACCCTATCCTACCGACGACGGAACTCTTCGGAGAAACTCGGACTGTGATAAATAAACCTTCTCTGTAAGAAACATTCTGAAACACGATGAAAAAAGAGATCCAATAGGGCTTCTCTGAATAGGTTAAATACTGGAAAGTCTAACGTAGTTCGTATCCGTTCTTTGTTAGGACCACCTAATGGGACTGAGTTTTCTCGGGAGACGACTTCTTTATCGACTTTCTTACCCTCACGACCTTCTCCTTCTTAGTCTGGCACACCCAACCCGTTACGGATGACTCGGGTCTCGAGTCCTTCTATTAAGACAATGGAGTACACTGGGTCTCGGTCTTGGTACAAGGACGACCAGAGGACTTCTTCTCCTAGGGCGGCAGAACCGTCTCTTACGACCTAAACCACGTTTGTCAATGTCACTCGTCCTTCTTTGGTGATTGCTTCACACCGGGATACTGAACTCTCTACTTCCCAGTCCGTAGGCACGTCTATCTCGTCTAGGTCCACGGTACGACTCCTTCGCCGTAGGGGGCCCAAATCTCACTCTTGTCAGTCAGATCCTGGTACTGACCTCAGGGTTCCACTGGAAAGAGAGGAGAGACTAAAGTAGGAACCGGGACACGGGGCATGAAGTAAGAGGCACAAATTCATAGTGTCGGTTAGTCCGGTGATGGTACCTATAGTACATAGGAAGGACCACGAACGTGTGGACAGTGGAATATTTTGTAGTATCTTTAATCATACTTGTGTTCTGTCGGAGGGAGAAAGAGAAGGAAGAAACGAGGTAGTCTCTGAGCTAGGTGACTCATTAAAAACTAGATAGTATTAATGTCTACCCTGGTGAGTCCCGTCTCCAGACTGAGAGGTACAATCTTCATTGGCTACCAAATGGACACTGCTTGTAGTCTAATGTGTACTACTCCTGAATTCCAACGTTCTCACTTCTAAAGTCTCAGAATTCCACTGAATAAGACACCCGGAACATGTCCAATCACCAGACAACCCAAGTTCCTCCTCTTATAAGACAAACACCCCTACCACCCTGGTCTCGTCCCTGAGAACGGACTCGACTTCGGGGAATCTCGCTCCCGGAGGACTCCTTGGGCAATGTCGGTCCCGGAAAACGTCTCGGGGCTCCGACGGAGTTTGGAGGTGGAAAGAGACCGTATCCTCTGAGAGTGACCGGACTCTTACTCGAATCTCCGAACGATCATTATCATCATCATCACAATCAGTGAGTCAACACAGGCTGAGAGACACTGGGGTACCTGATATCGGGCGGTCCGAGGAGACAGGTATCGTAAGAGGTCCGTCCTTATGACCTCACCCACCGGTAAAGAAGGAGGTCCCAGCCCGAACGGCCCTTTGCCAAAAAGAGATTATTACGGACCTAGAGATCGAAGGAAACAGGAACAAGACGAATTGTCTTGACGGTTTGCATCTTCGTGGAAGTATGGAGAGTAGAAGGCACCGATCTCCTTCGAACTCTATCTCTGAAATCAGGAATGGGACACCTCGGTTCCAAACTTCGAAGTCCTTTCCGACGACTTCCCACCTTCAGGACGGTACTCTACGAGTGTCCCGGTTCCTCACAGACTGCCTCTCATTTGGGTGCGTGACTGTCCGTCAGGAACGAATCTACGACAAAGACTTACAACACGGGAGACCCTTTAAACAAGAATGGTGTTTAATTTTGTCTTTGCTCCTCCTAACTTGAACATCTGGTGCACGACGGGAACCAGATTCCTGGAACCTGGGTGTGACAACCCCGGGACATAACATCCCTGGGTTATATCGTCACGGACCCTTGTCTGGTACACAAGGGATAAACCTATAGACTCAGACAACTCTTTCAACCCGTTTCACCCTCCATAATCCTGTCCCTCCTGACACTGGTCTGGGTTTCGCATTAAAGACTCGACGGTAGACAGTACACAGAGGAACTCCATTCTACATAAGACATACCATTCCTACTCACTTAAGTCAAATGTCCATTCTGGACTCTCAAAGTTCTCCTGTATAAGGACTCCTGGTGCTTTACACCTTCTGAACTTTTGACTCGTTAGTTCATTTCCACCTGACCGAAAATCTCAAGGTGATATACGGACCTTACTCGGTCTCCGGTTCTTTTACTAAATTATTGACAATTTCGTGCACATTCGTACGTGTGACGGCAGTGTCCGAGTCCTGGTCTAAGTCTACTACACAGTCGACCTCGACACGTCACAAACAATTACTGAAGTCTGTTTTCAGTCACTTCTGACTCAGGTATCCTTCGTATAACACAGACAGAGACCTTGCAGTCTAAGTGAACATCTCTTTCCTCAAATTTTACATGACTCTTGTTAGATCTACATTATATTACGACTTCCATTTTTTATTACATCCACGACAAAAGACAAAGCTATTTACTAAACGGCACAAGAAAGAGAGGTAAGTGTCACCCCCCGACTAAATACTCCTTTCAACAACCTGAGACCAAGTTCAAAGAAAAAAGGAATCCTATACTAAGGGAATAATCTCCACCTATAAACAAAGGAAGACGAATAAGAGAGTAAATAAGTAGAACGTCTGGTGACGAGTTAAGGACGGAAACCTTCTTTTTACTTATACTCTCGGAATAGGTCAAATAAAAAATTTTATTTGACTTGATATTTTCCCGAGTTCTACCACTCAAGACGTCCGTCTCTTTATAACCAGTGTCAGGGTACATCTTAGACCGGTCGAGGAATTGGGGCTCTTGAAACCGAAAGAGTAACGATTTCGACCCCTCAGTCTCAGGTCCAGAATGTCCCATACTCCTAATTTAGTGTCAATGTCTCTAATTCACTTTAGTAGTCACGGATGTTCTGTCGTAACCAGGATAGTATATCCTATTGGTGAGTCGTTCACCATCGATGAAATAACACGTTCTAAAATACGATATTAACTCTATGTCTGGGTTTAGGTATACTCGTGTTTCCTTCTTTTCCAGTGAAAAGGATTTCATGAAGGTTCTTTGAGGTGTCTCCTCCACCTAGAACTCCCTACGATACTTGAAGAGGTCTACACGTTTCTCTTTCCTATCTCAACCGTCTTTCACCACCATCTCGTCACCCACACTTTCATTTACCTACAAGTCCATAAAATTATAAACTCCGACCATACATTCCACAGTGTATTGGTTCAGAAATAAACCTTACAAGTAGAGACCCCCTTTAACCGAACATCTTTGTCAAGACGGGGTTCATGACTCTGAAGTACTACTAAAAACGACGGGACTAAGAACCACCCGAATGTCCTTTTGTAAATACATAAATATAAAAATTTTTAAATGAAAAGTCAGTAAAGTCTAATCCGTCAGGAAAAACCTAAGAAGTCTTAATACAATAAGAAGTCCCTACTCTAATATACATATACATTTCAGGTCCTACTGGTTTCAGGACCCGGACCATAAACAGTAGAGAAAAGAGGACCAGAAGTAAAGAGGTCTTGACTAGACCCGACTCTTGGACTACTCAGGGGACCCTGATCCAGACGTCACTGAGACCCCGTGTACCGTCTCGTGTCTCAGTGTGGAGACCCCAGTCTATCAACCGGATCCTTTATTGACGTAGTACACCCCGGCACGAATCATTGAGTCCACCCACTAGACCGGACCTCTACGGGGAAGCACCAGTCTGGTCCGTGTGTTCCTCTCGTGGAGGACTCGATGACGACACCCTCGAGCCCTCGGTCCCTGTCTCTCGACGTCACTCCTCACCTCCGGCACACCGGAGACCTTGTCTACCGGACACTCGTGGGGTGTGTGGAAGGTACCGGACCCAGTAGGTCGCTGAATGTCAGGTTTGACCCTGTAAAATCCTTTTGTCTCGAATTTATTATTAATGTGGTCCTATTATCGACAGTTGGTCCTGAGAGGTACCTGGGACAGGTCTCGACAACCTCTAGTAGAAATTAGACTAGTGATTTGGTGTTTTAGGAGAAAGGAAAAAAGTATCATCACAGGACGTATACGATAAAGGGTGTCCGTTTCGGTGCCTCTCTCCGGTGTCAGGTCCATCCAAGAACTAGACCCCATTATATGGTTGTGATGAGTACTGGTGTAATTTAAGGGAGTTGGGTCTGATATAAGGTCTCCTTTTAGCTTCCGAAGTCGATGGGTCTTTCGTCTTTTTGTTTCATAGTGGCTGAAACGGAACTACTAAAAGTATGTCGACAAAGATTTTACATGGATTACAATCCAAAAAGGAAAGGGTAAAAGAATATGTGTAATTTATCCGGTTTAAAGAAAAGGAATCTAATAAGGAATTGAAGAGATTCTTGGTCAAAGGAGTCAAAACTTAACCCTTCGAGAGGGGGACCACCGAGTCTGCCATTTCACAAACGGACGTTACACCCTCTGGACCCAAGCTAAGGACCCAGCCCTTCTAGGGGACCTCTTCCTTTACCGTTAGGTGAGGTCGTGAGAACGGACCTTTTAGGGTACCTCCCTCCTCGGACTGTCCGATGTCAGGTACCCCAGCGTTTCTCTGTGCTGACCCGCTGAAGTGAAAGTGAAAGGGGAACGTCTCGACAACCCTACTTCACTCTCCGATACATATCGTAGACAGGTCCCATCGGACACAACCCACGACTCCGGTCACGGTAGTTGTCGCATCGTGAGTGGTTCAAGGACACGACGGCCCGACGACCTGAACTGCGAGGTTCCGATCGGACTGACGGTCCTTACCGGGTCTCGGGTCCAGGACGTCAGTGACCCACTGAAGTCAAAACTGGAGGGGTGGATCATGGTCTGGACATCGAGAGTCCGTATTGACGTCGGAGGGAACGAGAACTGAAGTGTAGACGGTGTCCGACTTTTCTTTTAAGGGTTCGCACATCGTACAGGTCCAAAACAAATTTGTCCAACCCGACGAGACTTATACCGATCTCCTTGGGTCACCGACCCAGAAGTACAATAAAGATAGTGAAACCGGAAGGGGTGGAAAAAAGTCGAGATGTCGGTACACACACAAGGAGACCCGGTCCGGGTGTCCCAAATGATCCTTCGTCGTCGGGCGAGAAGGGCCGACCGTGTCGACTCGGACGTTTCCTACGCGAATCATGGAGGACAGGAATGGGAAGGAAGGTCGGGAAGGATCGGGAGACGCACACCCCAAGACTGGTAGAAATTTGAACTCCTCGTGTCGGTCTCCCTTCTGTCAAAAGGAGGGGGTCCACTGACAAAGGTTTGGTCGATACTAGGGGTACAATGGTGGTGGGAGGACGGGAGGGGACTCCGAGAATCCCGTCTTCCTTACTTACTACATCTTTTTTTTGAAGATCCATTCTTTGTACCAAAAAGAAACTATCCCCCTTTTTTCACGTGTCGTCACAACTTTGTCAAGTTCAAATTAAACAACTATATACCAGACATGAATCTGTTTGTAATTTCAAGATGTTGTATGTATTATTACACTTGTACCCTTTTATGGTTGAAACAGTAACGTGTATGGTTATTTATTTATGTAAACGAGGTCTTATGGTTTCTCAAATAAGGTTTTTAGTGAATTATTTTCGTGTCAAAACGTTCAAATAGATTTTGAGCTATTAAAACTTGTTTTTATTTTACAGACTAGTGAGGTTTTATCCTTTTCTGTTAGAACACGTCTGTCTGTGTGTGTAAGATCCGCAATACGTTTGACCGATTACGTGCGAGAGTTGTTCTCTTCACAGTGGCAAGATTCAGGGGAAACAGTGGTTTACGTCCTGATTTCTCCGGTCTCAACCCGAAGGGAAAGATGCAGTGAGACAATGAGAGATCCTTTGAGACCTAGAGTCGGATTAGAGGTCGAGCCGGACCTAGAACTCTCCCTTCGTCCCTCCTTGTTCTCTTGTCTTCTCCTTTCTCCACAGTGTAGGAAGAGTCCTTTCCTTTTTCCGTGTCACTACTCGGTCTTTCACTACTCGTTCCTGGTTGAAAGTAAGTGGGACTTAGGTTGGCGTTCGACAGTGTCAGATTGGAGGAATAAGACACTCTCTTGTCTAGATCTTTTTAGGGTACCAAACGAGTCTTAGTGAACTAATGATTCACGTCATCACGAAAGACATCCTTGGTTGAACGAAGAGTTGTACCGACCTTTTAAGTTTTTGGTTTGGACAGGGATTTGTAGACAACCTGAAGGGGGGGGTATAGGACTCTACTTTCTTTTGACGTTTTGATCTCTGTACCTTCCTGTCTGCTGGTTATTTGAGTTTGTTCTCGGGTGTCAAACCGGACAAGACCCCCGACGAGGTCAAGATGTCCGGTCCCGGGTCCCGTCGCATCCCAGGGCCGCGACCCGGGACTCACGGTCCCTCAGTCCGGGGGGAATCACGACCCGTAGTCTCGTTCGTCGGAGGAAGTCGAGAGACCTTTGTACACGAGACTCGCGGGGGACCATAGGACTCCACTGTCCCGATAGAGTCGACCCCATTCCTTGCCATCTCTTCCCTTCCGACCCTTTCGGTCCCTGGGGTGGAACCTCTACCTTAAACACGAACCCAATTGTCTCGGCACCTGTGCCGGTCGGGTGGGTGGGGGGATGGACGATATTCCTTTCGTGTCCGTAGAATCAAACTTTAGTAGTGACACCGAACAATTCTTGATGGAGACTTATAAGTAAATGTCCATTTACGGGGTGATGAAGGTCTCCCCCTTTTTTTTTTGTAGACGAAGATGTCAAAACAGGGAAGAAGAGTGACGTCCTCCGTCCGGGGTTTCCAAGAGAAGATCGGACACTACTATTGTGAGGAACCGAAGATGGTGGACAGGATTCGTACCCAGACCTGGAGTGTACGAGCAAGACTTAATCACAGTACTAAAAATTCCGTGTAAGTTGATCTTATTCAAGTTTAAGTAGATTTCGTGCGTACGGTGTGTGGTCAAAGAGGTCCATTACGTCTTACCTTTGACTTCTTGACTTGAACAAACCTATCGTAGAAGGGTCATTCTTGGAGGTCTCTTCCTCGACCATGAAAGGGTCCATGCGAAAGACTAGTTTCCCGTACTTTACTTGTCTTAGGTGTCCACTAGTGTCGATGTAGGAGTAAGGAAAGGATAAGTAGGTGTCTTTATACTAGTATTATCCTTTGGAATTAACTAACAAGTGGCTAACGAGAACCGGGGTTTATGTGTCTCTGTTTCTGTCTGTGTCTCGTGGAATCTCGGTCTTCCTTTCTTTTCGGTCCTGACCTCTTCTCAATCCCTACACTTAGAAGGACGAGACGTCTTGACACACCCCCGTCTCAACCCCACACCGGGGTCCTCCTCGACCGTCGTCCTCGTCAATGTCTCTCGACGGATTCCGGGGTCGATGGGTTGAGGGAACCCCGTACGAACAAGGTTGTGAATTCAAGGGACGGGTTGGTTCCTGGTAGACCCGTCACCCATGCTTCCCGTTCCTGAGAATGGTACCCTCTCTGACTTGGGTTCACCAGAGGTCCCCAGGGTCGTCGAAATCCTCAGAGCCGGGTACCAATTCCTTTTGGTCGTAGTGGGTCTTACCCCAGAATCCTTTCTGGAACGCTCCGACCCAGAGGTCGTCCACTACTCACGAGAACGGACAGTGAGTCATAGATTGTCTCCTAAAACAACAACTCGATGGGAAACGGTGCGGGTCCGACCTTGAGAGTCCGGTGTGAGGGCTGGGATTGCTTTGTGGGCAGTTGGGTAGGAGACACATGACCTCCTCATTCGTCCGTTGTGCGAAAGGTAACATGCAGACTACTTATTATGTGAGACGGTGGTCCTAGGAGGGAGAGTGTTTCTAGGTCTTGTTGGAAAGATGGAATTTTTAGTGACTGGGTCTCTTTGTCGAACTGATCTGTAATCTCCAGTAGATCGAAGACAGTAAGGTTTACAGTTCTGTCCTTCTCGATCTTTCCTCTTGTAGTGTTGTCATAAGGGGACCCTTCACCCGGACGAGGTCCTGTCGTTCAAGGTCACGGGAGTTCTTCCGGGGTTCAGTCTCACCAGATCCATGGTCTGGTACAACTGTTGGTCTCTACCTACGGGGCCCACACCGGTCCAGGGACGATCCTGTCCTCCGGAGCGAAATTCGTGAGTTATGCACTTTTGGATCTAAGGGTCCTTTGCTCTTGTAGGATTAAGGTGACTTCAGTTTTGTCGAGGTGGTGGAGTGAGTCCCGGAACGATTGTACAAACTTCGTACTGAATTTTTTTTGGGTTGAAGACACATCAGAAAGGTTCGTGTAGGTAGATGAGACTTCACTCCTTTCTGAGAGCGAGCAAAGGGTGACTAAGGACTAGAGGTGGACCCGGGCGTCGGAGACAGTTCCACTTACTGTGTCTGTGTTCGCAAGGGTTCAGACGTCGCATCTACCACGGAAGGTTCCTCCTCCCACCGTCTCCCTCTCCAGCCCGGTGAGTGTTGGTGGATAGTGTCGACCTATCTTTCGGCCCGGCGTCGGAACGACTTCGGACGGGAGCCCTGCCCCCCACCCCCACCCCGTCTGTGTCCGGTCAGGACTAGTCTGTCTGCACGTCTTATTCTGTCGAAAGTCGTCCCTTGACGGGCCAAAGGGCGACTTTACCGGATCCAGAGTGGTGGAGAACTGTAAAGATTCAGACCTTAGTCCACGCACCCGTACGTATAACACGGGGTCCTTCCGGTCTCTGGCGTCAAAAAAACCTCCTCCCACCCTTGTTCCTTTACTCGATTTTAGGTTTAAGACGGGAATTGGTCGGTCCACTGGGGTCCGTTCAGGTAGAAGACCCACTAGAGATTCCCAGCGGTGGAGACTGGGGAACACCAAGATTGTACAGAGGGCGAGGGGAGTGGGAAAGGATAAGGGTCGAGTGTTGATGTGTGTGCGGGAGTCACCGGTGTCGGATCCGAAATGACGTCCCTCGACTTCGTGTCCGTCCTCGGGGTCCACGTGGATGGACACACATCAGACCCCGACCGTAGGACCCCAAGGGACCCAGTCGACTGTCCCGAGGACCTGTCGGGACCGGGTGCACGGTGGACATACGAGTCGGACATACCTAGGAGGTCTGGGGTGGGGGATTCTGTAAACCGGAACCCCCGGCCGGAGGACGGCGGAGACGCGCGTGTTTCTTTAGGATCTCTTTAGTTTACTCGGGGTTGGCGTCCGGCGGTCGGTTAAGGGTGTCGGTGTCGGCCCGGGACGTTGGGACTGTCCCCGGACGGGGAGTGGAAAGGTGGGGTTAAGAAGGGTCCGGGCCACCTCCGGTCGACTGCGAGCTCCTGAAAGACGTCAACATTCTCGCTCCGAGCCGATGGGTTCGGACACGATACATTTCGACTACCCGGGGTTGTGAGTGTACGAGAGTGTGTGTGTGTGTGTGAGTGAGTGTGTGAGTAGCTCGGGGCATGACGACCCCGGGCACCAGTAACCTGGGGCCCGACTCACCTGCGACCCGGCGTCGTCGGGACGGACACGAAGGAGAGGGGGAGAAGTGCGGAGAGGACGACTTCCCCGACGAGGCGAACCGTTTGTCCTGACGTCGTCCTGTGATTGGGCTCTCACCCCCGTGTCTTTCCTAGACGCGACCAGGGGAGTACGGGGGGTGAGGAGACGAACCGTCGTTTCCGTCTCCTCGGGCAAGGACCTACCGGCTCGGGCCCGGGTGGCTCTCGGCTTCCGAGTGGACCGTCCCCCGGATACATGTCCCCAGCCACCCCGACGAGGTGTCCGTCCGCCCGTCGCGGTGAGGTCCGACCCGGCGGGGTCTCCCGTGCCCCGCCGGAGATGAGCGTCCGGTCGAACGACAGCTTCGACCTGTCCCGTTACCGTTTCCGGACGTCGCGCGTGTTGCCCATCAACATTAGGTACCACTTGTGCAGGAGACGATGCGCCGGTTTGACGTAGTGCTACATCAGGCGACCTCGGTCCGTCTTCACTCCTGTCTCTCCTCCCGTCTTGTCCCTACGCCTTCCTGTCTACGTGTGGGTGTAGTACTCTCCCTTCTCTCTTCCGGTCTTCGTCTCTACGGTTCTTCTAGGGTCTCCTCCGTCTCGTGTCTGGTTTGCCCTCGTCGCCGTCCTCTCTCGTTTGTCCACTGTTCTGCGTCTGTGTGTCGTCCTCTTCCCCTCCCTCTCCCCTCCGGTAAGTCTCCCACGGGGTGCGGACTCTGAGACGGCGCGCGTGTCTTGGGGCCCAGTCCCGAGGTCTCCTCCGAAAAGGTCCCGGAGGGTCAGTAATTCCAGTGTTTCGGGAGATGATTGGGTTATTGGGTATCGGGAATTTGAGTCGAGATGTCCGTCCCGACTCACCCGACTTAGGGCTCGATTCCCGGGGCCACAGTGCGTCAGTACTCAGTCCCGTCTTTGTGAGTGCCAGTAACGGCACCTACTAGACCTTCAAGAAGTGGCTCCGGACTCACTGCGCGGGCACCTTCAACTCATGCATCCTGACGCACAGCAGCAAGGTCTGCCCGCAGAACAAAACGTCGAGCTACTACGAGAGACACAAGAACAAGACGGTCGCACGATCGTCGCAGAGTACGAGGACCCTCCCGTCGGAGTCGACTCGGTCCGGGCCCGGAGTCGGGGTATTGGTGGGGTCTCTCACTAGACGGGACCCCACCCCCAGGAATCTGGAGGGGTGCTGGGGGTCCCGAAGAGTATGACAAATGTGTACGTGTGGGCGACCTCGACACGGGAGTCTTCACGCACGTCTCCGACCCTCCTCCCCCTTTCGTCCACCCCACCCACCTCTGAGTGCAACGCCCCGGCCTACCTCTGAGAGAGTACTTGGTACCAGTACGGACCCTGTTAGTGTGAGTAGAAGGCTCCGGGGAATTTTGGATTCTGCAAACAGAGGACCCTTTCTCTCTCTCTTCGAGCGAGTTATGACCGGTAGACTTCTACGATGGATGGACGACCTGTCTGACCTCTTCGCCTGTCTCTACTCGATCAGTTAGTGGTGAGCTTGTATGTCCTCCGTAGACATTTGAATGGCACAGGTCTTAACCGAGGAATTAGAGGTGAGACGGGTTTGTTCGACGAGAATGGTAGAAGGAGCGAGGTCACTTACTGTAGAGGTAAGAAGGTAGACGAGGGGATGGACCTCAGGATTGAATTGAGGGGGGGTGGGAGTGTATGGTGAAGATTGGGTAGTCGTTTACGACAGTCGAGAAGGAAGTCCAATATGAGTCTTAAGTTGGTGAAAAGTTGGTGGTGGTAGAGAGTCGTTCTCGTGTCCTGGTCGGGAATCGACCTGAGAAGTAAAGGAGTCGGGGGCGGGGTGGAGGAACAGTAGACAAAAGGTGTGTCGCGACTCGTCGGGACCACTCAGTCCAGCAAGAAGAGTCAAGTGAGTCTCCTTGACTCAGAGTCAGTCTCGTGCCAGAATGGAGCACGACGTTCCGGAGTACTTTACACCGGGGTGGTGGGGGAGAGAAGTGGTGGATGAGAGACGATGGAAGTGACGGGAGGAAGACGAGGGGACTGTGCGGTCGCAAAAACGAGTGGTAGAGGAGTTGTGGACGTGTCAACCGCGAGTGAAGGAAGACCGGAAATGGGTTTGTGATGGGGTCACTCCCGGAGGGCGGTAGGAAGGATTTTCTTATAAGTATCGGGAGAAGGCCACACGACGCCAAGTACTCCAGCGTTTCTCAACCTGTACTGACCCGCTGACTTGACTTGACTCGGCAGAAGGACGAAATAGGAAGAAGTCAAGTCAGCAAGTCAGCACAGGCTGAGAAGCGCTGGGGTTCCTGACGTCGTGTGGTCCGGAGGGACGGGTAGTGGTTGAGAGTCTCGGATGAGTTTGAGTACAGATAACGCAGTCACTATGGTAGGTTGGTAGAGTAGGAGACAGTAGGGGAAGAGGAAGACCGAAGTTAGAAAGGGTCGTAGTCCCAGAAAAGTCTACTCAACCAAGACGTGTAGTCCACCGGTTTCATGACCTCAAAGTCGAAGTCGTAGTCAGGAAGGTTACTTGTAAGTCTGACTAAAGGAAATCCTAGAGGAACGTCAGATTCCCTGAGAGTTCTCAGAAGAGGTTGTGGTGTGAAGTGTTCGTAGTTAAGAAGTCGCGAGTCGAAAGAAATATCAGGTTAAGAGTGTAGGTATGTACTGATGACCTTTTTGGTATCGAAACTGATCTGCCTGGAAACGACCGTTTCATTATAAAGACGAAGAATTATACGACAGATCCGACCAGTATCGAAAAGAATGTTCCTCGTTCACAGAATTAAAGTACCGACGTCAGTGGTAGACGTCACTAAAACCTCGGGGGGTTTATTTCAGAGAGCGACAAAGGTAACAAAGGAGTAGATAAACGGTACTTCACTACCCTGGTCTACGGTACTAGAATCAAAAGACTTACAATATATTGACAAGATATCGAAGGGGGTGCGGGGGGTTAGTCCTAAGTTCAGGGTCTTCCCATATAGAAACAAGTGATGATAGAGAGTCACGGAGTCTACCGTGGCCCCCGATTCATAGTGGACTTCTCTAAGTCTGACGGAGGGGTCTCGACTGGTCGTCCACCGTGGTAACCTAGTATACTTTGTCGATACTTCAGGGTTCGATTACCATGGTCGGGGAGTAAAACTTTACTCTACCTCTTTAAGGAACACAAACATAGGGTCAAGTCATCGACACACTGTGACCGTTCACCGGGTTGGAGACTGGAAGTCAAAGGAGTAGATATATTATTTCTTCTATCCGAGCTCGAGAATCCAACTTTAAGTCACTCTAATACGTTTCCCGGAACGTCAGGTAAATCCTGGACTTATGACCTCCCTTCTGCTCCCAACACGGTTGTACTTGGGTCCGGAGGACGGAGGAGGAAGGGTCCTCCGTAGGCCCGACCCGACGTCTCTCCGTCCGGATCAAGGGTCTTGAACGGTCCGTCCACCAGTCGACACATGACAGGGTCCGTCCCCGGTGAGGTGACGGGAGGAACAGACGGGTGTTTTCGTCTACCTTATCCGGTGTCCGTCCATCGTTCAGGACTCACAGTACGGATCGAGCTTCGGGTCTCTGGGTCTCGGGGGCCTGAGTGCATCGTCTGTCGTCGGTCGAGGACTGCGTTCCAAGGTGAAAGGTTTCATCTCCGACTACGAAAGACTCCCAACTGAGGTAACAGTATGTGCCACTTGAACCACGGGTACTCCAACCTGGACTTTCTGTCTGTGTTAGTAACATTCCAGTACGTACTGGACAGGGACCGTCCCTCATCGAGTCTCCGATAGGATCCCTTCCTTCTGACCTCTCCTGGAAACACTGGAAACACCCGTCTGTCGTCGCCTGGACCCCTGTGTGACAAGTGTCTTAGTAGAGTCTTCCGCGAAGTACCTGTCTTCCGGAGCTGAACGAGGTTCAAATTAGTTTCCCGTAGAGTCGACTCAAGTCCCTTTAGTCTCAAGGTGTCTTCCAGAGGGACCTCCTTGACCCCACCGGGGGGAGTACCTTCCACTCGGTGGTGTCCCCGTGGACCGTTCTGACGTCTCCCTAGAGTCGTGGGGTACCTCCCACCTCTACTAGACGAGACAGGGTAGTCGGACCCTCAATGCCAGGTCGGGGTAGCGGTCGAGATTCGAACTAAATACGAGGACTTAGACGGCGTGAAGAGTCGTGTGGGAGGGAGTGGACTCCGGGTCGAGTCTCGGAAGCGGGGTGGGGTTCCAACGAAGGAGAAGGGAGTTCCCGAGTGAGGACGGGGAACCGTGACTGGTACTCTGGTTCCGCCGAGAAGGTCCCACCGGATATAGTAGGGACTGTAGGACCTCAAACTAAACGGGAGGATCACCCGGACGTGGGGGAGACGGACCCTCGTCGAATCTCATCCTACTGTCCGAGTAGAGGTTTAGACCGAGTTTCGATCGTGTCTAGACTCGAACGCCAACTAGACTACCTGTCTCCTGGGACCCTCTCCTAGACTACGAGCTGGAGGAAGCCCCGTCGTCGACGGGAGATGTCTCGGACGGGGTGGGGGCGACCGGAGGACCCCTGCACGACCATGGCGTCAAAGGGCTACATCGACAGGGGAGGAGATCTGTTCAGACATCCCAGGTGCCTCTACTCCATTAACCTTCAAAATGAGAAGAAAGAGAAGGAAGGGCGGTCCTCCTTGTGGAACCCCTCACCTCGGTTCAATACGTACAAGGTCCGGGTCGGAGGTCAGGGGTGCGTTAGGATCCTGGTGAGTGTGTGGGAGTGAGTGTGTTCGTTAGGGGAGCGAAGTCGAGAATTTGTATGTGCAAACGTGTGTACACGTGGTTGCCCCGTGTGTCCGAAGACAGAGAAACCCCCTTGACCGTCCAGTCACGACCTCGACTCCGAAGGTCAGGGTGAGGTCGGGTCCTGAAGTTCGGGTGTCCTACTTTGACGTGCAGGTTCGGTTGGAGTGGAAGAAGGGCAGGAGTGCCAGGTCCACGTCCTTCATCCACCCCATGTACGGGGCCAGGTACGGGAAGAACAGGGCACACTACGCCGTGAACTGCCACTAGGGGACCCCCCGACCGGAATCCCGTTTGAGAAGCTCTAGGACCTGGAGTTGTAGGTGGCTGCCGAGCCCCCGACACCCCGACCCCCGGCTCCGACGGAGGAAGGTTCCTCTCTCCTCCTCGGACTCGGGGTCCGTCCCTGGGGTTCGACTTCGACCACCAGACCTTAGGTTTCGACGGAGGTATACCACCACCACCCTCTGTCCCGACCGTGGGACCCTACACCCGTGTCTCTAGGACCGGGACCCGGTCGTCGACCGAAGGATCGGGAAGGAAGTCGAGTCGTGGGGTCCCACCCCTACCTCCCTTGTCCGTCCGAGAGTCTTCGGCACGATAGGTTGAGGTCTCAGGGGCGGGAGACCGAACTGACTTCTGACCCTCCGGTCTTCTCGAGGTCCCCTTCTTCGAGAACTGTCCGTGGACCCGGGTCGGGCACCGGGTCCTTTCGGTTGAGACGGAGTGAAGTGAAGCAAGGGGAGGGTGGACCCGCTGTGACGACAGACGGGAGGACGACTCGTCCTCGAGGAGTGAGTGGGACCACCTGAAGGACGAGCAACGCCTCGACCCCGCCCACAACGATAAGTCGACCCTCCTCGACCTCGACAAGAGGAGGAGGAGGAGGAGGAGGAGAAGCTTCGAGTACGACGACCTCTACGGACCCGGCCCGTCTCCTCACCCTCCCCTGCGCACCAGTGTGTCCGTGTGGGACTGTCAGTGGGTAAGTGACCGAGGTTCAGTGAGGATGTGTGTTGTGTGTGTCTGTGTGTGTGCGTCTCACCGTGATGTGTGCATGTAGGTGCGTGAGGGTGCGTGTGTAAGTCTACGTGTGATCCTGTGAGAGAGAGGTCACGTACACTCGACCCCGACCAGTGACAGGGGCCGACGTCGGGGGGAGGGTTGGAGTCGACAGTCTGGGAGGGATAGACCGTCGGTCCTACGGGACAGAGGACCCATCGTTCCGGACTTGACTCGACCGGGACGGACCCTCGGACGTAGAGACCGGAGTTCAGATGACCTCCGGAACCGACCGTTTTGGATATTTTAGAGCTCTTTCAGGGTTGAGGAGTGAGTCGGACTACGAGCCCCGGGTGGTTAGGAGAGGTTTCTTTCACTTTCAGCGAGTCAGTACAGGCTGAGAGGCACTGGGGTACCGAGGAGACAGGTACCCCTAAGAGGTCCATTCTTATGACCTCACTTACCGGTAAGGGAAGAGGTCCCCTAGAAAGACTGGGTCCTTAGTTTGGTCCCAGAGGTCGTGACGTCCACCTACGAAATGGTTGACTCGGTGGTTCCGTCGGTCGGGCAGGAGAGGTTTTGGACGGGACAGATGTACGGAAGTGTAGAAGTGGGGTCGAGTCGTCGGGAAGGAAGTCCTTCGACAGGGAGTACACTACAGAGTCTCGCACACGTGACGCCCGAGAGGGAGGTGGTGGAGGGACCCTGTCTCGAGTGAGAGACCCGTCGTCCGGAGGACCCTCCCAGACGGAACGGAGAGTCGGAGGACCGGGACGAGGGAGATCGAGTTGTCTCACCCCTGTAAAACATTCTTTTCTTGAAAGAGTCTCCCTGTTTTCCCTTTCCTTTAGACAGGGGTGTAGACCCGGAGGGACGCCCGTCCCCTACCCCTGGGTCCCGACCCGACACCCGACCGACCAAGGAACTCGGTGTGAAGAGAGGGAGTTGCATCGGAAGAGTCCCCAGGGACGGGTTCAACGAGTGACCAGAGGTTCACACGGGGGGTGGTCCCGGACCTTCCTCGACTTTGTCTGTGTCCTTCCGGTACGAGGGACTCTTTCCACGTAGACTCTTGGACCCCGACTCGAAACCCCCACAGAGACCTGGGGGTGCCCCGAGTGGGAAGGAGACGTAGCACGGTACCTACAGGACGGGCGGCCCGGCACGCGGCGGTGGACGCCGGCAGAGGGGGCACAGGACCCGGACCAGGCTGACCGGGTGTCAGTCCTAGACGTGTCCCGGAGCCCGGAGTCTGAACAGAAGTCGACCACGACGACCGGGCGGCCTCGGACGTCCGGTACCTGTGAGGACTCAGGTTAGGTCCCCACGCCTCCCCCGCCCCGTCGGACCTAGGGGTCCACAGGTCCTTCTCCCACTCCCTTCTTGTCCCTGTGGAGACTTTTGAAATAAACGTTTTGGCTAAAAGTTTTTTTACTTACTGACGACAGTCGGAGAATTACCGCCCACTCGATCCTTCCCCGTGCCCGAGGTAAATAAGACGACAAGGGGGTGTAGACGCCGGCTTCCCCCCCTGACTTTACGGAGCACAGGGATCCGTCGGTCGTCGGCCGTCGGCCGAGGTCGATGTGCCACTCGTCCTGTTCTCCCTCTTACTCCGACCCAGACTGTGTCGTTCCGGTGGTGAGTCGAGCCTGTGCCGGTCGAGACGTGACAGTCACGGTCGGAAGAGAGAGGGAGTGTGCACGTGTGTCTGAGTGTGTGTAGTCACTTTGTGTGTCCCGGGGACCTTTTTCTGTCCAGCCGTATGTGAGCGGAAGGGTTTACCTCCCCGAGGGTGGAGGGGGTAGTTGGAAGGACAGGTTCAACGGTGTCGAAACCCTGGTCTTTGTTCGGGAATCTACGGCGCCAGTGAGGTGTCCGGGAGCCTGGGCTGTGTGGTGACAGGCTGGTACTGTGCCTCCGGACCTTCGGTGAGGGTCCGGGTTCCAACTCCTCATGCCACCGGTCGTCTCTACCCTGAGTCCCGTCCCGGTGACATTGACCGGAACTAGAGGTCCCTAGAAAAGACCTCTCCCTCCTCGTCTCCCTTATCTGACCAGACACCCGGTTCTCCGACCTTTACCCTGACCTCTTCACTCGTTCGGGTGTCCTGCTGGTTCGTGACGGGTTCCCCCTCTGTCCGACGGGCCCTCTGTGACTCCGAGGGTCTCCTCACAGGACTAGTCCCTCCTCCACGAGCCCGCCCACCCCTCCCCGAAGGCCCCGGTGTCGACTCGACCTGAAGTGTAGGAGCCCGTCGCCCTCTCAGGACGGGTACGGGTGTCCGGTCGGGCCAGGGTGTACTCGTCCTCCTCCGGACACTCGGTCGACCCCCTATGACTCACGGTAAGCCTCGAGAGGGGCTCCTGAGAGTGGGTCGGGGAGTGGGGTTCAGACCTCCTGTTCGGAGGACGGTCGGGGTGCCACCCCCGGCCCGGAGGGTTTCTCCCCCGTCACTTCCGCTCGGTTGGAAACACGAAGGGGAAGAAGAGGAAGGATCTCCGGGGTGGGACCGGGGGACGACGCCGCCGACGGAACCAAGAGAACCGACTCCGACCACGACACCCTACCCGTCGAGGGTCCCCGTGTGACCGTTGACTCAGCCGGAGAACTTGACGAGTCCTCTCTCGGCCTCTCTCTCTCTCTTTTACGTATGTTCCACTCTGGTCTCGAGGTGGCGTTGTGATGGGTCGAGGGGGTGGTCCCGGAGACGTGGTAGTAAGGAGGTCCGTTTCCACGCGTCCCGTCCGGTCCGACCTTCCTCTACCGTGGGGGGTTGGGTTGTCCCACGACTTCAGTTGTCGGACCAGACGTGGTACTGGAGGGGTCTTCGTCTCGTCCACCCCTCCGCCTCCCTCACACAGACGTTCTTCCCCCCAGAGGCTACTGCCACCCACTTCTGTCTTTTCCGACGTCACAGGTCTTCTCTGGTGTCACTCCCGCTCGTGGCGTCCCTGACGAGACAAGAGGACCCTGTTCGGGAGCTTCGTCCTCTCATTCACCTAGGGTTCTCGACGGACGGTTCACCTTCCAGAGTCTTCCCGGTGGTGACCCATAGAGGTGGGAGAGGTCCGTAGTCTTCGGGTTAGACAGTTCCGGGAACTCACCAAAGAGTGACGAGTGGTGAGAATTCTACTACTGGTTACAGGAGGGCGGTCGGACCGGAAGGGGAACCGGATCGACGGGAGCAGTGGACAACCCGTAGGGTCCAGGGTCTGTGTGGGCTGAGGGAGGACGGACGGTGCCTAGACGAGAGCGACAGAGTGGCGGACCTGACGGCAGTGGTGTGTCGGGGGCGAGGGTGATCGGGGGTAGTCGGACTCTCAAGGTCGAGTCTGTAGTGGAGGAGTTCTTTTGGGACGAGACCGGTGCTGAGACGGTAGGTGAGCGGCTCGAACCGAAGGAAGGAGTTGGGTGTGGATACTGTCAGACAAAGTAGGAGAGAGGGGAGGATCTAGAATTCCAGGTACTCTCTTGTCTCTGACGTAGCCAAGCACGAGTGGGACCTGGGAGTCGGAGATTGGGTCTCGGACTGTGTTTGTTCGAGAGTCATTTATAAATTCTTTACCCATTTATATGTTTTACTTACTTGTGTCGGTCATCCAGTTTTTGAGAGGTGACCCTATTTTACGACCAAGACTTAATAGAGAAGAAGAAGACCTCAAGGGATCAACGAGTCTACCATTTCTGAGCCGTACGTTACGTCTTCTGGACCCAAGTTAGGAACCCAACCCTTCCAGGGAACATCTTCCCTTACCGATGGGTGAGGTCATAAGAACGAACCTCTTAGGGTACCTGTCTCTTCGGACCGCCAGATGTCAGATACTCCAGAGTTTCTCAGTCTGTGCTGACTCGTTGATTGTGAAAAAGTGTAGAAAGAGACCCTTACTAGGGATACACAAAATGTGGTTGTCGGTCGTCTCCCGTCTCGTCTCCGTCGCCTCCGGCGTCCCCCACCCCGAGGACCTTTGGGCTTAGGGTGTTACCGGTCGGACTACTCGTCGGAGGATCTTGACCCCTTCGGACCCGGACTCTTCGACGGGAGTGGGGTGGACCAGATCTCAGACCCGTCCCCTGTCGTAAGTCGACTGACCTGGACCCTTGTGTGGTGTCGACGAGGTTGGAAGTTTCGGGACTCTGTCTTGAACGGAGTGAAATATCCCTTCCTTTGTCTGGACCTCTCCCATCCGTTGAACGAGTGTCACTGTTCACCCGTCCACTGGGTGTCCCCGTCTTTGAGACTGAAACCGGCACACGAGAGTCTCCGCGACACCAGAAAGACGTCCGGACCGGGTCGGGTCTTGTGTCAGCCACGAGTTCTTTATGGACGGTTTCACTGACGTGTCTACACTGGACGGTCTGAGAGAGAGTTTTGGGATTCTACAACCGAGACCGTGTTTGACCGTCCCGGACTTCAGGGACCTCGTCCGAGGGGACGGTGCCCGTCTGAGTCTGCCGGTCCACGGTCCGAACCGTCTTGACCCCGTCACTACGGTCCGAGGTCACCTATGTCTGACTTGAGGTCGTTTGGGTCTTACCGCCCTCCGGAAGAGACGTTCTGTGACACCGGTGGAAACCCTGTCGTGGGTGCCTGCTCCTCGCTCCCCTTCGACGGTCCATTCCGACCCCGGCCCCCGGTACGGCTCACCTCGTCGACCCCGGCGGAGGGTGTCTGGTAGGGGAAGAGATTTCCCGAAGAGTCCACCTCGTCTGTGTAGTCGACACCGGGTGCACGACTTGACTTCACGTGTGCCCCCGTAATGACACTTCCTCGGGGTTCCGCTCCGTTGATGGTCAGCAGACTTCACCGACCTCCGGCGTGTCGGGCTCCTTCGGGTCTTCCTCCCCTCGGAAGATTGACGTTTCGGTCCCCGGACGTTGGAAGAATCTCAGTGAACAGTTACCTCCTCGACGGCACTAGTGACCGGTGGTCGTCCCCCGTCGCCCCTGATCGGACTCAGGAGGAAAGTCCGAGTCTCTCTGGGTGGGAGACGGGTCGGACCCCAAGAGTCGTCTTTCCTCCCAGGACTTGTGACCCCACTTTAGCTCCGTAGGGACGGGGGTCCTACTTAGTGTGTCTTAAGGGAAGGGTCCCCTGAGGCGACTCTTGGTTACACATGTGTCGACCCTCGACCTCCGACGACCAGTGGTGTCGAGGTACGTGCCTGGGTGCCCGGTCTCCGACCCGTGTGACTCCCAAACCCCTTGGGTCTCTCCTCTCCTCTGTTCACAGACAGATAGACACTGTTCTCCGTACCCACCCGTCGTACACTCTACCTCAGGAGAGCTCTCTGTCTTTCGACCGTCCTTCGTCTGACAAGACGAGGACCCTCGACGGAGGACGAAAGTCCCTTTACAAAGTCTAGTCTTTGGGTCCGAAAACTTTAGGGTTCGGGTGTTTCGACATGGAAGACTGGGGTGTGGACCGTACCCTCGGGTTCCGAGGTCTAGGGTCGGAGGGAGGCGGACAGGGTGGGGAGACGGGTGACCCGTGGGGGTTATTCTACCCGGGGAGTCGACAGGTCCAGTCGTCCTTCAGGGACTCCCGGGGGCGTTCGTCAGGGTCCCACCCCAAATGGAACCATCGGCCACGACGGCGACTCCATCCTGAGGTGGTCCCCCCGGACGAGAAGGCTGACGGCCCGGGCGGCCGAGGCCCCGGCGGGCAGCCGTAACCGGACGTGGTAGTCCCCGAGGACCGCGAAGAAGAAGACGAAGACGAGGTCGTCCCGGGCGATGTCTCCGTCGCCTGTGCGTGTCCCCAACCGCCCGGGACTCTCTCGGCTGGTGGAGGGGTTCACTTCCGCGGGTCTACTCCTGACCCCCCCGGGACGACAGAGGTATACCAAGGTGTCCAGTGTCACCCCAGGTGCGGGGTGAGATTGGAACACAGGAACGCGGGGTCCTGAACCATAGGTTCCCTTCTTCCGTTCATAGTCAGGTCCATCGACGGGACCGTCCCAGTGCCGTGTCACTGGGCTCGACGGAGGACCGTCCTCGGGATCTACGGTCCCACCACGATTACGGTTCACCACTTCCTCTCTCGAGTGGTGAAGAGAGGACCCTTCCGGGGGAGAAAGGTGGTGTGTCCTAGTGGGTCCTTCCTCCTGCCGAGGGGGTGGGTGGCGGGTCTGAGGCCGGACCTACCACGTACGACCGGCGGGAGGGTGGACCGAGGTCGGAGTGAGTGGACGGCCAGTTCGAAGACGACGGCGTCCAACGACGGGAGTAGTAGATTCTGTGACGTCCCCCTCTCTCCCCGTGAGTCCCGGCCGGGTGCTCCTCGGTCCTGCTGGGTCTCGGGAGAGGGTCGTGCAGACACAAGAAATTCGGGGAGGGTAGTACCGATGACCCGTACCCTGTCCCGTCTTTCCACTTCGATATAAGACCTTTGACCGATCTCTGCATTTCTGTATTCGGCAGAAAGACGGTGAAGTCCCTGAATGGAGGATAATCCTAGGGACGACGGGTTCCTGAAGGGTCAGATGGGACTGGGCCATTTGACTCCTCCTTTGAAAAGGCAACCCGGGTAATCCCGGGCCGGACTAACTCTAGGTCCCCGTAGTCAGTGTTCGACCCGGGGTCCGCTCCGAAGTCTGGGTTCTCGGACGGGGAGGCCGAGGTGGGAAGGTAGAAAGGTAGGACCACCTCCGACCCAGAAGACCCCGTCTGGGAGCGGTAGGTAAGTTCTCGTTGAGGACCGAGAGGTCCACCATTTCACCTCGACGACTATGACGGGTGGAGGGACGGGGTGAATTTCTCCTGGGGATGAAGACCTCTTACTTTGACTTTGGGGTCGGTCAGGGAACCCCGTGCCGCTCCCGACCCACGTCTACACACGTCCCGCCTGTGTCGTGAAACTACGTGTCGGGTCGTTGGTCTGCGACCCAGGAAGGAACCGGTGGATGTGCCACACCCGCCGTAGTTTAGGAACTCAGGAAATGATTCCAGCACCCTTCCCGTCGGAGTAGAGTGTGTCTGACCGGGACGGAGGTTCATTCCGTCTCGTACTCCTCCCTCGTGGTTGGTGAATTCGGAAGAAAGGTCAGATTGTGTACATACTCTGGATCTGGGTTCGGATATCTCGGTTCCAGTCCGGTCGACGTACCCCCACCCCGACCTCGGACTCCTATACTCGAGACCCTTGTGGGTCTGACGGGACCGGCGGAATAAGGTCTCGGACGGTGACTTGGTCTGGAACACACCCACGGACATATCCATATAGGTTCACACGACCCAAACACACAGTGTGACATCCTCATAGAGTACACACGCGTGTGACCCTCTACAGGTTTACACACATTCGTACAGGTGTACACATTCGTGTATGGACCTATATGTACGTACGTCTGTGGTACAGTCTCCACCCACAGGACTCACGTCGGTTCGTGCCAGCGTACATTCCTCCAGTGTAGTGGGACTTCTGTTCCACTCCACTAGGTGGAGGAGGACTGTCGTCGTCGGGAAAGGTTGACCTTGTTAGTAACTGGACTTTACAGGAAAGTCGAGTCGTTTAACGAACACGACGTCCCCGACCGGTCCCCCACCGTCCCTCAGGTGTCTAACGTCTGCCGGGTGGTGGGTCGGGAGACCGAAGTTTGGAGGGACCGGTTCTGGACACTTCTGACGGATAAAACTTGAGCGTCGACAGGATGGATGAACTGTAGACCCTTCCTGAACGGGCTACGGGTGCCCGACGAGATGTGTGTTCTTCTCGGGCTAACACTAGACCTCGGGAAGTATCTTGTCGGAGTAAGTGGTTTGGGAGTCACCGGTCTCGTGTCCTCTTGTGTGAGTCTGTACGAAGATCAGTTCCGGAGTCAGAGGGATTTTCTCGGGTGGACGGCTTCTCGTGCGTCGACGTGCACCCGGAGAGGTTCCCGTTACGATCCGAGTCTCCTGTCCCTTATCGAGACTTTTATAGGGTCGACCGACCCTGTCACTCCCAGGGTAGTGTCCTCCGGCGTGTGTCCTGTCCGTCCCGTCTTCCACTCGTCCTACGGACCCTCAGGTCGGTCCAGGTCTCCGATGTTGAGAAGATGGAGAGACGGAGGTCGGTTACCGGACTGACCTCTCAAGTTCCCGGTGTGTAGGAGTTTCCCAGTCACATGGTTGTGGTGACAGGAGCACCAGGTACCACGGGTCAGACCGAGACACACGGTGGACCGGCTCTCCTCGTTGCCCCGGACTTTAGGTTGCCACGGGACGGACGACACGAGACACGGAACCGTGCGCACCCCGTCGGACGCAGAGTCCGTACAGCCGGTGGAGACGTTCCGGTACGACGGAGGGGAAGGACGGTCGTCCTCTCCGACAAAGGACCGAGTGACCCTACTGCACTCGGTCAGTAGATCCAGTAGAGACCGGGACTCGAACCGACTCGTCCTGTGTCAACTGATAAAGGTATCACGACTGTGGGACGGTCCTCGACTGTAGATTGCACTTTCCCGTTGTAGGATGACGTTCCATTCGAGTGTAGTCGTTGCGGTGGAGGTTTGACGTCCAGTGTCTCCAACGAGTTGGCTGTTTTCCACCAAGGACGGTGGCACCGGAGGAACGGGTCACAGGCGGGATGGGATTGTTGGAGTAGGTGCACCCCTCCTGTAGAAGGATCGTGTCCGTGACAGGGTGACGGTGCCCGAAAGGTGAGGCAAGGTAGTGAAGGAGAAGGAGACAGGGGTGGAGGTAGGGGGTTACCCGCTCTTACTGTTTCTCGGTGCGGTTCATGCTGATGTCCAGCTTACCTGAATAGACAGACATTCATCTATTCAGTAGTCGGAAGTCTCTTTCTACCTACTTGTGTTCCTACTCCGAAGACTCTAAGGTCTTTGAGTCTATGGGGTCTTCACAGACCTCTCGGTTGGGGGAGGACTCACCTCCTACGTCCACTCACCCCCTACGTCCCCACCGTTGGTCCCTCTTCGTTGTACACGGACCACTCGTTCTTGTGCGGACCGACTCGTTCTGGGTAGGTCCTCCCGACTGTTAGTTAGGTCGATTTGCTACTCCGAGACTCTCGTCCGTCGTCGGGCACGCCCCGTCGTCCCACGAAGGGACTCTCGGTGTTTTCGTTTCCGTGGCCGGTCGACCATCACCCGTCACAAAGACGGACTGTTGTTACATAGGCCTCGCGTGTTGTAGACAGCGACCACTTATCGTTTCTTAGGGGACGTGTGTCGTGTTGTTACTGTTGTTACTACCGGCAGAGGTCCCTGTCGTCTTGGTCTCGAGGAGAGAGTGGGGTTTTCGTCGGGTCGGTCAGGAAGGGGGGAGTGAAGGGGGTCTGTCGGAACGGAGCGTGTTGTCTTGGAGAGGGTCCGTAGAAGGAAGGAGTGAGGGACCGGACGGAGGAGGACGGAGACAAGATCTGTCGTGGTTTGCTATTGGTACTTTCCTCTGTCATTACCGGAAAATTACTGGGCCCGAGGTTAATACCTTAGTGACGGTTCGGGTCCGACGGTCGACGTCGGGGCGGTCCTCTGAGCCTGTCCTCTGTCCCGTGACTACCTACCCAGAAGGTCGACTGGGACCGCCGAGGAAGTGCTGCCAGTAGTCTCCCCAGCCCCCTTCGTGACCGGTGACCGAGCACTTCCGGTCTCTTTGGACCGACGCCACAGGTAGGTAGGTTAGTTCACTGGGGATTTGGAGGATCCTCTGCCGGGGAGGTGTAGGGGGTCGAAGTTTCGGCGGTCTGTCTATAGACTCGCACTCGGTACGTACTGTCGTTCCCAGTCCCTGTGAAGGAGGTCCCCGACCTTTTCGGTCTACACCGGTTGCAGCGATCCTTGGGTCCAGAGGGCAGAGTAATCTGGGGTAGAGGTAAGAGGTCGATCAGGTGGTCTCGACTGGTCTCCGATCCGGGAGGAGCCTCGTCTGGGTGAGGGACGGGAGACAAGGGAAAGGAGGGCGAGTCAGCGTCACCCCGGACGGGGACGACCTGAGCCCGGCAGTCCGTTCACACAACCGTCCCCTCCTTTCTGGTGGACGAACCGACACTTGAGACGGGTTACGACCTTGGAGGGATGAGGGGTCGTGCAGGTCTGGACACCGAAGACAACGGGTCACCGACAAACCTTGTAACGCCCGTTGTGTCACCTCCACCCTTGTCTCCGTTGGGGTCTTCGGTCTCCTGGTGTGACGAGTGTTCTCAGTCGGAGGGTCCTACTCCGAAGAGGTACGGTCGGTGACCGAGGGTTTGAATGGTCCACCCAGGGTTGACGACCCCCGTGAGTTGGGACTAAGCTATCAAGTCTGGACGACCCCTTGGACGGGGTCTTAGTTAGGGGGTGGAGTGTGAAACGAAAAAGTTTCGGTTGCTGTGTACACTAAGATTACGAGTCGGTACGTTTACCTCTAGTCCTCAGTCTCGAACACTAGAGATTTCTTGTTTTCCTTTGACTCTTCAACGAGACTCCGATCCTCGTACGTTCGTGTCAGAAGACAAGTCTACGCCCTTTTGTGTCACACGTCTTGTCCCACCTTCCCCAGTTGAATCGGAGATCTGTCCTACACTGGTAATCCTCGTTCCGGTTCGTACGACCATTCAGTCCCGTGTACAGGAGCCCGGATAGTCTTTTCTGCCCTCCTGTCATGCCGGTCCGGAGGCGCACCTCGACGTCCCTGGCCACTGCGATGGCACACCCGTTCTGCTTCGGTACGTTCACCACACGGTCCAGTCAGTCTACCTATTTCCACAACCGTTGGTAGCCAGTACAGTAGTAGTTTCCTGCAAAGATGATTATCGTAGTACGAAGAGAGCCAGTCGTCCAAAAAGCTACTGGACTGTGTTCCGTCCGGAGACTCGTCTGAATGTCCACTTTGCTTCATCTTCTCTATGATTGACAGGTGACTCTCTCACACTTAAGTCTTCTGGGATCTTCGGATTGTCCTTCACCAGTTTAGAATGTATACCCATGGGGTTGTGGGGCAGAACGGTGTGTCCGTCTTACCTCTTCTGTCCCGAACTGTGGTCGGACTACTTTCTGAGGCGTCAGAACGAGTGTCTCCGGAACTCTCCTCACCAGTCATGGTTTCGGTAGGGGGCCCCCACCATTCCCGCCCTCCCGTCTCCAGGTGACACTCCTTTATTGTGGAGGGAGACGAGCTGCGACCTGTAGACCTGTCCGGTGTCGGTCCCGGGGCAGACGCCGAGGTCCTCGACCTCTCCCGTCTCTGGTTAGACTCGCGTAGGGGTCCGAGGGACGAGGGACCTAGTGAACAGTTGAAACACGAGGACGAAGGAGGTGGGGCCCGTCGTCGTTCTGCTGAAGGGTTTCTGCGAATGCCATCCTCTCCTCTCTTTGAGGGACACCTTGATGCCCATCTCCCAGACGAGAAGGGAGGACGCCGGTCTCCGTTTCGTCGCCCGGTCTCAGGCCCGTGGAGACTCCGTCTTCACTCTCTCAGCACTCAGAACGGATTACTCGTCAGTAAGGAGAGGGGTCCTTCGCCTCACTCGTCACGTCATGGTCCTCCTAGAATTACTCCTGGTTTTCCTCCCCTTCCCGAAGGAACCACCGAGTGTGTCATTACGTTACGTCCTCTTGGGCCCAAGCTAGGGACCCAGTCCTTCTAGGGGACCTCTTTCCTTGCCGATTGGTGAGGTCACAGGAACGGGCGTACCTGTTCTCCTCGGGCTCCCCGATGTCAAGTACCCCAACGTTCCTCACCCTGTACTGACTCGCTGAGTGTGTGTCTTGTTCTCCTCCCCTTTGGGTCTCTGTCCTCATCCGAGTGGGATTCCCTCTCAAAAGATTACCAGAGCAGGTAGCCTTCACTCCGACGACCGTCCCTACGACTCCCTTCGTAAGTGTGTCTTCTGACCCGTCAGACACTCCCGGGAAGAACGGACTTTAAGAGGAAGAGACTGGATCTCGACACGAAACGGTCATCGTGGGTCCTTCGGGGTAACATTCCCCTCTCATGACGTCGGGAGTCCCCACGACTCTTCGGTCCACACCCCGGTCCTTCAGGATGTCAGATGAACCCTTACGGTGAAACTAAGTTTCGTTACCCGTGGCACAGGTACATCCCAACACGGTCCGTGTACCAACGAGAAGTCCACGTGAGGGGTGAGAGGTCCTCAAGTGCCGACCACTTCCTCCGCGGTCCGTCGCCGGTGTCCTGCCACGTCTCGTGACTCCTGTCCCGACCGGTAGTAAGGGAGGAGGTCATGTGGACGCCCGTCGTCCGAAAGGACTGAGAGTGACGAGGAGGAAGTCGGGTATTTTGTATTTTAGTACTTGGTCCCTGTAAACTATGAGGAGTTCTTGTGTCCACTTCCGTCTTACCGTCTTTATTTTTAGTCATCAACGTTATTATACCTTTTTTTCGGTTTTTTCAATATTGTCAACAATTGTGAAATATTTGATTTACCGAGGGAAGATTCAGTCTTACACTCCAATTAGGTACTAGTAATGTTTGACTCAGTGTTAATGGGAATTCTTCTAATAGTGGTCGACAGTGTCGAAGTTTCTTTTACTCGGTCCAGACCCGCTACGTCCACGTTTGGTGGTGACTCCGTCGTCTTGGGCGTGGTCCTCTCGATTGTTCTATAGCTGGGTGGAGACCAGGGGTTCGGTCTACTATGGGAGGTCAAGGCTGTGCGACACTGTGCTCCCTTTGGAGTGTGGTGTCGTGCACGTGTGGGCGGAGAGGTAGAAGACGGGGTCAAAGGAGACGCTAGTCCGTCCGTACACCGATACTGACGCTAGTCGTCGGGACAATCACGTTTTCCGTTAAACGTGGACGAGGAGACTCGGTCTAGAGGAGTAAGACCTTCAGATGTGGGCTCAGGTTACGAAAGGCTCCGAGTGTTTCCGAGTCTTTCTGGGGTCGTCCCACCCTCTGTGGCTGTTGAAGATTGGGGTCGAGTGGAGGTCGATTTGTGGATGGGAGGGACGGTGTCTTGTTCTCCCACCGTCTCGCTACCCTACCACTTGTTCCGTCCCGGCGTTCCCCCGGTTCTACAAGGAGCCCCGACCCGAAGTCCCACCGTTCTAAGACACGAGGTCTACCTCACACACCCGAGTCCTTTCCTTACTCCCCTATCCCACCAACCCGGACTCGACCCCGTTCACGGTTTAGAGAGAGACGTCCTACGGTCACGGACCCCGAGCACCCTTCTGACTCGTAGAGGCCCTCTGTCGGGGTAGAGGGATCACGGGAGAGGGGATCTCCGTCCGAATTCGGAGGGGTCATACTCCGGCTGAAAGAGATTCTGGACTCGTGAGGGAAGTGTTCAACGACCGAGGACCCTCTCCGAGGGGACTTGGTACTAGACCGGACCAGGAGTCGGACGTCTAGGATTTGTGCTGTAGTGTAGGGTCGAGATGCGCGACGGGGCAAAGAGGGAAGGAGGATTCAGTCAGACACCGGTGGTGGGACGGTAGTCGTGGGACCCGTCCATGAAGGTGTCGTGAGTGTCGGAGATTAGCGTGTCCATGACGGGTCCGTAGAGACGACCCACCAATCTTCTCCAATTACTATGAGACACCCGACGTCACAGAAGATGTTTCAGGAGTCGTGTGTGCACAGTTCTTCCGGTCCTACGAGGCCTTTGATGAACGTGGGGGTCGGTTCTACGGGACACGCCCCACTGTTGGGAAGACTCAGTTGTCTCGGGGTCAGGGGATTACCCTGACAGAGGACCAGATGTACACTGACGTACACAAGTGTTCTTTAGGACCCAACTACACACACATACGTGTGTGTACACACACAACCACCCTCCCCGTGGGTGTTTAAGATTGAACCCTTCGGGACTTCGGGGGTTTCTTCGACTCTAATCTCTGGTGTTGTTAAAAGTCCTCTTTTGACACTTCAGAGTCCGGTCACTGTCCACGAACAAACATCGTCCTAGATGAAAATCGTTCGGAGTCCGTCAAAGTCGACTAAAGGTAAACCTACGACAGACCTGTCTGAGTAGCTTCTCGGGATAGTCTTAATAAAAGATAATCACTGACCTTAGTCCAGAGAAATTCTCGTCCGACACAATGTCCCTCCAGCCCTCAGACACAGACGGTCGGTGTTCGCACACGTGGACCCGACCGTTCTTGTACCACCTGGAATCTTCAGGTCGTGGGGAAAATGTGTGTTCGGAGAGTCCCCTCCGGACCTCTCTCGGGGCATCGGGTACCGTTGGTTCCTCGGTTACCCACCGGTTCCTAAATCGCGACGGTACCGCTACTCGAGAAGAGGTCACCATTACCTCTCTTACCTCATCTCACCTACCCCTTTCCGGCCGTGGACACGTTCGGGGTCCCTGGGGGGGAGGGGGTGGGGTTGGAGGTGTATCCGCACTTGTGAGTCGACAGGAACCCTGTGTGGTGTCGTAGCCCCTTGTGTCCGTCTGGTACGAAGGGACTCATACGGGGCCCAAGGATCCAAGTAAGAGAACACGTACACTTCCGTCAAGAGTACATGACTCAACCAAACATACGTCCACAAATTTGGTCAATCGTTCACCTAAAGACACAGAAACTATCTATGGTCACCATGAACACACACTCATCACCCTTCGTCCATAAGGGGGTTTATGTTCTACACACACACATGTCTATCCGTCCTCACGTGGACACACTCGGACTCTTAGCCACTCACACACGCACACACATGTACGCGCGTCGTTATGTTCTACGTACTTATATCTTCGTCGGACACGAAATCCAAGTCTTGCTGACAGAGGTCCTTAAGTACAAGACTGACACACTTGGCTGGTCGTCCTCGCAGGAACCAGGTCACCTGGAGGCTACCCACGTACAGACGTCTACATACACACACACGTGCGCCGATATGACCGCACACTGGTCATACGAACCGGATCCTCCCCCGAGTCGTGCCAATTGAGGGAGGGGTCCGTCGGTGTACCGCGACGGGTTGGGTTGTTCCGGGTATGTCCGGGTCTCGTGACCGGAGAAGGTCGTTGGGGCCGGCCATTCACCCCTCCCGTCTCGTCCGCCCAAGTGACCCCGGGGGTTTCAACCCCATCCTTCCGGGTCGTGGAGGTTGGGCGTGGGGATCCCATCCCGGTCTACCCCTCCCATGTCGACAGGACGCGGGGTCGGGACGTAGGCGTTGGTCGGGACGAGGGCCTCAAGCCTCACCACCCGTAGGGCTTTCTCATGGGAGCTGGGACGGGGCTCGAAAGTCGTAACTTCCCACCACCCGATCTGGTCGCGGGGCCCCCCTTCACTTCCACCCCCGGCCGCGGGCGCATGGACATCCCTTAGGTCAGCCTTACGCCGAACCTTCAGTACAGAGAGCCCCCGCCCGGCCGTCGACGCCGAGCCTTCCGGCCCCGGGAACTCCCGGCCGCGCCCCCGGGACGAGTCGAGGGCCCGGCGGGTCCCGGCGTAGGAGGGCCCGGCCCCGCGACCCGGGGCGGCTCCGGGCGCGACGTGCGGTCCCGGGGCCGGCGCCCAAGCCTCTTGCTGACGAACGCGGCGCGCTACCCGCTTCGCCGCCTCACGCGCCCCGGCGGTGCCCGCACGCGCGCGCACCTCCGCCCTCTTCAGCGGGCGCGGCGGGGCGCGGCGGGGGGCGGCGGTCTCCCCGACCCCGGGCGCGGCCCCCGGGCCGGAACCGCACCGTCGCCGCCGGGCGGGGGNCTCTGGGGTGGGGGTCTAGCCGAGGCCGAAGGGTTTGCGGGGGCGGGGGGAGTGTCTTTCGCGCCCAGGGGACCGAGGCGCGTTCACTCTCGCGGACGCGGGTGAAACCCACTTATCTCCGCGACGGTGACCCGCCCAGGGGCTGGAGGTTCGGAGTCAAAGAGGAAGACATTTTGTCCCTATTAAGATTGTGTATGGATGGATGGACTTGATGGTTAGAGGCGATTCCCCTCCCTTTGGCAACGAATTTACCCCACTCCCTCTCTCTTCATCCCCCACCCTAGATCAACACATCCTTTCGTTACTACGAGGTTTTCTGGCTTTCTCCAGGTTCCCCTGGAAGTCCACGGCTCGTACCTCCAACCGGAAAGGGAGAGGACCGTCGAGGTTGGCGGAGGGGCCCCTTGGAAGAAAGAAGCCCAAATCATTTCCTCCAATAGAAGGGTGACGCCTCCTCAGGAAGGGGAGATTCGATAGCGGCAGTTCTGTTCCTATCGTAAGTCAGATCACGTAGGAATCGGGAATTTAAAATATAATAAATTAGAGGTGTTGTCGGAACTCTCGGTTCACCAACGACGACAAAGGGTCTCTTATTTCGGATCCCTTCCGATTCTACAGGTTCCTGTCTTTCGAGGGTCGCTACCTCGATTTTTCCTGGGTCGCAGAGACAGAAGGTTTCGGGATTTCTGGGGTGAATTTGCCTCCGTTTTGGAGAGTTGTTTCTACTGGGATGTCAGAGACTCGTGACTTCACCAGAACCGACACTGTTCGTGACTCAAGTTTCGTACAACTCCACTTCCCGTCGGTTAGGTGTCGTCCCGACCGACTTCGACCCCCTCTGGACCCCTATCGCCTCCCCAGAGGTGTGACGTCCACCCACAGGAGTGCACGTGGGACCTAAGTCGTCACGGTAGTGGGTCCGTCCGGTCCCCTCACAGGGACTGACGGACCGATTACCGTTCTCGGACCCTCCCGTCGGGCGACAGGAGGGTGTATCCTCCCGGAGATGTCGGCGGGACCCAGGTGTTGGTCCTCTGGGGTGGGGTTCTGAGAGGGGTGATATTTTTGTCGTTGGTCCTAGAACCGCCCCAACCACCCCCCCCGTAAACGACTCGTAGTCCACGGTCGATATATTAAACACATTAGGAGTGTTGGTGTAGTACGGGTAAAATATCGTCTTCTTTGTCCGCGGCTCTTCTGTTTTCTAGAACGGGTTTCAGTGTGTGGACCAGTTACCACTTCGGTCCTAAGTGTGTGGTCATGGGTGTCGGGAACAGGAATCGAAGGAGGACGGATAGTGTCAAGAACGTCATGTGTGTGTGTGTGTGTGTGTGTGTGTGTGTGTCTGTATACGTACGGTAGAGGGAGAAGTCCGAAGACCGATTGTCCCGCCAGTCTAGGTAGTGACAGATGACGTTGTAGTTGCGAGCGGTTTCCGACACTGGATACTAATAAATAGTCGGAGGTTCTCGATAGTGACAGTTACTCTTGTCTCTCGTCTGTTTTCTTTTTTAAGTGGGGTCTCATCCCACGTAACCCCTCTTCCATCCCACCAAAGGAACAGACGACCCTGGGAACCGGACCCGGAGACAAAAGTGAAGACAGCCCAAGTTCTTCCTGATGTCTTTCCCCGACCAGGGACCGGACCTCTGGTTCCGTCGTGTCGGATAGTGATGGGTTCCGGAGATAGACAGTCCTGGACACCTGTCTTGTGACGGATCTTCCTCCTCCAGTCATGGTGAGAGACCTCGTAGTCGTCGATGGTTGGTGAAGTCTCTACTCGACTCTTCTGACGGAGAAGTTCTTGAAGTCCGATGAAAGGAGGAAAAAAGGGTTTAATAGACTGTGGAATTTCGTTAGTCTTAGTTCAACCTTCCAGAGTCCTCGGACCTCATTAACTTAGATAATTTATCTGTGAAATTCAAGACAGGATTCCCTCGTATTAGACCTCCGTCTCACTCCACGTCTTTTTTCAAGAGGTACAGAGAAAGACACCTCCGACACACGTGGGTACCCTACACCCCCTCGGTCTCCCCGACACACGGTACATACACACTTACACACACACATTCCATAGGGACGTTAGTATTACCCGGACGTGTTCTTATAAACAAACAACTATACAACTACACACGCGTACTCTTCCTAGATTCGTACATGAAGACACTCAAGATGTCCCTACACACTCAAAGTGTGAGTTAAGTCTTGACCACTACCCAAAACGACGAGTCTACTGAAGGGACCAACTGTAAAATTCGCATACGGGAACCGAAGATGATTTTTAGGTGAGGTCTTTCCGTACTCTTCTTATAACACGATCTGACGCCAATTTTATGTCGACACGACATGTCACTGGAACTTCTTCATGGATTCGAAAATTTTAAATCGGGTCCTTGTTCCCATAGAGATGACTTTGTCTCGTCGGGTGTGCGGGAGGAGTGGTGGACAGGGTAAGGAGTTTCTACTGTATAAACGACACTTAAATTTAAGAGGAGTACCGTACAATCCGTAAAAGTTTGTACCAGTACCGAACAGTTCCCTCTCCTTCTTATGTACCCCTGTCTTTGTCGGACTTCCTTGGAAGTGGTCGACGGTGGGTGGACCTTCCCTGGGATCGCGTTCAAGGGTCGTCATTCCGAGCAAGTCAATTCCTTCTTCCACTCGTACAACCGTGGAACGATGAAGGTGCACCTTAGGATTTAAAAGACAAGGATTAAATTGTCAAACTTACACCCGGTGGAACGCAGTCAAAACCTTCGTTTTCCTATACTTCTTATTTACTTGTAGCTAAGTCTAACCCGTGGTTCAGGCCTCCACAGGAGGGACGAAGTATCGAACCGTGTCATGGGAACATAAGACTCCTTCTGTCACGTTAGCCGGTTTGTAGTTGAGTTGGGTTGCCCCGAGTTCCCAGGAACGTCGTTAAGTCGTCCACAGTCCGAGTTGGGACGAGAGTCCCTCGAAAGTCAAACCGTCCTCTCTGTCTTTCGTGGTTGTGCGGCCATAGTGTCAGGTCCATATGTTTCACGACCCTCGTCGGTCACTAAGATTTCCCTCCCCGTAGTCCAATCCTATTCGGAAGAGACTCTTACTCTTTCCTACCGTCAACTTAACCCGGAACTACCTACTCCTTCAAAAAACAAAAACAGTCGGTCCCTTCAGGGGTCCTCCCAAAACTATCTACTCCTTCCTTACCCACTTCAAATTGTTAAGGACTCTCAGATAGTGACCGAACCGTACCAAGACCCGAGAAAAGGGTTTCCCGTAAGATCTGTCTCTCCTACTGTACTCGTTTCCGTCCCTACACTCTCAGACACTGGTTCCGTGCACTTTTAGGTTCACGTTTAGTGGATTACACCATCGTACATCCACTCACCAAACCACACCGTCTTTCCGGATTTTCAATTCCATCCTGGTCAAGTGTACCAGGAGTCTCGTAGGCTGACCGCCCGAACCTAAAATAGGATATCGGTTACCCCTTGGTGATTACCCAAAATTCGGTTCCCATTAGGTCAGTGACACCTGTCACTGACGTCGGTACTTTAGTCTTCTGCTGACGAAGAGACGTCCTTTCGCTACTGTTTAGATCTGTCACACAACTTTTCGTCTCTGTAGTGAGACGGTTGTCTCCAGGTATGTCAGGTTCCGATGCCAGAAGGGTCACCAGTATATGCCAACACTCTCGACCTGGCGTCTTCCGTCTCGCGGTTTCTTAGCTACGTAAGTTTGACACCTCGATCTCTTCTCAGGACTCTCAGGGTACCTCTCGTTCCTCTAGTTTGGTCAGTTAGAAGTCCCTTTAGTTGGGACTTATAAGTGACCTTCCTGATTACGACTTCGACTTCGAGGTCATAAAACCGGTGGACTACGTTTATCGGCTCAGTAACCTTTTCAGGGACTACGACCCTTTCTAACTTCCGTCCTTCTCTTCCCCCACAGTCTCCTACTCTACCGACCTACCATAGTGGTTACGTTACCTGTACTTGAACCCGTTTGAAACCCTCCACCACTCCCGGTCCCTTCGGACCGAACGACGTGGGGTATCCCAACGTTTCTCAGTCTGTACTGACCCCCCGTTGACTTGTTGTCGGACGGGTGCACATGGAAAATCTTTTTCTCTTAACCCTTGTTTTACCCCCTATTTCTGCTGTTCGGGTCTCCATGACTTTGGACGATTTACCACCTACCCCTTCAGGTCCCGTCTCTATTTGCCGGGATGTGGTCCCTGGTCACGAAACGTTTCGACACCCCGTCTGTAGTACCGTTCTACCGTCGTGTACACACCCGTCAGTCTCTTCGGGAGACTTTAAGGGTAAGTTTGACGTCTTATATGTCTCTGGTGACGAGGTAATGTGTACTAATTTCACTCTATTTATCCGAATGACCACAGACACTTTTTTTTACATCCCATTGGTGAGTATCTTAATTTTCGTTATACAGATAAAAGGTTTAGTGACGTCTTCTCGTATCGTTTATTTTTAGAAGTCTTGTCTTTACTAGTGTCAGATCCCTAAAGGGACCACCAGGTCACCAACTCGGAGACACGACGGTTCTGTTTCTTATGTCCAAGGCAATGACTGACCCCTTGATCCTAGACTGTACGACGTGTCACACCGGTTTTTTTCTTTTTTTCACTAATATCAGATTTCCTTTGTCTTTTGAGTCTTTCATATTTTGTCACATTACCACTCCTTCAGTCACAGTTACTCACGGATATTCTGACCGTCTGCACTGATAGTAAACACCTCCTATGAGAGATACGACCCGTGGGAGACAAAGTATTTTCGTTTTCCCACTACTTTACCTTGATACATCAACTCCGAGGTTCCGTTGTCTATAGTGTAAGGTCCCACTCCACCTTGTGGTGGCTTACACTGTACCTCTTCTCCGACATAGTAATCGACCGTGTAGAAACTATGTATATTTTATTTTGTCAGACTTTTTTTTTTTTCCAACAACCTCCAAGTTGTCCTTAAAATCTCTCTCGGGGGTCCCAGGTCGCTCGGGACTCGTCCTTCCCACCTCTCATGATACAGGAAGTCCACCTCGAACTACCTTTGGGGATACTCTCGAATCACAGGCTGAGAAAGGTTGGGGTACCTGACATCGGGTGGTCCGAAAAGACAGGTACCTTAAGAAGTCCGTTCTTGTGACCTCACCCGACGGTAAGGGAGGAAGTCCCTTAGAAGGGTTGGGTCCTTAACTTGGACCCAGAGGACGTAACGTCCGTCTAAGAGATGGCAGACTCGGCGATCCCTTCGGGTCCTACCCCGGTGTCACGACTCCGTAGACTCAGTGTGGACGGGACTACCGGTTCTCTCACGACGACGGGGTCCCAGTCGGACACGAGAGTCCAATCACCCCACTACCTATGTCACACCCGGGATCGTGTTCCTTGTCCACACTGACAGAATCTAGGGTCCGGTCTCCCTGGGGAACAGTCCCCTCCGGTGGCACCCCCTCCCCTACTCAGGTCGGCGAAAGGGTCCCGGACTCTTACCCAGGTATCCCACTCGGTATCTCGCCTTCGTCGTCGGTGTAGTTTCCTCGACATGAACCCCTCTGTGGGGTCACTACCTTACTAGCGGTTCTTAGGTGTTTTTGTGGGGTGCGTCTCTCTGTCGGGTCTCTCACCCTGTGGTCGAGTAGTCTTATAGGATGATGTTCGTCGTCTTATAGTGGATGTTCGTCGACCGGACTTCGTCCGACCCCACCTGTTCTCTTCGACTACAATAAGACCTCAAGTTTCTAAAAAAATTAGTGTTATCTATCTTGTATGATTACCGACTGTCCTGTTGGAAACCAATGGACCTTTACCGGTCTTCAGTACCTGAATGGAAGTTAAAGTAGATCCAAAACCCCTTCCCCTCCCCCAACCCTCTTTGTCGGAACTTCTTTTTTTAATTTCTCTGGTACCCTCTGTTTTTATTTCGACCGAAATACTAAGGTAGAGTACTCAGTACGGATAAGTTGGGTTGTCGATGTGTACCGAAGAGAGTAGATTAGGAGTGTTGTTGTGATACTCCATCCATGATAATAATAGGGGTAAGGCGCCTACTTCTTTGACTTCCAATGCATTGGACGAGTTTCGGGGTGTCTATTATTCACTTTCTCAAGTTTGAGTCCGTCGTGTCTCAAGATCTCGAGTGTCGAGTTACCGATAGTAAATCTCTGTTGGGTCACTACTCCCGAATCGGGAAACTGAGTAATTAAGGACAGGATCTTTAAGTCGGTTCCCTCTCTACATGACCTCGGCTTCAAATACATGTCTCTATCAGTAGGGTCGAAATGAAGATACCCCCTTTAACCGTCCTTAACCCGACCACCCCCACCCCATTGTTTTACGCACAGTAGACCCTGAACCAGTCCAGTTACTAAGATGTAAGTGTCCTACCTAGAGACTCATAGGAAATCCTCCTTACATTGATGTCTCCTTGTCCAAATACTCCATTCTATGTTATAGTATCCTTTCATATTCTAGGATGTTTCTTCGAGGTGTGATTGTATACGTGTGTACCAGAGTCTTTTTCAACGGGTCCCACTCTTTCTGTGTCAGATCAGGTAGTCGTTTCGGTGGGATCCTGGTGGAAGGTCCACGACCGAAGGAGAATTGAGATCGAAAACCGAGGAATCTATAGGACAACTGGAGAAGTATCGTGTCTGTCGTGGGACGGTCACACCAATCCCTCTGTCTGTCATTTGCTTGTGAACCATGTGTTACCCAAATCACTTAATTATTTATTATAAGAATTTCGACATGTTGACTTTATAGGAATTAGCAGGATACATCATACTAGACAATGACTCTACCGTGGGTCCACCGGTGGGAGGTCAGGTGGACCCGTGATTTTTACAAACGTTAAAACTCGGTCCATAACTTACTAAATAAAACCTGTCCCACCCCTTCACACCCTTCCTCCGAATTATGAACGAAAACCGGGTCAAATGGTCGAGGCGAAACTCCTAGACGACTCGTAGAAGACGAGGCTCTTGGGTCTGCGCCCACCCAACACCGACCCCCTGGGTCTCGGTTCCGTGTCCCAGAGACGGGTGAAGGCGTGTCCCGTAGGTTCCTCGTCTCCGACTGCAATCTTTGTCCTTTTCCGAGACTCCTCCTCGTGGGTCCGGGGATACGAGTCGGACGTCCTCCCCAAATAAAATAGTCACAATAACTTAAACGTCTATTCGTTGTTACTTAATTCGACTAGTCCTTCTCTCCCTCTCTCAAGGGTAAACAAGTATTACGTTCTAAATAGATCGTCTCGAGAGAGGAAACAGTTTGTCTCTCGGTGACGGAAATATAGGAGGTCGTTTCTTGTAAAATAAAACATTGGAAAGTCTTTTGGATACTCAAACGCCAAAACTGGACAAAAAAAAAAAGGGGGAGTAGATTCTTTTGGTACCAATAAATTTTACACTCTACGTAAAATTTGTTGGGATGAGACTTACACGATTGGGTAGAGAGATCGTTTCCTTAGTCTGGGACTTTAAATTTGATAAAAGTTTCAAATAATGGGTTCGACTCACGGTTTCTTAACTACGAAAACTTGACACGACAACCTCTTCTGAGAACTCTCAGGGAACCTGACGTTCCTCTAGGTGGTCAGGTAAGATTTCCTCTAGTCAGGACCCACAAGAAACCTTCCTGACTAAAACTTCGACTTTGAGGTCATGAAACCGGTGGAGTACGCTTCTGAACTGAGTAACCTTTTCTGAGACTACGACCCTCCCTAACTCCCGTCCTCCTTTTACCCTGTCGTCTCCTACTCTACCGACCTACCGTAGTGACTGAGATACCTGCACTCAAACTCCCTTGAGGCCCTCAACCACTGCCTGTCCCTCCGGATCGTACGACGTTAAGTACCCCAGGATTCCTCAGCCTGTGCTGACTGACTGACTTGACTTGACTTGTATGGTAGAAAAGCGAGGTACCGGGAAGAGAAAACGACGATTACCAAGTATTTATAGTTTAAGATTAGTCTAAGATTTCGATGGTCCAGTGACTTCTTCGTCACAGGAGATTCCCTTCTCGATACCCTGACCTTACTTCGACAAGATGTAAAGACAGAGTCAAAAGGGTAGAGACTTTACCCCTCTCTTCAGTGGTTCTGGATATCTCCGTCGTCCATATCCTCTTTCTTGTGGTCTGGGTCTTAAGGTCAAGACCGAAACGACAATTATACGACACACTCAAACTCATACAACAGTGAGACACGGAGTTCTTTAAGTCCCCCACCCTACAAGAGGTTCCGATGCAAGGTCGTGATGTGTAGAGAGACTATAAAATTGAGAAATGTCGTCCCGACAATCCTCTGTTTTCTTCCCCTAATCTTAAACAGGTTGAGACTTTATTCCTATTTTCAGAACGTAAAATGTTTTCATTGTGTGCCGTCACTTGTGTGTGATCTGAACTTGACTTAAGGACAGAAGAGACACGACGATTGAGTAACCCATCGGTTCCTGGTGAGCGTCGCGAGTGGAGTCAAAGGAGTAGGCAATACCCCCTGTCACGTGTGGACCGGACGGTGTGTCCCACTCTCTCTGACTTGCGTCTCTTCCTTACGCTTGGACGCTAGTGACACAAGGTTTCGTGGTGCCTCTACGCTGTCGTGCATCATTAATCTCGGAGGTGAATAACTCGGGACCGCGCCTCGGTCGTGACACGACTCGCAATGGACATAATAGAGTAACTAACGAGTGTCGTTGGGGCTCCTCGATAATGTGATTTCCTTCGTATTCGAGATGCCCACCAGTGTCGTCGTTCCTAAATGAACGGAACCGCCTTCGGACCTGGGTAGAGTCTCCTCCTACTCTTGTCCGTCAGGGTCACCGACGACGGGACGGACCCGAAACGTCCCTCCTCTCTCGACGAGGTGGAGTCGTGGGGGCTTGAGACCCGTCGAGGAAGATCTGAAGGAGTCACTCTGTCACGGATCCCGACCACCCCGACGCGTCCCACCTTGGGTGGATACAGAAAGAGGTTGAGGTCCGACGAAGGCTGGAGAGACGTAGAGAGAGGGACTAAGAGCCAGGAGGAGGGTCCGGTGGGAGGAAGTATAGAGACGACGTCCTTGGTAGAGGGACGACGACGTCTCGACCGGGGAAGGTACCGGAATTCCGACCGTACCCCGTCCACCGTCCCTTACTCCCCGGGACGAGTCGTCCTGTTCCGGGACCTAAAACCGAACTAGAAGACTCCGGTCGACCGGGACAGGTCCGGGAGTATGAGTAGTGATGAAGACCCTAGAGGAACCTCTACCCGTTCGACCCGACCGGGAGTCTTACCCGAAGTCTCCAGAGGAGAGGGTTCGTCCGTCTCAAGTCTCTCCACAACATACAAGGAGACCGAGTACAGTGGGAGGTGAGAAGAGGTCGAAGAACCTTGTGGACTAGGTTTTAGAGTGTCCGGAGGGATGACCCAGGGTGGAGACGTATGAATGTGGAGTCGGACAGACCAAAAGTACCCACTACCCATGGGTAAAGAGATGGAGTTGGGTTGGATAAAAAATGAAACGGGGTACGGTGGAGAACCGAGACTGTGTGACATCCTAGAAGGACCCCTGGGGGTGGTCTCGTCCACTGACCTGTGAACGACTATGACAACCGACTGTAGGAGCGAGTAGGTTTCTATGCAAATCACAGAACCTACAACCCTCTGGACGTAGATTCAGGGACCGGAGGAAGGTACTGGTAGCTGTTTAGAGAAGGGTCAAGAGGACGGGAGCTACATGGTTAGGCCTCTTCCGTTACCGTTGAGTCAGCACAGGCTGAGAAGCGCTGGGGTACCTGACGTCGGATGGTCCGAGGAGACAAGTACCCTAAAAGGTCCGTTCTCATGACCTCACCCCACGGTAGCGGAAGAGGCTCTATTACAGATTCCGGGGGTCATAGTGACCTCAAGGTCATAGGTCCCGGGGCAGACTGTTAAATGTACTTTTCTTACGTGTAAAGAGTGGAGGGTGAGATTTACGGGACCCTCTCGGCTCATCCCTTGTGAATCTCGTCCAAGTGAAGTGAGAGTGTGGGAATTCGTTTTTATATTACTCGTCTCTGGTATAGGGAGTCGACCAACGTGTGGGTCTTCTGTGTACCCTCTAAGTCTTACGTGGGACCGTTACCTAGACTTAAGGAAGGAAGGGGTCTTTTACTCATCTCCACTATTCGTACATGTTTATTGAGTCATCTTTTCAGTTGTCTGTTCAGGGTGTTTTTGAGGTTTACTGGTGTTCCTGTGTCCTTTTTGACCTTGGTACCATAAAGGAGGGTGGTGGGGTGACGTACTTTAGGTAGTGGTCCAGGACACCGATACTCGAGGATTCATAAAGAAGTTAACCAGGGGAAGCAGTTAGAAGGGTGGTAAAGGGTACGGTGGTGGGACCAGGTACGATGCAGTAGACTCCATGTACCCTAGTGGACACGCGAAGTCCACAGGTGAGACCTCGGTCTAGACACCGAAGTTTGGTCCGAGACGGTGTTTGAGGCACACATGAACCTCTGAATTATCAATTATATGTCTTTGGTGAGTCTTGTCGCGGACCGTACAACATTCCTTTACATACTCAATCGACGATAATGTATTACTCGACATGGGGGAAAGGGAGACCGAGAGGACGTCAGACAAGAGTGTACCGTAACACTCACTAGAGAGGTATTACGTTTAGATGGTAACGTGGACGACGCAATTTAGGAAGTGACTGAAGGGAACGAATGTCTGGTTTTTTTTTCTTTACAAATTTACAAGTGTGTTGGCTAGTTCAAAGGTAAGAGGTCGGTATGACCAGACGAAAGTCTGTTCGCTCCGAGTGTGAGAGGGTCGGAGTCGTCTCCGACAGAGAATCCAGATCTTGGGTGGGGGGTGGGAGGGGGCGAGGGCAAGTTCCGAGATAACGACTCTGGATCCCACTCCCAAGTCTACTCTACCTCGGTTTGGTTGATGGAGTTAAAAATTTTCAAGGACTTCCGCTGTGACTCCTTGTCAGTAAGTCAAGTCAAGTCAGTGAGTCAGTACAAACTGAGAAACACTGGGGTACCTGACGTCGTGTGGTCCGAAGGGACAGGTAGTGGTTGTGGACCTCGAACGAGTTTGAGTACAGGTATCTCAGTCACTTCGGTAAGTTGGTAGAATAGGAGACAGTAGGGGAAGAGGAGGGTGGAAGTTAGAAAGGGTCGTAGTGTCAGAAAAGATCACTCATTCAAGAAACGTAGTCCACCAGTTTCATTACCTCAAAGTCGAAGTCGTAGTCAGGAAGGTTACTTACGACGATAACGACGATTCAGCGAGGTCAACACAAGCTGAGACACGCTGGGGTATCTGCCGTCGGGTGGTCCGAGGGGGCAGGGACCCTAAGAGGTCCGTTCTTGTGACCTCACCCAGTTACTTATAAGCCATGATTAAAGGAAGTCCTAATTGACCAAACAAGAGGAACGTCAGGTTCCTCAGAAGAAGGTTCCTTAGTTCTCAGAAGAGGTTGTGGTGTCAAGTTTTCGTAGTTAAGAAGTCGTGAGTCGAAAGAAATATCAGGTTAAGAGTGTAGGTATGTACTGATGACCTTTTTGGCATCGAAACTGATCTACTGGAAACTAACGTTTCATTACAGAGACGAAAAATTATACGACAGATCTAACCAGTATCGAAAAGAAGGTTCTTCGTCGTAGAAAATTAAAGTACCGACGTCAGTGGTAGACGTCACTAAACCCCCGGGGGGTTTTATTTTAGACAGTGACAAAAGTAACAAAGGGGTGGATAAACGGTACTTCACTATCCTGGTCTACAGTACTAGAACAAAAGACTTACAACTCGAAATTCGGTTGAAAAAGAGTGAAAGTGGTTCTCCGAGAAATCAAGAAGAAGTCAGTAATCAGATGATATAATCTTTCATCTCAGTATTAAATGTAACAACGTTTATCCTAGTTGGGTCTCTTAGTTTGGACATTATTAAATGTAATAACGTTTACCGTGAGACATGACCCAAGAACTCTTTTGATTTCACCTAGTTACTCTTTTAGAGATCTTATTCTTTCAAGTTATTTCAGTGGTGTATTTTTCTACTTTTCTTTTGTCAGTTATAAATAAAAAATAATATTTTATTATTAGTAAATGTCGAACTTTCTAGAGAGTATATATTACCTTTCTAATACACACTTTACAAAATTTTATTATAATTACTTTGAATAAACACTAGGTATACTTCTTTAAATACGTTATATTAACTCTAAATATTTTTCTTGAACTTACCTCTAAGGATGATTCACTGACAAGTCAAGTCTGATTCACTGACTTGACTTGACTTATATAAGGATGGACTATTCTTCTTATAAAATTTTTATCATTAAAAAGGATTTAATCTGAAGTGAATTAAGTTTCGTTTTTAACTTCCCTTAAAACTTTGAACTATTACACATCCGTAAAGAATTCTAAGGGAATCCACTACTGGACTCCTTTCCTCCCGTGTCCGGTTCTGCCAGACACTTGGTCCGAAGATTCGTTCTTTCCGTTTCCTCAGTGAAACGGAACGACTGATCACGGTTAGTCGTCACAAGGATTTTTGTCCAGTAGTTGTTCCTAGAGGACATCTCGGGTCCCTTGAGAAGAGTTGTGAAACATTATTGGATGTACCGTTTTCTTAAACTTTTTCTTATCTATATACATATATATGTATTGACTTAGTGAAATGGTATGTGGACTTCACTTATATCGTAATATTTAGTTGATATGAGACGAGTTTTAAGAGGTTCGGTCCGAAGTCGTTATGTACTTGGCACTTGAAGGTCTACAAGTTCGACCAAAATCTTCTCCGTCTCCTTGTTCTCTAGTTTAACGGTGGTAGACGACCTAGTACCTTTTTCGTTCTCTCAAGGTCTTTTTATATATAAAGACGAAATAACTGATACGGTTTCGGAAACTGACACACCTAGTGTTGTTTGACACCTTTTAAGACTTTCTCTACCCTTATGGTCTGTTGGACTGGACGGAGAACTCTTTGAATATGCGTCCAGTCCTTCGTTGTCAATCTTGACCTGTACCTTGTTGTCTAACCAAGGTTTATCCTTTTCCTCATACAGTTCCGACATATAACAGTGAGACGAATAAATTCAATATACGTCTCATGTAGTACTCTTTGCGACCCGACCTTCTTCGTGTTCGGTCTTAGTTCTAACGGTCCTGTTTATAGTTATTGGAGTCTATACGTCTACTGTGGTGGGAATACCGTCCTTCACTTCTTCTTGATTTCTCAGAAAACTACTTTCACTTTCTCCTCTCACTTTTTCAACCGAATTTCAAGTTGTAAGTCTTTTGATTCTAGTACCGTAGGCCAGGGTAGTGAAGTACCCTTTGTCTACCCCTTTGTCACCTTTGTCACCGACTGAAATAAAAAGACCCGAGGTTTTAGTGACGTCTAGCACTGACGTCGGTACTTTAATTTTCTGCGAATGAGGAACCTTCTTTTCAATACTGGTTGGATCTATCGTATAAGTTTTCGTCTCTGTAATGAAACGGCTGATTCCAGGCAGATCAGTTCCAATACCAAAAAGGTCACCTTTACATACCTACACTCTCAACCTGATGTTTCGACTCGTGACTTCTTAACTACGAAAACTTGACACCACAACCTCTTCTGAGAACTCTCAGGGAACCTGACGTTCCTCTAGGTTGGTCAGGTAAGATTTCCTCTAGTCAGGACCCACAAGTGACCTTCCTGACTAAAACTTCGACTTTGAGGTCATGAAACCGGTGGAGTACGTTTCTTAACTGAGTAAACTTTTCTGGGACTACGACCCTTTCTAACTCCCGTCCTCTTCTTCTCCTACTGTCTCCTACTCTACCAACCTACCGTAGTGGCTGAATTACCTGTACCCAAACCCACCTGAGACCCTCAACCATTACCTGTCCCTCCGGACTGCACGACGCCAAGTACCCCAGCGTTTCTCAGTCTGTGTTGACTCGCTGACTTGACTTGACTATGAGACTGTATTTTACTTTTAAAAAAAATTGTTTCTCCTAAGGATTTAAAACAGAATGTTTCGTCAACCCAGTCACTATTTTAATCCATAGATAAGACATGGAGTTCATTCACGAAAATTCCCATTGACCGATTATTCTCCACTCCACAATCAAAACTCCATGGTTGAAACTCTCTCACCCGTCACTCTTCGTCCGAGGACGTGGTCTCGTGTTTCTGGATTCCCACGTCTGTCTGACCCGGGGACGACTCCTCCACCCTTCCGACGTCTCGACCGCCACGTACAAGTCTCCTACACACCCGACCCGGATGAGGGAGCTGAGGTGGGATGTGTCCTACGACGGTCATCCGAGGGCCAGAGTCCCTTAGGGTATCAACGACTCACTAGTTGACGCGGTCGATGTGGGTGGGACTCCTTCGTGTAGATAGTGGTACGCCGGTAGGACGGGACGGAGGGTCCTGTCATCCACTCCCCGTCACCGTTCCCCTTAACCACAATGGTGGAAAAAACGGATAAAGTGGGTTAGTTACCCGGAGAAAAAGTAAAAGTCTCGGCACTCAACTCGTGTGTTAAGTTGACTAGACACAACTACGGGTTCTAATCCCGTCGGACCCTATTTGATAAAAGGACGGGAACTAAGGAGACCTATTGGGTCCATTTTTAATAGACCTCCTTTTCTTTTCATTCATTCTTTTCGTTTCTTTTAAGACTATTAGTACCGATTATTCTCTTCCTGGTCAGGGTGATCTACAATTTTATATAATATTTCGTTGTGGTTGATTTTGTCGTACGACTGTCCTTAGAGTGTACTTTAAAGTCACCTGTTTCTGTCCGTTGGGTCTTTGTATGGGGCAAAAGAGATTCTTGAATTTATAATGGGTTTTTCATGATTTGTTCTTTTATCCTTACGTTTTAACATTACTGCTGACATATTTTACTGCACATGTACCCCAATAGGCCTTCCCCTCTCCCTTTGTGAGGTCTCGGAACTCTAAAGCCGACTAAAAGTCCTTCCTTGACCTCAATGGTGTCGTCCGTCAAATGTGACTCTTTCTCGTTTCTTTTTTTTTTAGATTGTTAAGTCGTTTCGTCCTTCATACGACCCTAGACTTAAGATCAGTGTTGAAGAGTGACTACTTAGTGGACCCTGATCCAGAAGGGGAAAGACCCGGAGTCAGGTTGTTAAGTTTCTATTTCCTAATTGTATCTACTGGAGGTGACCGGGAAGGTCGAGTCGGTAAGAAGACCCTAACTGTTAGAACTTTTAGTAGGGGGTAAAGACCAAAGATGTCATCCTATACTACCCTTTTTTTCTTTCTGGGAGTCTGGAAAGGACTGGGTTTGACGACTCACTGTGACCTCCAACCGAGACAAGTAGACTCGTACCTCTGAGGGAGACGTCGGTCGGGACAATCAGAGACCGTGGGTCTCTACTCATTCTGTACCACGGTCGGATACTCTTAGTGTCCCGTCACCTCCTGTGACCACTTGTGTCTGTGTTGTTCACTATTAGGACTCGTCTCACTTCCAGACCTGGTCACCCCAGGTCGTGACACCCCCGTATTCCCCCCCGTCATCTCAGACCGGTTCCCAGTCCGTCTCGAAACGTCGTCTCCGTGGTGAGTCCGACCTATCTCCAAATTACTTTTCCTCATTCCCTCTGTGCCCTCCGTCCTCTCGTGACCCCACCCACGCACCGTATACCTTACTTACCCCTCCAATAAGCCCCGGTCCGACTCCAGAACTTAGAGAATCGTCGTTGTCCTTCAACCCCTCTGTGTGTCAGGACGAACATTCCCTCTAGTGTCCGTCGGGGACCTCGTCCCAGACCCCACTCCGTTCTCCCTACGTCTCTATGTCCACTCACCCGAGAAGTTGTCGGGTCTTGTCTCCCCGGACCGGAGACCACTCTTGCCCTGGTCCCACTCACCGTGTCGACTCCACTCGGGTGACTCTTTACCGAGTCCCGTCCCGTGTGTTGGTCTCCCTTTCGTCCCGGAAACCTCTGTCAAAGACTCCGGTCCGACGGAGTTCGAAAACACAAACCTCAGAAAAAACAAAAAACCCAAAAATCCCAAAAAAAAACCGATTATTAGGACCGAGACGGTAAATCTCAGTACCTTGGGACTTGATAAGTACATTGGTGAGACCGGAGTCAGAAGAATAGACGTTTGTTGACGTTGATGAAGAATCCCTAAAGTCCTCTAATTCACTAAATTATTTACTTTCGGAAACCTTATCACGGACTGTATCATTCACGAGGTACTCTCCGCTACTACTGTTACTTCTACTACCTCCTTATCGACCTCCACCCCGTCCCTAGGGGTGTCCTTTGTGTCACCCTCTTCTCCAAACCCTCCCCCCAACCTATGCACTCGCAGTTAAGTCTATACGATCCAAACGCACAGACATCCTGTGTGTAAAACCCGTTCACCTTCTCGTATGTGTCTCCTACCCGGTCCTCTACTCAAGTCCCTCAGAACTCCCTCCTTCGACTCCCTCTCTCCCGTCTCTCCAACGGGGTGCCCTTCTACGTCTCTTCTCCGACTGTCTTCTCCCCCTAAAACACCCCCACTTTTGGTAGTCTCACTTTCGAGGGTCCCGTCCCTAAAGGAGTCGAAACGAGGGGTCTAATAGGGGTAATGGGTCCCGTCACGACCTTGTTTCGTCTAGTTATAAAGAAACGACCCATATATTTATTTCTATTAGCAGGGATAGATGAGGTATATAAAAGAATCCGTGTTTCATTATTGTCTTCGATTACAAATAATTTGTAGATGATACACGTTCCTGGACACGATTTTTGGTGTAGATACCCCAGAGTGACTCAAAAATAACATCGGGATGTGCCCTCCATTATAGTCACAAGAGTAAAATGTCTGGTCCTTTGTCCAAAGTTTCCATTTCGTTGAACGGGCTCAGTGTGTCGATCCTTCCTCGTCTGTCCCAGGTTTGGACCCTTAAACACTAAGGAACTGTGACCAACTTGTCCTACCCTTTGACCCTTTCCTGTCGGGTAGTCGTTGGGGTAGCGTGACTGAGGGTTCACGGGGTATTTCTCACTGTCAAGGATCTAGAACGACCTCCTTCCCCCTCCGTCTCCATACTCGGTTTCTACGTCCTGGATCAATCGTATTCTGACCACCCCATTCCGGTAGCTGTTTGGTTAGAGAATACGTCGGTCTACGACCCTCCTGTCTCTTTAGTCTAGTCCTTTATTCTCGCCTCGACGACCTCACTCTCCATGTCTTACTTCCCGTCTTTGTCTCTCCCCCTCCCCAGGATAGAAATGCACCACTACCGAAACACGTACACACTCACACACACACGACGTCTCTCCACTGTCCAATGTGTCCACGGGTCTCCTAGGACCGTCCAGGTCTGTCCAGGTCCCCACAGGACCCCCCTTTCCCTGACTCCCGGTAAACGGTTCACGTCCCTGACGTGTGGACTTACCCCGCTTCGAACACGTCCACAGAAGTGTGGGGAAGTCTAACGAAAACATTGGTGACGACTTCAGGGGTTTGTGGTCGTCAATAATGACCACATTAAATGTCCGGTCAAGGATCTGGTTCCTGAGGTCTGGGTCCCTAGTACAGACTAAGACCGGGGACGACGTACGGGTCATGTTCGTGTCGTGGACTGTTTACTCGTGTAAAAGGTCTTTCCCTATGTTTGTCAGTGTATCCGATCTGAACGGGACCTAGAGGTTGAACGTCCACTATCCGACCCTGAGTCCTGGGACCTTAGGAGAACGGGGTCCCGACACCACGGGTCTCGTCCCCAGGACCTCCTTCAGTCTTCGTCAAAGTCGGACTGAAGGTCTACAGACCTAGGAGATGTACCAGGAGGACGGAGGTCTTTTGTCAGGTAGGGGACCAGGGGACACGTGTCATTACCTGGTCCGGACCCTAGTCCCGAGCCCGTGTCCGTCGACTGGTGTGCCTTGACGGACGGACGAGAGGGGGCTGGGGGTGCAGGACTGGGGTACGACCCGGGGAGGACGGAGGGAGGAAGTGACACGACGGACGGAGACCACTACGAGGACGTCCCCTTTCCGCCAAGGGACGACACGGTTCGTTCTGGAGTTGGGTTAGGACTAGTCTGGACGACCGAGACGGTGAGACCCTTGAGGGTCACACTCTCTCTTGACGACTCCCGGACAAGACGGGGACCGTCCTGGGACCTCGGGGTGTCCAGGGCCCCGGAGTCCCGTCACAGGCCGACACGGGAGGGAGGAGTCGGTTGAGTTCCTATTGTGCAATCGGTGTCTGATGAATCGGTGTCGTGGTCGACCTCGCGATTGGTGGTACGTATATGAGCAAGAGAGACACTAGGACCCCAGTGTCTGCACAGTCGTCAGTGTCTTTGGTGTGACAGTGTATACTTACCCGGATGATGTACGTACTCACCACACTCACGAAAGGTGCGTAGTAACACTGAGGAGTACACTAAGACCTAAACTCTACAATTATTTGGGTAAAAAGTCTACTCCTTTGTCTCCGAGTCCTTGAACGGTTCTAAATTGGTAGGTGACCCAACGTCAGGTACACCAGCGACTCCCAACCTGTGCTGACTCGCTGAAGTGAAAGTGAAAAGTGAAAGTACGTAACCTCTTCCTTTACCGTTGGGTGAGGTCACAAGAACGGACCTCTTAGGGTCCCTGCCCCCTCGGACCACCCAACGGCAGATACCCCAGCGTGTCTCAACCTGGGCTGACTTCACTACGAAAACTTGACACCACAACCTCTTCTGAGAACTCTCAGGGAACCTGACGTTCCTCTAGGTTGGTCAGGTAAGACTTCCTCTAGTTGGGACCCTAAAGAAACCTTCCTTACTGCGATTTCGACTTTGAGGTCATGAAACCGGTGGAGTACGCTTCTCGACTGAGTAACCTTTTCTGAGACTACGACCCTCTCTGACCCCCGTCCTCCTCTTCCCCTGTTGTCTCCTACTCTATCGACCTACCGTAGTGACTGAGTTACCTGCACTTAGACTCACTTGAGGCCCTCAACCACTACCTGTCCCTCCGGACCGCACGACGCTAAGTACCCCAGTGTTTCTCAGCCTGTGCTGACTCGCTGACTTGACTTGACTGAATCGTCGTCGTCCCGATTTGAGTGGTATTGGGTGCCCAGTCTAATTGCGTCTTCGACTCCAAGACAAGGTCGAGACGAGGACCCGAAACGGTCACGTGGACGACGGGGAGAGGGGGGGAGGGNCCCGGGAGGACGACTCCCGTCTTCGGGTGGACTCTGTGTGTACCGGGACGAGATCTTCGATTTTCTTCGTTTTCCTCCCTTTGACCGTAAACAACTCGTTGTTGATAGACACGACTCGTGCAAGTATGTAAGGAGAGATTACGTTAAGAAAACTTAAGGAGACATTAAGTTGGTGGGATCTCACTTATAGGGGTAAAATGTCTTCTCCTTCACCTCCCACCCTCTGCCATTTGATTTCACTGTGTCTTTGTGTGTCGTGGTCCTAGTTTGAGCCAATAGGCTTAGACTTACGTGTAAAGACGACGTTGTTTGGTGAAGAGTCGAGACAGATCAACGGTAAGTCCCCAGGACCCCGGTACAGAGGGGACAGGTACTAGTGGACGAGGTCGGGATGGGTTCGTGACCCAGGTACTCGTAGTCCGGTCCTTACTCTCCCTTTCCTCTAAGTGAAGACCGGGTTTCCAACCTCCTGGGTCTCGGGTCCTGTCGAGGGTCGACGTTGGGGAGTCGGGGTACAGATACTTGGTCTGGAGGAGAGTCGTCTGGGCTCGGGTCCACGACCCGACCTTGTGACTAGGACCGGTCGAAGACGGTTAAGGGGAGGTTCTCCGACCGGGGACAAAAGACATAGTGTGTGACCGGGACACAGGAGGGGAGGGGGTCGTAGGACGAAGTTGTGTCTGTCCGGGAACCATGTCCTTGAGGGTCTACGGGAACCGAGTGTTTGCCGGGACATTGAGGTAGGATGGGCCCTGTGGGAACTTACAGGTGCACACTGAGACACAAGAGTTTAAAAGAGTCATGAAGCTGAGACACTGACGGTCGGAGTGTGAGATCAAAGGTGACGGGTGGTCAGTCCAGACGGACCTGAATAAGAGGAGGGAGTGAGTCCGGACAAGGGAGACTCTAGGGTCCCACAGGGCACCAGGACGGGTGTCATTGGTGTCGTGGGTCAACGGTAGTGACCCAAAGTACGGGAACTTGGAGTGACAGAGGTAGAACTCTCGGGGAATGTAGTAACCACTCGGGAGGACTGTAATACATGTCCGGTGTCACGATCTGGAACTGTACCCAGTTCCGAGGTATTCTGACGGGGTTTAAGTAGTTCGGACTTCGAGTCGGTTCCGTGCCGTCGGGTTTCGAATGTTTACAAGAACCGGAATGGGTCTACCGGAGCGACCAGTGTCAGTTTCGGGACCGAACTGTCCGTCACCTGTTTGAGGACCACCTCGAGGGGTCACCACCAGCTCTAGTTTGTTGTCCGTCCATCTGATGTTTCGGGTTTGTCTCAAATTGGGGTCCTGGTGTCGGTGTTCGTGTCGTACCATTAGATCCGTCGGTCTTCCGGTGTCGACCACGTCCGTCGATAGTGAGTCGGGGTCTCGTCCACCTTGACCCCAGGTCCACGGGATGGCGCTCCCCGTCTTTCTGTTTCAGATCTTTTGGGTGTAAAAGGTAAAGAGTCGAGATCAGATTGAGAAACTGAGTCCTGACTAGGGTGTTATTAGGGACGGATAGTAACCTTTTCCGAGACTACGACCCTCCCTTAACCCCGTCCTCCTCTTCCCCTACTGTCTCCTACTCTACCGCCCTACCGTAGTAACTGAGCTACCTTCACTCAGACTTACTTAAGGTCCTCAAACACTACCTGTCCCTCCGGACCACACGACGCTAAGTACCCCAGCGTTTCTCAGCCTGTACTGACTCGTTGACTTGACTTGACTAGTCCAAGAATCCCAGAAAGTCTCTTACGGGTCGAGGTGACCAGTAAAGCCCTTATGTATACCCTTGTTGAAATGACGTGGTGGCGAAGATCGGCTATACCGTTCTGTCCTTTTTAGTTTAGTTTTATTTTGTTTGAGCACCTACGGTTACTCCTCCCTCCCACCCCCTCCCTACCACACCCTTAGACCCTAATCGTCTACGTTCGATAGTATGTGTCTTACCTATTTGTAGTACTAGGATGACATATCGTGTCCCTTGATACAAGTTATAGAACGTTATCTGGTATTATCTTTTCTTATACTTTTTCTTATATATATAAACATGTATTTTGACTTAGTGAGACACCATGTCGTCTTTTATGTTGTAACATTTACTTGATATGAAGTTATTTTATTTAAAATTTTTATTTATTTATTTTTATTTTTTGTTTTGTAGAGGTTTGTTTATTTTTGTTACTTAGAATGATGGCCTCCCGACACATCTGACCGGTGTGTATTAACTGTAGTACCATTTGCCCAAGTTATAAAGGTCTCATGATAAATCATTATACACTGTTCTTGATATTTTAACACGTGCAGGAAACTGGATCACTAAGGTGAGCCCCTAACGAAGGGTCATTTTGTGATTCTTTCATTAAACATGTCTCTATAAGTATCGTCACTATAAATATTATCGTTCTTTAACCTTTCCCGGGTTTCCAAGTCGGGAACCCTTCACTGAGTCGTTTGACCCAGCTCACTCGTCGAGTCTCCGAGGCGTAGGTCCTCCACACCTGCACGGACCCCAGTCCCTCTACTTGCACGTCGGGGTCCGTCCGGTCTACCCGCCACTGGATCGAGTGTCGTGGAGTCTGAGGTCGAGGTGATACGTTTGTAAGTCAATGAAGACAATGAAAGTGCAACTAAGTCACTTCAGTCATTGGAAGTGCAATTAGTCCTCTCGAAAATTTCCAGTAAAAAGTTTTCTGTAATTTTTATGACTTTTTACTTGAGATGACTGTTTTAAGGTATTACTAGGAACCCGCACGAACGGAAGGTTCTGTTGGAGAGGTTAAAGAGACGACTTCCTCAGTCCGAGTGAGAGCCCTGGCTGCCCCGCTCCCGCAGTCCGACCCCTACCCCCGTCACGCCCCCGACCACACCTGGACCCACGGGACCCGGGACTCGTCCGATGCTCCTGGTGTTCGGACGCGCACTCCGGGCCTGTGAGTCCACGTCCTTGGGGTGAGGAAGTCCGAAGTAGGAAGAGAAGGAGTCAGAAAAGAGGAGTTCCCGGGTGGTATACGTGCTGGGAAAGAGGAGACCCGGAGTCCTTCTCCAAGGACTTCTCCAGAAGGTGCGAAGTGGACTCTAAGACCCACTGGTCTTGCAGAGATTCTCGGTTTCGGACTCATAGATGACCACCGTGACACCCGTCCCCGGACGGATACCCTCCCGACCCGACCCCACACTCAGGAGTGGGTCGGTGTCACGAGGTAGTCTTAGTGGACTACCCGAAAGTTTTGATCTGAGGACCCGGGGTTGGTTGTGAGACACTCTCATCCCGGACCCTTGTACATATTTGAGAGGTTTCCGGACATACTCCGTTTAGTGACAGGGTCGCGGAGAGCACGGATTCTTTCTTCAGCGCCCGGACAGAAGGACCCGAGGACCCAAGAGCACCGAGAGTAGACCTGGTTTCCATCGAACGTCAGTCGTCAGTACCGTCTCTGGTATCGCAGGGGTGGAGGTGTGCTGGGAGTTCCCTTTCGGGATCGCGTCATTGGATCCTGTAGAGTCTCCCAGGAGGTGTCCGGGGACTTTACCCTTGATCCGAGGAATCGACAGGTGTCCGATCAAGGGGTGGGGGACGGAACCGGGGTCGTAACGTGCAGGGACTGTGACCGTCGGGGGGTCGATAGGTCGAACGGGGTCTCGTCGACGTCGACGAGGACCAGGTGAGGATGTAGGGTCCCACCCCGTCTCCCCGGATGCCGGGGTAGGTGGGTCAGGTATGAATGCCTCAGTAAAATATTTCGACGCAGGAGGAGAGTTTGTCACTGGGAGGGGTCCGGGTCCCGGTGTGGGGCCGGTGCCCGCACCGGACCCGTCTGAGCCAGAGTGACGGGGGGCAGAGGTGCTGAGAGAAGTCGAAGTGTAACCACGAACTCAGGGGGCCGGACAACAGTCTTTGTGGTTCTCAACAGTGGGGTGGGGGTGGGTTGGTGGGACGGTTTACTGTTGACGACTCCACCGGAGGTACCAGAATCCTTGGCTCTTTCGTCCCCTCCCTATTCCTCCCCCACTCCCCGAGTAGGGTCCCCAGGATCTCGTTCGAAGACTTGGGATCGATCCTGTGACTCCCCTACTGTCCCTCCTCCGGTGAGACGACTCGAGAGGGAGGTTTGACAAGGGTTCCATCGTTCTCTGGACCCCTGGGACCTCGAGGGGTTTCCGTGTCGGAAGTTCGGACCCTAGGACCCCGGGTCACACCGGACCAGACCCGTAGACTTACGGAATCCTCCGTCCCCGTCCCCGTCACGGTGGAAGGGTCGTTACCCTCCCACCACGTACGACCCGGTACTCGAGCCCGACTTCGTCGTTCCCCGTTTGTCCGTACTTACGACCGGGGGGGTCTACTGGTGGAGCACCGTCCTACGGTCTCGGTCCGACACCCGTCCCGGGAAGGTGTCGAGTCCCCGGGACGGACCTCTCTCCCTTCGGTCCGTACCCGAAGAACCCTGACACTCGCGTGTGTCCAAACTTCCCAGACCCAAAAGGGATCCCCCGTGACAATTCCGGCAAAGACGAGGGTAGAGGCTGGGGACGAGTAGAGGGAGGACGTGTGTCCAGATCCGGGTCGGAGGGAGGTCAAACGACTGTCACGGATCGAAACTCCCCGTAACCCCCTGTCAACCCACTCCACCCGTTCAGAATTGGTCACCTGCAGAGGTCGTGAGTCACCCGTAGTAGTACCTCTGGTCTGAAATCCTTCTTGGGTTCACAAAAGGTACGACAAGTCTCTTAGAAATAAGACAGACATATCGCCGTCACCTGTCTGCCGTAGTTCCCTGTCCCTCCGGGAAACGACGAAGTGTTGGTTGGAGTGTGACACAACAGGGGTCTTCGACACGCCTTCCCGACCACAGTGTGTCTGGGGGTACCTCCCCCGCCGAGACTACCAGCTCCGAACACTGGGTGGTCGGTCCTTCTCCCTCGTTCAACTCGACGACTTTAACGGGTGTCGGTGCGTCTCAGAACCCATTCGTACCCGTACTGGTCCTGACGCGATGTACCCTTTTACCCGTAGTTCCGGGTGTGTCATAGACTCACTCCGATGAAGCAAAAGAGTAGCACAAAATAATGGGAAGTCAGAGGTGTCACAGATACACCTATTCCGAAGTGTCTGAACCCTAAGAGACTGGGTCACCAAGATCACCTTTGGTTGTGTCTCTGGTGTTTTCGAGACCACCGAGACCTGCTTCGACCCCCTCCGGTCCCTGACCTCACGGAGTGGGAGTCGGAGAGGGAGGAGGAGGTTCCTACGGGATCTCAATCAAGACCTACTGAGACCCCGAAGTTTACAGTACACTTTTGGTGACCAACCCAGGTTGGAAGGGTGAAAGTTTATTTCTTCGACTCCGGGTCTCACCCTCCACTAAACAGTTTCCAGTGTGTCGTTCAACCGTCGTCTTGGTCCTGACCTCGATCTTGACTCTGGGGCTCTGAGGATTCACGACACTGGAGGTCGAGAGCACCTTCCGTCGACGGACGGGTGCCAAGACTTGATGAGGTCGGAGGAGGTCAGGGGAGAGACCGAGAGAACTTACCTCCCTGGCCACAGACCCGGTGGAGAAGGTCTTTATTCCGGTCCAGTCCGTAGACTCGAGGACCGGGAAGTCCTGACCTAGGTCTGTGGACAAGACTCCGAGAAGAGTGACACACAAGAGGGTCCCTTAGAGAGGTTAGGGTGGGGTCCGGGGGTGGATGGAAGACCCCGAGGGTTAGATGGAGGAAGTCCAAAGGGACTCGAGGTTCATAGAACCCCAAGGAGGTTTTCGTGGGGTCGAGAGGTCCAGGTTTTGACTTGAGTAGAGTGAGGTCTGGACGAGGAGGAGGACACAAAAGACCGTGGTACTTACCGGGACGGTAGATGGGTAAGTGGGGGTTTGTGAGTCTAGGGTGGGATTGAGTAGACAGGAAGTGGATCGGGACACTCAAGTTGGAAGTTCCGGGAGGATATCCAGGGAGAGGAGACAGGGGGTACGAAGAGAGACTCAAATCCGGAGTGCACTGAGGTCGGAGGAAGGTCTTAGGACTGGAGGTCAGGACGGTCGAGATTCCCGTGGTATGAAAAGGTTTCAGTTGGACTCGTGCAGCGGAGAGACGATTGGTCCTAGAAAGTTGTCGGGGAGTAAGGTGTCCTGTCTTAGGTTTGGGGAACACTCCGATACACTCGCCGAGGGAGGCGGAGGACGAAGAGGGGTGGGAGGGGGAGGTCCGACCGGGTGGAGGTGAAACGAGGTCGGGGGAGAGGGGAGGAGACGGGGGTAGTTCGGAGTAAAGTCTAAAGGGTCGTACTGAAGTAGAAAGGGTAGGGAGACGGAGACGTGTGTGGGAGAAGAGAGGGGTCTAGTTCTGAAGAGGTTCACGTCGGACTCCCGGTGACGGGTCGGTGTGGGTTCGTGTGACGTCTGAGGACCCGTGGTCTAACGGGTCTGGATGACTTTCTCAGACGGACAAATTGTCTCTCGGGTACCCATGACACATGGGTCATGACTCTTCGCAGACATAGTCCGGTCGACGAGTACAGGACCGAAGGGAGGAAGAGGTCGACCCACTCCCCAGACGAAAGACGGGGTACGAGAGTTCCCTCACCGACCGACCCTGACCCACAGAGGAGGAGACCCGACATTCAAGGTACATCCGTCCCTGGTACAGGAAGAGAAGGAACCCTTACGGGTCGTGGACCGTCTCTTCCCCGAATCCATCGATAACGACTTATTTACCCCGGTGGTCCACTCGGGGTTTCGGGTCCTCGTCCTCCTCCAGTGTCGACTCGGCCACTCGACGACGTCGAGCAGACCCTTAGACTCTTCGCCGAGGGTCACAGAGACTCCAACGTGGACGTGGCAAGGGGAGTGGGGCACATGTCATTCCCTCTGTACACATCTCCCCCATCCTGGATGACTCTCGAGATCACTGCGAATTATGGGCCGAGAGGTCTTTTGTAGACGTACGGATGTATGTATTCGAATAGTATTTAAAACGACTATATTTCCTCCATGTCGTGTATTAAATGTTTATTTTTAAGGTATATCGGTCAACTGACAGGGGGTTTAGTTACGTAAGTAACTAAAGACGAAAGGAGAAATCGACCTCGGTTGGATACTGACGTCACTATCTACCATATCAAGACTACGCGTACAACCAACTATTAAAACAAATTTTTCATTCCACTTCCACTTTTTTACTTCTGCACAGTTTTGTAGTCGGTAAGTGGTCACTACACTCGCCGAAGAAACGACTTAACCATTTGTCAAAAACTTATGAATTTTTCTTAACAGTTGTCGTGATTGATAACTTGTTGCTTCGTCGGTGTGTGTAAAGTTTGAACTTTTAGACTAGGCGTGAGTATTTTGACAAAAGGCAGGGAAAGACTTCAGATCTGGTAGTTGTTTTCTTATTTAGTTCAGAATTGAATATCGTAGACAACTGAAGACCCCTTCCTTATGAACGTAAGACTCTGTACTGACTTACACCTCAGTCCTTGTCTACGTCCCGTCACGGAGCGTTGTTCTGGTCGGTGTTCTCACCGACGTGACCCCTACGTCAGGTCCCATCCTCTTTTGAATGTCTCACCCCTCAAAACTCATAACTATGGAAAAAATTTTTGTATTAAATTAAAATGCAAATATAATAAATTCACAGTTATTGTCGATATAAATCGTCGACCGAATGTTGTAAAAAAGAAATAACGTGTTAACCAGGAGTACCCGACACCCTCGGTCGAGGTCCTGTTATTGGGATTCCCTGACTTGTACTGGCCGGTATTGGGTGGTCGTGGTCCGGTGGTCTCCCCGGTCAGAGGGGAGTTGGGAGTGCTCAGACCCAACACTCGACGATCCGTATCCCGGTACGAATAAAGGGATGCACTCGAAGTCCAAGGAGTCGAACCTCTTTCTTCTGGTGCCGGTGGTTCCGGACAGGGAAGAAGTGTGTGTGAGGCGTAAGAGTGTACGATCAAGCAAAAGTAATGAGGAGGTCGTGTGTGATTGACCCTGTGTGGTACGTGCGTTAAACCTCGGTGTATGTCGGGAGGGGGGCGGTTCGGTGTATATGATTGTACGGTCGAGAAGGTCGTATCAGTCCGAGTGTACACATGTCGACGGAGGGTGTACGGTGGAACCTGTGAGGTGTTTGTATAAAACGGAGGTCGAGATAGAGTGTGTGTGGGTGATAGGGACGTGGGTTGACAGTGTGTGTTATGGGTGTGTGTGTATACATGAACTTTAAGGAAGTACATGAAGTATACACGTATGGGAGGTTGTTTCTGGACAGTCGGAGGATGAGTTCCGTAAAGTGTGTAGTCACCTATGATATGGTCGGGTAGTGTATGGAGGTGGTAAGGTCTGTGTGGTGTGTGTGAAGAAAGGGGTGGCACGTGTGTGTGTGTGTGGTACGTGTGCACATGTGGTAGTGGACGGAGTAGAGAAAGGTACTAGTGAAACGTGTCCGTGAATCTGACCGGTGGGGTGTGTGTCTCAAGTATGAAGTCCGTAGGAACATAGTGGGGGTGTAAGGTTCTGTCCTCTGAGGGGGGTTGGGGACGGTCTTGAGATTCGGGTGGAGGACCTAGTTAGTACTCCCACTGGGACTGTCGTTCCCCACCCTTTCGACCTCCCTCGGAGGGACCCCAGTGTCGAGGTAAGGGTCTCCAGTCCGGAGGAACCCCGTGTCCCTACTCCCCCCTGTCCCTTCCCTACCTGTTCGCGACGAGCGAGTTGTGAAGACCCAGGAAGTCTGGGTCGGGGCCCGTGGTGCCCACGTCGGGTGGAGGAAGGAGACAGGGGTCGTGGGATGGAGGGTTTACTTCGTGGGGCGGACGAAGGTCTTCGAGTAGGGTACGGACGGGTCCCTCTCGGAGGGACCCAGGACGCCGGGAACGAGTCCCCGTCAATCAAGACCCGAGTCCGAGAGGACCCGACCGCCCCTCCGAGTCCTGGGTCCCCCCGTCCTCGTCCCCCGTTCCGCTCGTCCCTTCATTCCTGAGGGTCGATGTTTGAGGTGTCTACGAGGGTCCTGGGCGCCCGGAGGGGACGGACTCAGAACGGTCTGACTCCGACACTTTCTTAGTGCACGACCGGAACCGACAGGGTTGGGACTCGCGGTAGACGTCCAGTCCGGGACAGGTGGGGAGGACTGGTAGTGGGACACCTGAGGACGTGACAGGAACGGGGGACCGGGTAACAGTCACCTCTACTCAGAACCCCACTCTCCAGTCCGAGAAGACGGTAGTAGAGTCCCAGACACACCGGACCCACCCCCGGAGGGAAACCCGGAGCTCCCTCCTTCTTGGTCACAGGTCGTCTACGGTCGACCTGAGACCCAGGATACTATCCGTCTACGATCGTGAAGACGGATCTCACGAAGGTCGAGTGAGATTCTCGTCGGAACCTGTGGGGAAGAATGTCGTGGTGGGTCACAGTTAGATCTCATGCCGTGGTCTGGAATCATCCGTTACTACTCCACCCATGGAGAGAGAAGTCTTTCACAAAGGGAAGGGAAAGAGATGGGGGGGGGGGGGGGGGGGGGCGGCGGAGTATGTATGTATGTATGTGTGTATGTGTGTGTGTGTGTGTGTGCGCGTGTGTGTGTGGGATCTGACCAGGGTAGGATTACGTCAGACAAGAGAGATCTGAGGTGTAAGACCAGGAGGGTGTTCTACTTCGGTGATCCAAAGGTACCGTTGTCGTCAACCGAGGGACTAATGACTCAATGTTACTCGGGAAGAGAGGTAGATTGAATCCTCCAAAGATCCCATGTGTCCGACCCTTAGATGAGGACCCGAGGTCTAAGTGGAACACTGGCTCCGTTCTGGGATGAGGAGTCCGGAGTCCCAGGGGACCCGAGTCACTCCTATTCCGATGTGGGACTAGGAAGTCAAGACTGTGTGGATGAGGTCAAGGCTGCGTGACTGAATGTATTAATAGAATGTATAGTCTTTGTAGATCAATATTTATATTTTGTTCTCTAAGATCGGATAAGTGTATAGGTCTTTTTGAAGTGTTCTTTACAAAGTGTATATGTAGTTTTGTATGATTTTAAGATTTTTTTTTTTCTGTTCTTTAGAATGGATATGTTTGTGAGGACTAAATTCCTCTACTTAGGAGACAAGGACAGACCATAATATGAAAACCATAAGTACAGATGTTTACTTAAATATCCAAACTACGGTAAGATTAGTGTTTACGTCATCTTAAAAAAATTAACTTGTTTGTATAGGGTTTTAAGTGGACCTTTTTTATTCGGTTAAAGGGGTTCTGTAGGTTCTTTTGAAATATTTTCTTGTTCTTATACTTCCGTGAACAGTATGGTCAAGAGTTTGACATGATTTTGAGACTTTATTGGTTTTATTACCATGACCGAGCTCTTACTGGTCTGTCTGATTCCGTCACACCTTTCTCTGGGTACAGACGTCTCCTTTAGCCAAATACTATTTCTGCCGGAAAGTTTTCTGACCTCTTTACAACGTGATAAACGGTTCACGAAATCTCTAGTTGAACGATAGACCCCCTTTTGTCACATAGGGATGAAGTATAGTCTGTGTTTTTGTTTATTGTCTACCTAATTTCAAATACGTTTTTCCTTTTGTAAAGATGTTCCTTTTCTATAATCTATCATCACAAGGTTAGTACACATCTCTCATCTCCTCGACGAGATTCGTTCAGGGATTTACGTCTTCGGTTTGTCTAAAATATTCCAAGCTTTGTCGTCGGAAGAGTATACCGTTCTCTGTGACTTCGCTCTCGTTTCAACCACCTGTAGGTTCCCCCACCGCACAGTAGATAGCAGTATATAACGACTTACTACGAGAAAGGTCTTCTTTACCGAGTGTGACTACATAGTCTCTGGCAATTTCTGTAAGTAAGAAGACTCGGTAATTAAAGTGAAGAGACTTCGATAAGATTCTTTCATTAGATTCACTCGTACCTTTAAATTTTATGCCTGCAAGTAGTAACTCTTAAATCTTTGATAACTTTATTGGTTTTGTCCTCTCACTAATTTATTCAAAGTCATTCAGGTAATTTTTTCGATAAGATCTCTGTGATTTTCAAAATTCACAATTTACTATACCCTTCTGTACGATGTTCTTTTGAAATCTACAGTCAGACGTGTTGAGACACTTTTCCTATAGACATGTGCACTTGTATATATTAACAGAACACCTATTTAAGTTAGACATATAAAAAAGTCTATTACGGGTCCTTCTAAAAAAAGGATTTCGTAGATTTCTTTTAAATTTAGGTAAAAAGTTGATTGTTTGTTAAAGACGTATCGTCGTGTTTTGTTTTGTTGGAATAAAGATCTTAAGCGAGACGACCCAGGTGTTAAACTGAAGACGAAGTGAGATGTTTCGAAGATGACAAAGGCTCCCTTACTGTCATTGAACAAGACCCGTAACCGATGGGTTCCGAAGGGAGAGAGTCGGACTTAAATTCAAAGAGGAAACAGTGTTATCGAAAAGAAACTTCTTATAATCACGTTTCAAATATTTTAACGTAGGGGGTGAGGGTTTCTATGTTTACGACAGTCATTTCGTTCACTTTTAATTCACCAACTCTCTTCGTGTCCTTTGTTCTCGATTCTCTACCTTGTTGTCGTTTCGTATATAAAAGAAATTCCAGACTTTCAGTCTGTCGCAACTAAAAATTAACTGTCTGAAGTGACTTCCCTTGTTGTTGTATCATAAAATGAGACCAAAAATAAAATGAAATAGTCTAAAAAGAAAACAAAATACCAAACCTCCACAGATAGAAAAAGACAAAAAGAAAAATTTACTTGATTCCCAACGGTCTCCACTTGTGTCTCATTTTCTAATTTTTCTTTATGTACTTCCCACCCTTAAAGGACTACCAGGTCACCAATCTTGAGCCACGAAAGTAACGATACCCGGGTCTAAGTTAGGGGCCAGTCCCTTAATTCTAGGGTATTCGGCGTTCAACGTTGGGTTTTTTGGTTTTTGGTACTTCCTTTTCTACGAGTTAAAGTCATAAGTGGTTCCTTTACGTTTCCTTTTGGTGTTATAGTGTGTGATACGTGAGTGGCCCTACCGATTTTATTCTGTCAAAACCACTCCTACACGTGTTCGTCTTGAGTATATGACGACCGTTTCCACGTAAACATCCCGGTAAAACTTTTTGGACCCGTCATAGACGATCTCGACTTACATTTTGAGTCGTTGAGGTGAGGATCCACGTATGGAGTGTCTGTACGTTTGTGTGCTCGTCGTTCTCTTTCCGTGTTCTTCCAAGTATCGTCGTGATCAGTGTCAACGGTTTGTGAAGGTCGAGGGATTTACGGTAGCTGTGATTTTACCCGTGTATTTGGCGCGATGTCAGTGTGTTTATGATATGTCTTCGTTTTTACTTGTGTCAGAATTTATTTATTTATGTCAGTTGTGTCTACTTCGGGTGTTCATATTATAGTCGTTTTGTTCGGTCTGAGTTTCTCCTCTATTCTTTAATAGGTAAATAAATTTATAGTTAGTATCCGTTTTAATATGTCAAGTACCCCAAGAGTGCCGTTCTTATGTCTACGACCCCTTTTGACTTCCGTCTTCCTCTTCTCTCGTTGTCTCCTACTCTAATAACCTAACGTAGTGACTAGGTTACCTGTACTCAAACTCGTTTGAAACCCTCTACCACTCCCTGTCCCTCCGGACCACACGATGTCAGGCACTCCAGAGTTCCTCAGTCTGTCTTGAACTACTGACTTGTTATCCGTTTTAATTGATCATTACAATCTTCAGCCAAATTGACGAAACCCGAAGGGACCACCGAGTCGACCATTTCTTGGGTGGACGTTACGTCCTCTGGATCCAAGCTAGGGACCCAACCCTTCTAGGGGACCTCTTCCCTTTCCGATGGGTGAAGTCATAAGACCGAACCTCTTAAGGTACTTGACATATCAGGTACCCCAGCGTTTCTCAGTCTGTGTTGACTCGCTGAAAGTGACAATAAGCGAAACCTCCCTCTCCAATGGTCTTTCCTCAAGTTTCCCTCAAAGGACTCACGAGAACTACAAAACAAGGAACCAGACCCAAAACAATTGTATTGACATAAGTCGACACTTTTAAGTAATATTCGACACAGGGATTATCAACAAGTAAGAATACACATGTTTATGTGTGAAGTTTTTTCTCAAATTTTTCTCTTTACTTAGTTTTACAATTGTCCTCAACGGAGATCCACAATCCTAATATCCATTAGAATACAAAGAAGAAATATAACAAAATACATAAGGTTTAAATGATGTTCCAAAAGATTATAATAAAAGGTTATATACAAGTGTGGTGTACTCCGGTCACACAAAGATTTTCCATCACATTTCAACCAGACCCTTTCTCGGGGGTGAAGAAAAGGATTCCTCATAGGTAAAGGAGAAAGGACTCGGACCCAGTCACCAAGGGTTTAGTCAGATCTGTAGTCTCAGTGGACCCCTCGACAAATTTTTAAGTCTAAGGACACGGAGGAGGGACTCCAAGACTAAATCAACCAGATCCTACCCAAGGTTATACCGTGGGGAGTCCAAGATTCCCTGATCCTGCTGCGTAGTGTCACAGACTTGACTATTTCACAGTAGAGAGGGAGGACCTGTCCCCGACCTCTTTGACGGACCCCGTGTCCACCAGGGGAACCTATCACGACACTTCACCCCTGGTCCGGGATCCTAAACCCTCAAAGGACCTTCTCGCTCTCGAACCTTTCGGGTTCCGTCGGGGACGAAGTCGGTCCGACCTCTCCCCTCATGTCGTTTCCGGAATTCTCGTGTCTATACCGCAGTTTATCTGTCCCCGAGTTTAGGCCGAAACACTATTCGAGACACTGGGACCCGAACTGGAAAGACTCGGAATCAATATAGTGTCCCTAAGATTGTGGTTAAAGTGACTTAATACTTATAATTTATTTCGTTAAATATATTTTGTGAACTGTGTTTCGGACCGTCCGTCATTCTAGTACTACAATTATCACTACTATATATGATATACACTCGTAATTTATTGTGAATTATGAATATCTTAATAATGTAAATTAACGTATAATATAAATTATAATATGAATATATTATATCTCTCTAATTAATTGTAACACATACCTATGAGTTTTAATATCTTTCAGACTACAAGACTACTAACAAAATCCTTGATATGAAAATGGATAACACCAGGGGAAAACATCTGTGATATATAGTTTATAAGTAAGCAAGTAAGTTATTACTAATTCCCATGTGGGGAAACTTTCGAACGGAGTGATGAATATATTGCTACACTGGATCTGGTTAAATGAATTGGTGAGACACAGGGTCAAAGAAGTGGAGTATAACACTTACTGTTGTCATGGATGGAGTGTCCCGTCAACGTTGAAAAATACTCAATTATATACATTTACCGAATCGTATGACATTTAGGAGTCCTTTAAAACCAATAATAACAGGTCAGTTGCAAATAACTCATGAATGACACATGTACGTGATGTCCGACTCCTGTCTCTCACTTTTTTTTTGTCTGTATCGGGGACGGAAGTACCTCGAACATTAGTTTGTTGTCATTTCATATATTTAGTAAAAATTTTACCTACTCTCTTATCCTAGTAAGAATCGTCTCAATGTGCCGTACCAGCATTCTGGACTTCGTCTTGTACTTTTTCTGACATGGTTCTATGAAGTATTAGTTTGACAAATTTCGGTTCCTAGTTTTCTTTTAGTATTTTCGTCGGTCTTGTTACCTACCTCACCGTCTATGACGTTTGTCTTTGTTTCTTTTTTTACCGTCTCCTAAAGGACTTAGACTGTTCCTCGTAGAATACTTTTTGGTTTTGATTGTAGTATGTGTTTCATTTTCCGACTTACGTAAGGGTTGTCCTAGTTTTGTTTAGATAAGTTGCGACATGACCTCCAAGATCGGTTCTACTTATCCGTTCTTTTACTTTATTTCCGAGGTCCAATCTTTCCTTCTTCATTTTAATAGAGATAAATATCTACTGTACTGAAACATATTTCTTTTAGATTCCCTAGATGATTTTGGGTAATCTTGATTATTTGTTCAAGCCGTTCGAACGTCCTATATTCTGGTTATATGTTTTAAACATTGTAAAGATATGTGAATGTCACTTGTTAGGTTTTGTACTTTCTTATTGAGTTAAATGTTTTCGTAGTTTTTTATGAATTCTTATTTAAAAAAATTTTGTTCATATCTAACAAGTAACTTTTGGTGTTTGAAGAAAGTTTCTTTAATTTCTTCTGGATTTATTTAATTTTCTATAGGACACAAATACCTAGTCTTCTAAGTTACAACAATTCTATCGTTATAAGGAGTTTAACTGGATGTCTAAGTTGTGTTAGAGGTTAGTTTTATGGTCGACCAAAGAAACGTCTTTAATTGTTCGACCAGGATTTCAAGTATGTCTTTAAGTTCCCTGGATCGTGTGTCGGTTTTGTTAAAACTTTTTTCTGTTTAAACCTCTCGAGTATGAAGGATTAAAGTTTTGAATGATACTTTGGTGTCATTAGTTCTGACATATTCCAGTCTGAGTATTTAGTTGTGTCATCTTGACTCTCAAGTCTTTATTTGAGTGTAAATGTCAGTCAACTAAAAACCGTTCCTACGGTTCTGACGAGTTATCCTCTTTTTAATCAAAAAAAGTCGTGTACTATGGCCCTTTTTGATTTATAGGTTTTACTCTTTTCGGACCCTAGGGAGATGGCGTATGATATATGTTTTTCATTGAGTTTTAATTACTTTCTGGAATCACATTCTCGATTTTGATATTTCAAGAGTCTCCTTTTGTATTTAGAAACACTGGAATATAATTCGTTAGTCTATGTTGCGGTTTTCGTGTTCGTTGTTGTTGTTGTTTTGTCTATTTAAGCTGAAGTAGTTTTAAGTTTTGAAAACACAACATTTCCTGTGGTAATTATTTCACTTTTCGTTAGGCTTCTTACTGTATTTTATAAACGTTTAGTAATAGACTAATTCCTAAAAGTAGATTTTATGTTTTTCTTACAAATGTTGAGTCATTGTTCTGTTTATCAGGTAAATTTTTACTCGTTTCCTAAACTTGTCTGTAAAAAGGTTCCTTCTGTGTGTTTACCGGATACCCGTGTAATAGTGAGTACTAATCAGTAATCCCTCTCTCTTCAGTTTTGGTGTTACTCTATGGTGAAATCTGAGTGATCCTACTAATAAATCAGTTATGGTGTCGATTTTGTACATAACCGTCCTTTCACCTCTTTGATCTAGAGAATATGTATGTGACGACCACCCTTACACTTAACCAGGTCGGTGAAACCTTTTATCGGACCGTCAACGAGTTTTGCACCTTGTATGTCAGAAGGTTTTCAAGATGATGATCCGTACATGGGTTCTCTTTACTTCGTACAGACGTTTATCAGTGTCGTTGTAGTAACTATTATCGATTTTTCACCCTTTTACACATACAGGTAGTTGGTTACTTACCTATTTGTTTACACCATTTAGGTCTATTAGCTTATAGTAAACCGTTACTTTGCCTTACGTCATAACTCTGTACTGTGTTGTACCTACTTGGAACTTGTGTGACACTATACAAACTTTCTTCGGTCAGTGTCTTCCGGTGAATCCTAAGGTAATATACTTTATAGGTGTTATCCGTTTAGATGTCTCTGTCTCCCATTTGGTACCTACTTGGGAGTTGTGTGGCACTATACAAACTTTCTTCGGTCAGTGTCTTCCGGTGAATCCTAAGGTAATATACTTTATAGGTGTTATCCGTTTAGATGTCTCTGTCTCCCATTTAGTCGTCAACACGTTCCGATCCCCTTTCCGATCAACACGTTCCGATCAACACACACCGATCTCCTTTCTCCTTACTGATGATTGCCCGTACTCAAAAGACCCCTCTACCCCATTTGCCTTTACAAGAGTTTAACTAACATCACAACCGACATGTTGAATTTTGTGTAACTTAACATGTGATATTTGTCCACTTAATATACCATATATTCAATATAGGGAGTCTTCAACAAAAAAATTTCTATTAAGTGACAAATTTCGTTTTTATTATTTGACTATCAACCCAAATATTCATTTTCGTTTTACGTACTGTTGTCGTCGAGTTTTCTGTTCCCCCTTGACTTCATATGACATCGTTCAAAGAATTCTATAAGTACTTCATGACATTGTAAAATTCCATCTGATACCGTTCTCAATATAGTTATTGGAGTCTATACGTCTACTGTAGTGGGAATACCGTCTTTCACTTCTTGATTTCTCGGAGAACTACTTTCACTTTCTCCTCTCGCTTTTTCAACCGAATTTCGAGTTGTAAGTCTTTTGCTTCTAGTACCGTAGGCCAGGGTAGTGAAGTACCCTTTATCTACCCCTTTGTCACCTTTGTCACAGTCTGAAATAAAAAACCCCGAGGTTTTAGTGACGTCTACCACTAACGTCGGTACTATAATTTTCTGCGAATGAGGAACCTTCTTTTCAATACTGGTTGGATCTATCGTATAAGTTTTCGTCTCTGTAATGAAACGGCTGATTCCAGGTAGATCAGTTCCGATACCAAAAAGGACACCAGTACATACCTACACTCTCAACCTGACACTTCTTCCGACTCGCGGTTTCTTAACTACGAAAACTTGACACCACAACCTCTTCTGAGAACTCTCAGGGAACCTGACGTTCCTCTAGGTTGGTCAGGTAAGACTTCCTCTAGTTGGGACCCTAAAGAAACCTTCCTTACTACGATTTCGATTTCGAGGTCATGAAACCGGTGAAGTACACTTCTCAACTGAGTAACCTTTTCTGGCACTACGACCCTCCCTGACCCCCGTCCTCCTCTTCCCCTGCTGGTTCCTACTCTACCGACCTACCGTAGTGCCTGAGCTACCTGCACTCACACTCACTTGAGGTCCTCTACCACTACCTGTCCCTCCGGACCGTACGACGCTAAGTACCCCAGCGTTTCTCAACCTGTGCTGACTCACTGACTTGACTTGACTACCGTTCTCTTCCTTTACCGTTGGGTGAGATCGTGGGAACGAACCTTTCATCCGATGTCAGGTACCCCAGTGTTTCTCAACCTATGCTGACTCTCTGAAGTGAAGTGAATACCGTTCATATTTCACATGTGACATTTTGGGATCTCGTTCGAAAGAGGAAACTTCCTTTCGATACTGTTTGGATCTGTCCTATAATTTTTCGCTCTATAGTGAAACGGATGTTTCCAGTCAAATTAGTTTCAATACAAAAAAGGTCATCGGTGAATCCCTACACTCTCAACCTGGTATTCCTTCCGACTCACGACTTCTTGACTATGAAAGTTTAACACCACGACCTCTTCTGAGGACTCTCAGAGAACCTGTCGTTCCTCTAGTTTGGTCAGTTAGGATTTCCTCTAGTTGGGACTTATGAGTGACCTTAAGTAACCACGACTTCGACTTTGAGGTTATGAAACCGGTGGACTACGTTTCTCGGTTGAGTGACCTTTTCGGGGACTACGACCGTTTCAGACTTCAGTCCTCCTCTTCGTCCTCTGTCTCCTACTCTACCAACCTACCGTAGTGTCTGTGTTACTTGTACTCACACTCTTTGAGGCCCTCTGTCTCTTCCTGTCCCTCCAGACCGCACGACGTCAGGTACCCCAGCGTTTCTCAGTCTGTACTGACTCGCTGACTTGTTGTCTCGTTGGTGATTCTTTTTGTTTGTTTTTACACAATGTTGATTATTCGCTTCTTATCTCTATTTTAACTTAGTACTCTCTGTAGGTTAGAGTTTCTTTCATCCTTTTCTTCTCTTTTCTTGCCCACACTGTTTGTCTTGTGACTATCGTTCTACCATCTAAATTTAAGTTGGTATAATACCATTGTCATTTACATTTATAAGGTTAATTTTTCAGTTTAAGCAGTCTAACCTATTTTTACTGTGTTACTATATTAAGGATTTTCTTTGGGTGAAATTTCAGTCTCTCCAATTTTCCTACCTTTTACTATGTGGTACGTTTGTGATTAGTTGTCTTTCGACCTCACTGATCTAATTGTAGTCTGGTTGCCTTGAAGGCTTGTTCTTCATGGCGGTATCTATTTCTTCCTGTAAAGAATGACTACTTCCCCAATTCAAGAACTCTCCTGTATCGTTAGAATTTACAAATACATGGATATTTCTTTCGAAGTTATGTATACTTCGTTTTTGAATATCTTGATTTGTCTTTTTCATTTTAATTCCTCTTTCCACACTCCTCGTCAAGATCAGTAGTCACTCTCTACTGTAACTTCGGTCCCATTAGGTACTCTGGTGGTCCTTGTTCAAATACCCTCTTTTCTCGGGTCCTGTCTGAGCCTGGTGTAGTCGTAAAGGTCCTACTTGTCTTCTTTTAGAGTACTTCTTTTGACGTCCACCTTTTCCTCTCACACACCAGTACCTTACGTTCCTTCTCTCGAAGATTTCCGTCTCTCGTGAGGGAAGATAGTTTACGTCGACTCTCCAGTTGATCCGTGCCTTTCCGAAGTCCCCCTAAATGTCGTTCTGGGTGACCTCTGTCCTACTCTTCGAGTCCACCACTTTACCCCCGTCTTCGGTCCAACATCTCCTAATTAGTCGTCGTCCACCCCTTCACCTCTATTATTTGTGACTGAAACTAAAATTATCCGAACCGACTCTGCCGTCCTCTCTCTTCTCCGATATTTCAGTTTCATGAACAAAGTAAAGAATTGACTCAATGTTTACTTCCTCGGTCCTCTCTTCGACCCGGTTACTTCTACGTCTCCTCTCTTCCTTATTCGTTGTCTCACCCCTTGAACCTATCTTTCCGTTCCGCCTCCCAGGCTCTAGAGAACACCTCTCCGATTGACCTTCTCCTTGTGGGTAGAGAGTCACACTACCCCCGGTCTCCGTACCTATCCGTACCTACGTCCTTACGACGGGTCTCGTCCCCAATTTGTTTAAAGAAGGACCCCACGCCCCGTCCGTCTTACCTAGGTCCATATACATACTGACTCAGGGAAACACAAATGGACTTTACTAGTGTTGTAACAATTAGTCGATATATGGTTGTACTTTATTTTGCAAATTTTTTTCTTTACTTTACAGAAGGATCGTCTAAAAGAAATATTTCTCTCTCGGGTCCAACTGACGATCCTTACTCTTCCCTTTAACACCATATCTCCCTAATACACTCTCGGATCTTTGTCGACTCCCCCGTGACGTCACCGGGTCCGGCCTCCTGACGACCCCCGAGTCCACTCCGATACCTGGCACTTAAACCTGATCACAAGTAAGTACTTCCCTAAGGGTGGGCGGGGAGAAGGAACATTCAGTCCCGATTTCTTCCGTCAGTCAATGGTACAAGATCCCCACCACACCCTCTGATTCCCCGGTCCACCACTGACCATTTGTCGACTTCGTTCCAGTATCCCAGGTCTGACCTCCTTGTCCCAACTAAATCCCGGTCCTTTTCGTGATCCTCCGTCCTCGGACTTCCAGTGACACTTGACTATGTCCCGTAGTTTCCCTCTGTTACGGAACCTCCATGTCTCTAATTCTGAAAGCTCCACCCTATCAAAGTGCACTACCATTCTAGGGTCATTACCCACTGATATTCATTTCCACTGTCAGTTGCTCAACTCCTTTTGTTTTTTGAGGCTCCCGTCCCATGCCTCCTTGCAGGAGTCCCTACACCTTCGAGGGGCCTACTGACCCTCTTGGACGTCATTTTTGCGACACTGTTCTAAGGAAATAAGACCGATACAGGAAGGTACCGATCTGGTAGTTTGAAGTAGTAGTTAATACTGATAACGGTTGAACGTCTCTATGCAGGGGTCTTGAGTCGGAATTGTGACTCCGACGGACCGAGGGAACAGGTAGATGAGTGGTGGGGCACTCGGGTATGTCCTGACCGACAACCCTCGTTTTACAGTGCGAACAACCGTGGTAGAACTTATTGTGTCGAAATTTCCCTATGACCGTCTCGGAAAGTTGTGTCTTCTCGGTCTCATCGTCACCACACTCCTCCAGGACCCATTTCATCAATCCGTGGATTGGGGTCTTTTTCAGTAGGGTCTTTGGACCATACCGGTCCTCAGGAGCTGTCGGTCCGTAGTCGACACCTATATATCGGGTGTCATTCGAGTCCCGGAGGTAAGTGTCCTCCTTTGGTTTCCTGGTGAGTGAGGATAGTCCGGGGAACTGAGGATGTGTCACTCCACCGAGGGTCCGGACGTGACGTCTCTTTCTCGGTACTCGTCCCGCGGACCCAAGTTCAAGACTGAGACGACAGTTGAACGTCCCACTGGGAAGGGACTCCGGAAGCAAAACGACAATTAGTTTCCCACTAGAGTCTCCAAGAACATCGGAACTGTCACATACCCACCACCCACGGTCTCCCCCGGAGTAGTCGAGGGTAGTGAGTTTAACGTGGTCGACGTCTTCTGTTTACTCGACTTCAGGAGCTCGGAGTAAACACAGTATGTCGTCTCACACGGGGGACCCCAAGTTAGGAATGTGGGGAGGAGGAGGCGGAGGAGGGTTCTTCGGAGACTTCATCCGAGTTCCTGATGGGGACGGAGGGTAGAAAGAGAAGTACTCTAAAAGAAATCCGAATTTTTCGGTTGGACCAAAATCCGGTACACGTCTTTTCTTGTCTCCCGGTGTCTGTGTACCAAAAGGTATCTCGAGGAGAAACTCCTGTCGAGTGGTCTCTGGAGTAGTCTTTGGGTCCTGGTTGTAGGGTCTCCCCCGTTTGGTCTCGGGGTTTACGGGGGGGCGGTACAGAGACCTGACCAAGGACCTTCTGGTCTACACAAGGCGTCCAAGACCCTTGGGAACCGTCGGTGTAGCGTGGACCCTTCCCCTAGGGTGTAGACCGGAGTGGATACTCCGTTCGAGGGAGGAAGTATCCGTCGACAAGGACGGACAGGAGACCCGGTCCTTTATATAAGGTCCCTGGAACGGTAGTCATTCCGTGTCTCCTCCGAGACCAGTCCTCAAGATCGTTTCTAGGTAGAGGTCTGATACTTCTGTCCGGAACCCCTACGGTCGGACCCCGTCCCTCTCACACCCAGACCCCTGCGGACCGGTTCACTGGGTCCTGTCCGGCCCCTCACCTCGGGTCTTGAGACGCGGGAGAGCCCTCGTAGCGGTCCGACTTCAACCCTTTTTCTCGGGGACCTCCCCGGTCCTCCTCGTTTGGTTCCGGTGTCGGTGTCTCTCCCGTGTGAAGTGAAGTCCAGTGCGGAAGGAGGCCTGACGTAAAGGGTACGTGCATCGGGTCGTGTCTCCCCCAGGTACCGGCGTCTCCACGGGAGGGGACGGGTGTGGGAGGGGTGTGTCGGAAGACAGTCCCCGGAAAGGGGTCGGTCGCGAGGGAGGAGGGGACGGTCGAGTGGCTCGCTAGAGGGAAGGAAGGAAGGTCATGAAGGAGGACCAACAAGAGGACTCCTGTTTTTCGTCCCCACTGAGGTGCCGGAACATGAAGTGGAGCAGTAAGGACTGGAACCGGACCGGTCTGGCACGCGAGTAGTTCCGGAGGAGGTCCCGGAGTCGGGGTCGACGAAGGCCACCCTCAATTCACCCTAGTCTACCTCCCTGAAGGCCGTCCACGACCGAGACACCCTGGGCCCTGTCGTCCGTTCGTCGAGTCCTCCTCCCGCTATTACTGGTTTCGGACCCCTTACCTCTGCCCCCGCCCCACCTCCGTCTCCCGTCCTCGCACCTCGTCGGTCCTCGTCCCCGGAGTGAGGACACCACCTCCTAAGGGGACTCTAAGCCCACTCGTCTCCGCGTTTCCCGGGGTGACTGGACAGGTCTCGGACTCTACAACCCTCCCTTCTCGGTACCCTGGGGTACACCACCCCCTTCCCTCCCGGAACCCTGACGTTTCCCTCCTCCAGTACCGCCCATGTCACCTGTGTCCCGACCCCAGGTACCCGATTTCCTCTCCCACAACTCACGAATGGCTAGAGAAGCCACCGGGGCAAAGTCCCCGGGTCCAAAGGACACAACGAAACTTACGACTCTAGGGTACCCGGCCCCTCACGGAGGACCCTTGTTTTAGGGACAGAACCGTTTTCCCACGTTTGGGTTTCTCGTTCGTTTCTCCAGGAACAGGGGTACCGACGGTCTCCTACCCCACTCAAACTCCAGACCAGGACAGGTCCGACATGTGTTTCGGCCAACGTCACGAAATAGAGTGGTCGAGTCATGACTTCGATCGTGGTCAGTGGAGTCACAGAAAGAGGTAGTGGCACCGTTGTCAGTTCGATTGTCGACGGTAGTGACTAAGTAATACTATACCTTTGGGAGAGACGACCAGTGTCAGAGGGAGGGTTTGGGAAGTCTCGTCTGACTTAGGAGTTCAAGAGACATCGGCACGGTGACTCCCTGTACGTTCACAAACAAAGGTACTGTTGTGTCTCTGGTACATAGGGATGTAAACACCAATGATACCGTTGGGACCGTCTAGGTCCATGTAATTCCTGTTTCTGGAGTAGACCCCCTTGGTGTCAGTCTGTGTAAGTGACTACAGGAGAGACACCAGTCAGGACCGGATCCCCAGTCACCGTCCGGGACACGATGCCCTGTGTGTGTCGCACGGAAACTCCTTGACTACCCCCTAGATCCAAAGGATCAGACGCAGGAGTCGGAGAACAGGAGAGTGAGGTGGATCTCACGTGTCTCACTAGAATAGGGGAGTGTCCCGAAGTTCAGGGTGTCGGGACGGTATCTCTTGTAGGTACGGACGTAGTACCCAAGTGGAGGAGGATTCGAGGTCTGGGAAAGTAGATGAACGAGAGACCTGTGTAGGGGGACCGACAGGACGTTTTGGAGTGTGACTCCATGCGTCGAACCCTGAAGGACACTGAGACTCGTGAACAAGATATATAAGATAGAGACACTCACTGTGTAGGGCGGGGGGGCCACGACAACAGCGAAGGAGAAAGGGACAGGTGTAAGGAGCTGGTCANCGAGAGACCTGTGTAGGGGGACCGACAGGACGTTTTGGAGTGTGACTCCATACGTCGAACCCTGAAGGACACTGAGACTCGTGAACAAGATATATAAGATAGAGACACTCACTGTGTAGGGCGGGGGGGCCACGACAACAGCGAAGGAGAAAGGGACAGGTGTAAGGAGCTGGTCACGTCTGTTGGTAGTTCGGGAAGACTCCAACGACTGGGTCGTAGTGAGTCGAGGGGTAAGGGGGAGCGGACCTGGGGATAGGAGACATCCCGGAGGAACAGACAACGGGTCTAGAGTCGTAGTCCTACGACAGACGAAGGTTGAATGAAGAGAGTTTACGTGGGAGGTTTACCGTGGTCTCACTCGTAAGATTTACGTTTAGACTAGTACGGAGGACTGGGACGAATTTGGGGAGTCTTCGTGGGACAAGACGGAGTTCCGTCTTAGATTCGACTAAAGGAGACGGCCTCAGGACGGTCGGGGAGATTGCAGGAGACGAGGGTCCGAAGAGAAACGGAGGACGAGTACAGTGGAAGTCGAGCTCGACAAGGGAAAGAATAGGTAGGAGTCGGTGTGAGAACATTTTTAATATGAGTCTAAAAGTTACTCTCGAATCTTATCATTAATCCTTATCACCCCGAAGTTAAAGTTTAAGGACTCGTCCTTTACTACGGATCAACGTTTTGGTCCGTGAAGACTGGGATGGGACTACCCTGGGGTCTCGGGACCCGGGGATCCAGACGGTTTGTCTGTCTCTTTCTGAACACCCCTCTGACACTCACCGGGCCCTCCTTTCACGTTTCTACTCGGGTAAGATAGTTGAGATTACCGGGGGTCTCTTATCTTGTGTCTAACAGTTGACCCTTCCGTAGAGTAGGGACGGGAAACACAGTGACTGCCGAGTCGCCCTCCTCCGCAGTCTCGAGCCGAGGGGTCGAGAGCCATACGACAAGAGAGGTGAAACTGTGCACGGAGTTTCGAGGTTTCGGTCACGTCCTTCCGCCGTGGTCACATCTCACGTCTGTACGACGTGCATCGTTGAAAGTCCTCCCACTCATATGCACACTCCGGTGGACCTTGGTCTTTGATGTAGGGAGGTGTAGAGTCCTGGAAGAAAGTCTACAGAAGACAGGACTAAGCCCGTCTTACCTTGAAACGTCGGTCTCAGTTTCCCGTAGAGTTTCGACTCCGAGTCCGAAACGACGTGAAACGACGTGAAAGAGTTCGTGTCGTAGGGACCACCAGGGGAAAGACGGGTTCGAGAGTCCAAATATATAACCAGGTATCCTTATACCTGGTCCTTTTTGGAATAGTTGACATTCACTTCGGTCGAAAGGGATTCCTCCGGTAAGAGTGAAATACCGACCGGCACCCTGGCTCGCCGTGATGGGGGGTCCTCTCCTGACCCCTTCCTACCTATTTTCCTCAGTACCTTGGAGCCCCGACCTATCTGACGTAGGGAGTCCCAGTGTGGAGGAAACCTTCGATTCGACTAGTTGTGCCCCGATATTTTGGAGGTACACACGAAGGTCGTGGTCCCACGAGTAAGAAGGGTCTCGTCAGGGAGGTGGACGTCAGTCGTTAAAGAAGAAGGGAAGTTCGGGTCTGTGTGAAGGGACACTAAGAGGAAGACAGGTCGTCCCGGGGTGTCTTGTAGGTAGAGTCCTGAACCGGTAAAGACTGGAGAAAACATATGTAATCGAGAAAATGACCACTCGTGTTGGGACTTTCCTCCCACGACAAGAACTAAGGAAGGGTCCTCTCCTTTGACTCCGAGTCTCGCCCTCACTGAACGGGTCATTCACCGTCTCGTCCGTACCCCACTGGTTGACGGTCCGACCCCCTGGCCTGCCGCACGTCGAGTCGTCCCGATACCTCGGAGTCGTCCCTGGCGACGTCGTCTCGCCGTGCCGCCTTCGCGGAGGGTACGTAAAGTAGACCCCGGAGGGTGACCCTGTCGTGTCCGGACCTGGTACCGTACTGTCACGGAGCTGAGGTGTATGTTAAACCGCAGGACCGGTCGGGAAGTTGTAACTAGAAAGACTTTGTCAATAAATCGCGAATCTGTTGGACACGTGTCGACCTCCCGACCCGTCACCCCTGTTCACAGGGACCCGAGTCTCCGGGACAAATCGTTTTGTTTTCGGGAAGTCACTTAAGCTAGATGGGGGACGTCTTCCGACCGACCGGTCGTAGGTACAAAAGGACAGTGTTTGTCCAGTAGTGTCAGAAGGAAATCGGTGTACGGGAAGAATTGTGTGAGGACGGGCCCCTCCTCAATAAGAGAGGTCTGTGGAGGTCGTTACAAAATTGAAGAGATTCTGACTACGTAGTCCCTGTAACAGTCCGTGCGGACGTGAATGGACAGGGACGGACCTACCCTAAAATCCTCACCCTGTTCTGGTCGTCACAGGACAGGACGTCGATGGTGTCGCCGATGGTACGTTGGAGCTCCGTGAGAAACTCTACGGACTTCCGACCTTCGTCCCAGGTCTCCCTACCTCACCTCCGTCCCGTGGCCCTTCTTACCAGGTTTCATCCCCGAGGTTAAGTCTCTACACGACTTTGGAGAGGATGGACTTCGTCACCTGTCACTCTTGACTTTCCTCGTCTGGGTTGTCCTTCACCCTCTCGTCCCGGTCCTGACCCCACTCGACTTCCTCCGTGAGTGGACCCCAGGTTTCAAATTCTTCCACGGGGGTTTGGGTCATTAGCTCTATTCAAGTCAAGTCAGCGAGTCGACACAGGCTGAGAAACGTTGGGGTACTTAGCGTCGTGCGGTCCGGAGGGACAGGTAGTGGTAGAGGGTCTCAAGTGAGTCTGAGCCGCAAGTAGCTCAGGCACTACGGTAGGTCGGTAGAGTAGGAGCCAGCAGGGGAAGAAGAGGACGGGGGTTGGGGAGGGTCGTAGTTTCAGAAAAGGTTACTCAGTTGAGAAGTGTACTCCACCGGTTTTATGACCTCAAAGTCGAAATCGTGGTAAGGAAGGTTTCTTTAGGGTCCCAACTAGAGGAAGTCTTGCCTGTCCAACCTAGAGGAACGTCAGGTTCCCTGAGAGTTCTCAGAAGAGGTTGTGGTGTCAAGTTTTCGTAGTTAAGAAGCCGCGAGTCGGAAGAAGTGTCAGGTTGAGAGTGTAGGTATGTACTGGTGACCTTTTTGGTATCGGAACTGATCTGCCTGGAATCGGCCGTTTCATTACAGAGACGAAAACTTATACGATAGATCCAACCAGTATTGAAAAGAAGGTTCCTCATTCACAGAAAATTAAAGTACCGACGTTAGTGGTAGACGTCACCAAAACCTCGGAGTTTTTTATTTCAGACTGTGACAAAGGTGACAAAGAGGTAGATAAAGGGTACCTCACTACCCTGACCTACGACACTAGAAGCAAAAGACTTACAACTCGAAATTCGGTTGAAAAAGTGAAAGGAGAAAGTGAAAGTAGTTCTCCGAAAAATCAAGGAGAAGTGGAAGACGGTATTCCCACCACAGTAGACGTATAGACTCCAATAACTATAAAAAGGGCCGTTAGAACTAAGGTCGAACACAAAGAAGTTCAGGTCGCAAAGAGTACTACATGAGACGTATACTCAATTTATTCGTCCCACTGTTATATGTCGGAACTGTATGAGGAAAAGGATAAACCTTGGTCAGACAACAAGGTACAGGTCAAGATTGACAACGANGTAGTGGAGGTGATCGAAACAAACATCACTACGAAAGATTCCGGGTGAACTGGAGTGTAAGGTTCTACAGACCGAGATCTACTCACTAGTGTAGTAGCACTAATAGGTCCAGCACTTCTAGGAAAAACATGTCAAGAAGACACATAAGAACGGTAGAGAAGAATTATAGAAGACGAAGACAATCCAGGTATGGTAAAGACAGGAAATAGTTCGGGTAGAAACGTACTTTACAAGGGAACCATAGAGATTAAAAGAACTTCTCTAGAGATCAGAAAGGGTAAGACAAGAAAAGGAGATAAAGAAACGTGACTAGCGACTTCTTCCGAACGAGTAGAGAAGAACGATAAGAAACCTTGAGACGTAAGTCTACGAACATAGAAAGGAAAAGAGGAACCGAAAAGCGAAGAGAAGAAAAGTGTCGATAAACATTCCGAAAGGGTCTGTCGGTAAAACTGAAAAACGTAAAGAAAAGGTACCCCTACCAGAACTAGGGACAGAGGACATGTTACAGTGCTTGGAGTAAGGTATCAAGTAGTTCGTGAGATAGATAATGTAGATCCGGGAATTTAGATAAAGAGTGAAGGTGTTCATGGGACCCATTTTATAGTGTTGATTTTGTGTTTCATTTGTTTCTATTCCAGGATATTTCGACCTTAATCTCACTCCGTTCACTCCGGTTCAGGACGATAGGTGTCAATCTAGGACAGAAAAAAAAAAAACCGACAAGTCGGATACCTCAGAATCAAGACGTTGGTCCCTAGTTTGGGTCCGGGGTACGTCACCTTCGAACCCTAGGGTTAGTGACCTTACGGTCCTTTCAGTGACCTAAGACAGAAATGATTTTAAAAATAAAACAAGTGATACCTACAAAAACGTAAGGAAAACTAAAAATTTTTAGTGACACAATTCTATAATAGACACCATTTCCGGAGTGACGGAGTGGGATCAGACCCCGGACCTTCCCTCCTCCCCAGGATCACTTTTGTAGTAGTGCACTGTTCAGTGATCCTCTGTGTCCAAGTGATTTGACGTCCCTAAGGAGAGTCGAGACTATCTCGGTCTAAGTCGAAAATGTTCTCAGACGTCGTACGTCTAACGAGAACCCCTCGTGTCTACGGTCCGTGTATGTACCCGGAGGATGTAAACCCCCACTGTCACCGAACCTCCACCGGGGGTAGAGAACCGGAGAGAGTCCGACCGACGATTCCCCTCACCTCACCTCCCCTCGCCTCCCCCGCCCGCCCCTTCTCCGACCGTCAAAACGTTCCGACCTCGTCCTTACCGTCTAATCGACATTAACGGACTTCGACTCTTCGACAACTATTTACAATGATTATTAGTTGGAAGTCTAGACTGTGGTCGAGTCCGACCCTAATGACAAAACTTACCTTTAGCTTGGGTTTGGTCATTAATGGGGCCACTCGCTACGGTCAGAGTGAGACCTCGGACAAGATCCGTCCCTTTGCCGTGGACGTACAGTCACAGTCGGGAAATCGATCCCATAAGACGTTCTTCGGGAAAGGGTTCTCTTGTTCGGAACACGACCGGACCGGAGGTGACTAGGACGCCCTGTCAGTTATCTTTATGGGTAAGAAGAAGGTTCTTTGCAGGTGGGCTACGTGTCGAAGATTTGTTTTAGTCTGGAGTCTGGAGTGACCGTGACAGGTAGGGGAGACCCAACCTAACCCAGGAACGACTGTAGAAGGACTCGGTAGTCTTCGTCGACGTACCACCTACCTCCAGTAGGGGTTGTGGTTACATCGGGAGATTCGGAGACAGACCCTGGGGACCCCCCGGTGTGTCAACAAGGGACAATCTGACGTACCGAGAACCTTACCCGACTCGGTCCTGGTCCTCTCTCCCTACTCCGCCGGTGTCCGCGATCTCGGGTGGGGTCGGACACGGTAGGGAGTATTCGAGTAAGAACGAGGGCCATGGTCCGTTCTCGGTCCTTCGACCAAGAGGGACCTATGTTCGTCTTGAGAGACCGGGAGCGGACACAGAGGAGTCGTGGGGAGTAGGGTAGATCTCTTGGGGATCTTACAACCGGGGTGGATCATGTCCTGTCTCACCCTGGTCGAGGGAAGGGTCCCGGGTGAGCACAGGTCCAGGAAGAGGGAGGGGAAGGTGGGGTGAGGTAAGGGGGTAGGGAACTTAGGGGCGTGGAAAGGAAGGGTCGTCCGATCGACCTATGATTTCTTTGTGGTCTGTGTGGTGTCACCATTTGTCAATACCGTTCTAACAGAGAATAGACGTACAGTAGAGGGTGGTTTGGGGAAGACGGGGAGACGACACGGTCCGGGACATCGGGTCTCCTCTTTTTTAGTTGGCGGGAGTTCGACGGGACGACCCCTCCTCCTCTTCATCCGTCCCCTACAGTCTAGTAGTGTTGACGTACAACAGGGACTACCGGAGAGGGGTGTTGGGTTCATTTTACGGGACTTGATGGTCAGGTAGGATTTCCTCTAGTCAGTACCCACAAGAAACCTTCCTAACTACAACTTCGACTTTGAGGTTATGAAACCGGTGGATACGCTTCTCGACTGAGTAACCCTTTCTGGGACTACGACCCTTTCTGACTCCCGTCCTCTTCTTCCCCTGCTGTCTCCTACTCTACCACCCTACCGTAGTGGTTGAGCTACCTGTACCCAAACCCACCTGAGGCCCTCAACCACTACCTGTCCCTCCGGACCACACGACGTCAGGTACCCCAGCGTTTCTTAGTCTGTCCTGACTCGTCGACTTGTCTTGACTTGTTTCAGACCTCCACAGCCATGCGACGGAGTCCCCCGTCTATTTCGAACAGTCCGGATCACCCTAAGTCTCATACACACTATCAGACTTATCAGTGTCAGAAACTCCGGCCTTGACCTCGCACTTGTCTCCCGTTCACCGTCTTGTGTGTCCCGGGAGGGGTCTCCCTCGGTCATGGAGTTCCCACGGTGGATCACCGTCACGTCGTCCTGACGTCGAGACAAAAGTCCGGGACGGCAAAAGAGAGACGAGGACAGGAAAGAGATTTTGTCTGGGGACTTGAGTTGACACGTTTCCTCTTGGTTCCTTTTTCCGAATCAAAACAAAAACTTCTGAGTTCCGAATCTCTTTTCTCCCGTGTCCCCGGGGTCCAGACGGTATCGCATCGTCCGTCCCCTCCTCGGAAAAGAGACCTCGAGGGGCTGAGGAAGGTCCCGAATGAACGCGGGAGATTAATGGACGAGTGAGTCATCACAGAGGGGTGACGTGGCGACCCTGGAGATCGCGAGGATCAGACCGGGTGTCCCTCTCCACTGCCCTTCGGGGGTGGGGACGGCACTATCTACACCCCCAGGGCCTCTTCGACACGATGGTAGTGGATTGAACAGAGCAAGGACCCCGGATCCTTCCCGAGTGAAAGACGAACCCCAGTCTGTGTCCACGACGTCCGTGAGTCGGGAGTCGAGAATTTATAGGATAGCTGAGGCTTTACGGACAACGGGGAGTAGTAAAAGGAGAGAACAGTCTCTTTCTTCATCACTCCTCTGTTCTCCACTTACCAGGGGTCTCATTTCAAGGGTCCACACGTCTCGTGAGTCGGTTCCCACTCGGTCCACACACAGATACGTTTACAGCCCCCTCTCCTTCTGTCGACACCTCTCACTTCCTCTCGGAAGGGACCCCATTTCGAAAAGAATTTCCCGGTCTGTCATGCATGAAATCCAAACGTTCGCCTTGACACACGTTGAGACTCCAACATTGACTTTCGTCGGTGTCGATTATACATTTGTTTGTCCGTAGGGACCCGAGACAGTATGATAAATGTTTTTGTCCGACGGTCGGGCGACCGGTATCAAACGTGTGGTCAGTTTTGAACGACGCGTGGTCTCTCCGCCAGGTGAGAGGTGGTGGGTCCTGAACCGGGTCCTTATTAGAGTAGGGGTTCCGACGGTCGTTCATGTCTACGAGTTACCTGATGGTCAGGTGACGAGGGGACGGTGGGTCCCCCTCCGGCCCCACCACAGTGTCCCAATTCTACGTCCCCGACCTCATCCCTTCCAGTCTCACCACTCTGCGAACCGGTTAACCCAGGGGGTCTAGAGTCAGGACGGGAGGAGAGGGGAGGTGGGTTTGTGAGTTGTGAGTGGACTTCCCTCTCCGAGAGGCTTCGTCGTCGATGAGGGGGTGGAAGGGGTCCCCCTAGAGAGAGGGAGATCGACTACGGGGAGGTCGGGGAAGGTCTCGTCCTTTGGGGGTTTCGGTCCTCCCCCCTCCCCTGACTTGACCGGGTTCCTGTGCGTCAGCGGCAGCCTGTCTACTGTGGGGTCCCTTCCGCTCCACCGGACTCGCCCCTTCTGCCCATTGGGTCGTGGCCCGGGGTGTCCGGATCCTCGCCGGTCCGACCTTGGCTGGGGTCGAGGCGCTCGCGTCCGGCCCGCCTTGGGGTGGGCCAGGGGCAGGACCCTGTGTCGTGGTCTCAGACGCGGTCGGAGGGATGGGGCCGGGGACATAGAGGCGTCCACCGCAGAGGTCTTCAAGCGCTCAGTGGTCGAGCCCGTCCCGGGACCCGCGAGGTCAATGTGATTTTCACTCTGGGTCGTTCTACCATAGTTCCGGAGAGCCTCCGTCGCGACCGAGTAGGTTGTAACTACGCCGGTGCCTGACGGGTCTCGGGGAGCTCCGCACCTCCTACGTCCCAGGGCCGAGGCTGAGGAAACCCTACCCGCCCCCACCCCACCACCCAGGCGGGGGAGGAGTGGCGGGTCGGGTGGCAGTGTGGACGTGGAACTAGATTCGCCCGTAGACCCCGCCCCTCAGTCCCTCCCATCACCGAGTCACCCAGTCCGCCCACGAAGATGTCGGGTGGTCGAGGCGTCTATCACGGGTCCGTTCCACCACAGTCTCGTCCGAGGACCTGGTTGGTACGAATCAGAATCCGGTTCTGTTTCCCGTTACCTTGGCCAGAAGGGACCGAGTCCTACCTCCCGTGTCTACACGTAGAGTGGGTCCGTGTACGACCTCGTCTTAGAGGGTCTCCCCTGGGTCCGAGTCGACTGTAAATAGATGACTGTTTGGTGGTTAAAACCGTCCTATTTCCTTAATAGGGTCCCCGGGGTCGAACCGTCAACAGGAGGTTCGACACCCGTGTCGTCCGGGAAGGAAGGAGGAGACCAGTGTCTATACAGAGACAGAGTCCCAGAAAGACGAAAACGAATTTACGTAGGTTATTATAATCCCGAAGGGTCCATCGAGTCGCCATTTTATAGGCGGACGACTACGTCCTCTGGGCCCAAACTAGGGACCCAGTCCTTCTAGGGAGCCTCCTCCTTTAACCGTTGGGTGAGATCATAAGAACGGTTCCTTTAAAGTACCTCTCTCCTCGGACCTTCCGACATCAGGAACCCCGACGTTTCGTTGACTGGTGTATGATTTATCTTTATGTAGGTCATTGGGATGGACCCTTTGGGGTCACTGACTACTGAAGTTTGGACTCACCCTCATTCAGGATTGAAGGAGTTCTTCAGGAACAGGTGTCGGTACTGACTGAAAAGAGGGGCGGGGGATTAGTGGGACTCGGAGTTAGTAAGGTCGAGGCACCCTCTGTCTGGTAAGGTATGAGTGGTGGAAGGAGGTCTCGAGAGGAGGTGACTGGGGACCTGGTAGAGAGTGGAAACTGGGTGTGTCAGGTCGAGAGATCTAGACATGTCGATGTTTAAGTAGAATTTTTGTCTTCTTAGTCGTCGTCGATATACGATTTTCGAGACCTTGTTTCGTCCAGAAGTTAGTGGATAGAGACCGCCGGTGACGTCGGAGGGGACGGGTCGTTGGGGATTCGACCCCGACGGTACCGGTCCCAGTGTTAGGGTCGGGGGGGAGGCGGAGGAGAGAGGTGGGGTCGGAAGGGTTAGTGTCTCGTGTGTGACTCTGGTGTCCGGTACATGAGTGTCTTGTGGTCTTGATATTCTCACGAAGTCATGGGTCAGGTGAAAGAAGATGATGTCCCCTTTATCCGGGTCTCTTGGTTCCCTGATCGGGTCTTTGTCTTACCCTTACTTACCCCACCTGAGTTTAGGATCTGAGGACTGAGGGAATTGTCACGAGACACGTTGTGTAGTATTTTGGTACATATCTGTCGTCTTCCTAGGGTAGGAATAAAACCGTATTCGACGAACACTTGAGTGTTCGATGTCACTAGTCGGGGGTCCGGACCAGACGGGACGAGGTCGAAGAGACGACTAAGACCGGGTGGTCGTGACCCCTGACCCTAATTGACTGAGTAGGAATGTCTAACGAGACGACACCAGAGAGTTGTCACTACCGTACCCAGGTTCAGGAGTTTTTCCCCAGGACTACATGAACACCTAAGAGGTGACTTCGGGTCACCACTCCGGATCGGGGTCAGGAAGAACCCCTTCGACTTGGAACAGTGGGTGTGGAGTCCGTGACCTATTCCAAGAACCGAGAGTTCAGGTAGACGGGGACCGAGTCTCAAGGATGTCGACACGGGAGAGTAGGTGAACCAGAGTTGACCACGGATGACCCAGAAGTAATCGGAGACATTGGGGACCTGATGGAGGGAGGTACATGAGGACTGGGTAGAGACGGAGGAGGGAAAGGACGGGTGAGAGGAGTGTCTCGAAGAGGACGGACCCAGTGGTGTGGACAGGGACACGGATCCTTACCAGGTTGAAAGTCTAAGGGAACCTCTCTTATGAGGACTATAATCATCTCTCGGGACGGTGTACGGTCAAGTATTACTGTTGTCGATTGTGAATTTATCGTGAACGATACACGGTTCGTGACAGGGTTCGTGAGCCGTAAATAATTCGGAGGTATATAATTAAGAAAATTGGGAGTGTTGTTACGATACTCTACTCATGATGATACAGGTAGAATTTCTATTCCTTTACCTCCGAGTGTTGTCAATTCCTCGAAAAGGTTCTAGGGTGTCCATGACACGTTCACTAGACTTGTGGCACTCCTTTTTCGGTTTCAAGTCCTTGTAGATCTGCACCAAGACCGACGGGGGGTGGACGACAAGGGTGGGGGAGGGGTGGTTTTCCTACACCAAAACGACTGTAGCTCGATGCAAGTTCTTGTCCCCCTCTGATTAAAACGAGGGACGCTGTCCTCCCGGACGAAAAACCTTTGTCTTCGTGTAAAAAACACTCACAGTGCAAGAGAGACGTACCATTTCATTCGGAATTTATGTTTTTCCGATAAAAATGTTCTTAAACCGACGAAAGAGTTCAACTGTCTTTGGATGGACCCGTCTCATGACGGTCTTCGAAGTACGGGACACACCGTTGGTTTCTCGTTTTATACGACACTCCCGGGGTCGGTCACACCGGGGAACAGTGGTTGTTAGAGGTCCGGTTAATTCAATCCTTTAAGTAAGATAGATTAGGATATCACCTATACACACACCAGATAAAGACGCTTAGGTGTCGGGTGGACTTTCCCATGTGTTCGTAATAGAGTCGGTTAAAAGTGTTCTGGGAAGTGATATTCTTTTAGTAGTGGGGTAAAATGTCTACCCCTTTGATTCTGACGACGACGACGATTCAGTACAGTCAGCCCAGGCTGAGACACGCTGGGGTATCTGTCGTCGGGTGGTCCGAGGGGGCAGGGACCCTAAGAGGTTCGTTCTTATGACCTTACGTAACGGTAAAGGAAGAGGTCACATCCTTTCACTTTCACTTCGACGAGTCAGCGCAGGCTGAGAAGAACTGGGGTACCTGACACCGGATGGTCCGAGGAGACAGGTTCCCTAAAGGGTCCGTTCTTACCCTTTTCACCCAACGGTGCCGGAAGAGGGTTTGATTCTGATTTCTTCTAATTTATAGATGAACTATGTGAAGATTTGACAAGTTGGAAACAAAGAAAATAAAAGTGTTCACCGTCATACTAAAAAATATTAGTTGGTTTTGTTCTTCCTAAAAGGGAATGACACGAGGTAAACGTGTCGATCATTCTCCACCTCGACGCTGAACTTGGTCCAGACAGATTATGGTTTCGAGTTCAAGACGGGGAAAACATAGTAGAGTCACTCGGTCAGGGAACCCTCAGTGTCGAGAAGGATTGTACAAATCATGTCCAGCAAAGACCGAAGGGAAAGGAACAGAGGGTAAGTTTTGAATATTGTTTCAACGTCATTAGTTTTGTCACTGTATGTCCGTATTCCTATCTGTATATCTGGTTACCTTATCTTGATTTGCAGGTCTTTATTTAGGTATATAGATACCAGTTAGCTAATTTAACTCTATACCAGTTGACTAAAAAGTATTCTCACGATTCAGGTAAATTACCCCCTTTCTTGTCAGAAAAATTGTCTACACGATCTTGTTAACCTAAAGGTTTTCTTTACTCCAACGTGAGGGTGGAGTGTAGTATATGTTTTTCATTGAGTTTTATTTAGGTACTGGATGCATATTCCAGATTTCGGTTGTCAATCTTCCTTAGTCACCGTTTAGAAGTACTGTAACCTAAACCGTTACCTAAATATTTATTCTGTGAATTTCGTATTTGTTTTCTTTTTCCCTATTTAAATTGAAACAGGTTCAATTTTGGACAACACGAAGTTTCTTATAATAGTTTTTTCACTTGTAAACATATGACAACTACCATGATTATATTTAATCATGTCGGTAACACCCTTTGTCTTACCTTTAAGTAGTTTTTTAGACTTTATCTTGATAGTATACTACATCGTTAGGTTGAAATCTCATATAGGTCTTTTTTTTACCTTAGACCTAGAGTTTCCCTATAGAGGTGGGAGTACAAGTGACGTCGTAGTAAGTGTTGTCGGTTCTATACCTTTGTTAGATTTACAGACACCTGGTTATGTACCGATTGTTACTCTTTAAAATATAGAGATAGATATCGATATTCCCTTATTGTAAGTCAGAAATTTTTCTTCCCTTAAGACGGTAAACCCTGTTGTACCTATTTAGACCTTCTGTAATACGATTGACTTTATTCGGTCGTCTCTTTCTTTTTATGAGATAACATAGTGAATATATAATGAGATTGTGTCAGTTTCGGTGACTTCGTCTCTCCTCTTACCACTAACCGTCCCCGACCCCTTACCCCTCTTACTCTCGACAACCAATTTTCCATGTTTCAAAGTCTATACGTTCTTGCTTAGGACTTCTAGATTACATGTCGTACCCCTGATGTAAATAGTTGAGACATAACTTAAGAACTTAAACGATTTTCTGATATAGAATTCACGAGAGTGGTGTTTTTTTCTTTTTCCTTTCTTTTACCATTGATACGCTCCGCGTACCACTATCCATTACAATTAATCGAACTAACACCAGTAGTAAAGTGTCATATTTACATATAGTTTGTAGTACAACATGTGGAACACGACACGAATCGACGAGTCCACGGAGACTGAGCAACGTTGGGATACCTGATATCAGGTGATCCGAGAAGACAGGTACCCTAAGAGGTCCGTTCTTATGACCTCACCCAATGGTACGGGAGGAGCTCCCCTAGAAGGACTGGGACCCTACCTTGGACGTAGAGAATACAGAGGACGTAACCGTCCACCCAAGAAATGGTGATCGCGGCGGACCCTTAGGGGGTGAGTATCCATATATAAGTTTCCTTGACTTTTGTCCCTGATCTTGTTTTGCAACGTGTCGTCGTAAAAGTGTCATTGGTTTTCCACCTTTGTCGGGTTCACAAGTAGTTGTCTAATTGCCTATTTATTTTTCGTCATATAGGTATATTACCTTACAACAAAGTGGTGTTTTCCTTACTTCCCTAAAGGGACCACCAAGACACCAATTCTGAGGTGTGAGAGTTACGCCCCCCAGACCCAAGTTATGGGTCAGTCCCTCGATCTAGGGTGTACAACGTTGATTTCTAGGACGTATGACGTTGACTCTGGTCCGTGTCGGTTTATTTATTAAAAAATTTTTTTAAACAAATTTTTTTTTTCTTTACTTTAGAGTATGTACGATGTTGTATCTACTTGGAACTTTTGTGATAGGATTCACTTGATTCGGTCTGTGTTTTCTTTTTTATAACATACTAAGGAGAATATATGTTATAGATGTTATCTGTTTAACTATCTCTGTCTTTCATTCACAACCCTCCAATCTCCACGACCCTCTTCTCCCATTACTCCTCAATAAACAATTACTCGTGTGTCAAAAACAAACCCCCACTACTTGTCAAAGTCTTTAGACGTCACCATTACCAATGTGTTTTGACACTGACATTAACTACGATAACTTAATATGTGAATCCTTAGTGGTTTTACCGATTAAAATACAATGTATATAAAACACACACACGAGTCAGCGAAGTCACCACAGGTTGAGACGTTGGGATACCTGACATCGGGAGGTCCAAGGAGACAGGTCCCCTAAGAGGTCCGTTCTTGTGACCTCACCCAACGGTCCGGGAGGAGATCCCCTAGAAGGGCTGGGTCCCAAATTTTGGAGTAGATAATACAGAGGACGTGACCGTTCGTCCAAGATCGCGGTGGGCCCTGCGAGTTTAACTAGATGTCAGGATTTGTTTTAGGGTCATCCGAAAACAAAACGAAAACATCTTGAACTTATAGAGTAACATTTTAATTACACTTTAAAATCTTTTCCTGGGTCTTATCTGTTTTGGAACTTTTACTTGTAGGACCATACAGGTCCCGAACCTACTCTCCGGGAGAGGTTTAGTAGGAAGAGTGTACCAAGACTGGGGTGTGAGAGGTTCTTTGGTGGCCTAAAATGGACGGCACATCGAACTAAGACCCAACCTCTACCCGGGCTCCGTCCTGGTGTTTGTGATATTATTGACCTTTCTTTAGAAGTGTCAACACCTCATTATCTACTCATGACACCAAACTTTTTCTTTTTTTTTTTTTTCTTGGTTCAACTTCCAGGATTTGATGGACTAAAATTCTGAGTATTTCGATATCATCAATCCTGTCACACCGTAACCACAGTTATTTATGTTCTAGTCCGAAGGGACCACCGAGTCACCATCCCTTAGGTGGACAGCTACGTCCTCTGTGCACAAGCTGGGGACGAGTCCCTTCCAGGGTGTACGACGGCTCGTCGATCCAGGTACACGGCGCTGATAACTCGGACACGACATCTTAGAACCTCAATGCTGAGGGCTCGGGTGCGTGACGTCGATGACTTCGGACGTCCAGGATGTCAGACACGGGGTGTTCTCTTCGGCGGCGTTACTCTTCGGCTGTGGGACGTTGATCTCTCGTCGGGGGTGAGTGGCGCTCACNCTGGTGTTTGTGATATTATTGACCTTTCTTTAGAAGTGTTAACACCTCATTATCTACTCATGACACCAAACTTTTTCTTTTTTTTTTCTTGGTTCAACTTCCAGGATTTGATGGACTAAAGTTCTGAGTATTTCGATATCATCAATCCTGTCACACCGTAACCACAGTTATTTATGTTCTAGTCCGAAGGGACCACCGAGTCACCATCCCTTAGGTGGACAGCTACGTCCTCTGTGCACAAGCTGGGGACGAGTCCCTTCCAGGGTGTACGACGGCTCGTCGATCCAGGTACACGGCGCTGATAACTCGGACACGACATCTTAGAACCTCAATGCTGAGGGCTCGGGTGCGTGACGTCGATGACTTCGGACGTCCAGGATGTCAGACACGGGGTGTTCTCTTCGGCGGCGTTACTCTTCGGCTGTGGGACGTTGATCTCTCGTCGGGGGTGAGTGGCGCTCACTTCCTTTCGGGTACGTCGTTGTTTCTGGGTCCTGTCGGTTTTTTTTATTGAGTGATTTTTTTATTAAACAAGTTTTCTGTCTGTTCTAGTTGTCTTGTCTCTTATGTCTTTATTTGTGTGTCTGTGTACTATTTCCTCGTTTTTCATCAGGAAGGTTGTTTACCACGACCTTGTTGACTTATAAGTAAAATTTTTTACTTGCAGTATGGTATATGTTTTCAATTGAGTTTTACCTCGTGTCTGCGTTTTACAATTTGGATTTTGGTCTTTTGAGAATCCTCTCTTGGAAACAGTGGAACTCAATCCGTTACTAAAAAATCTATACTGAGGTCTTCATTTTAGGTATTGTCGTCTTTCACTATTTAACCTGACGTAACTTTCACTTTTGAAGACGAGAAGTTTTATGTATTCTCTTACTTTTTTTTTTTTCGGTGTCTGAACCTCTTTTATATACGTTCAGTGTATAGACTATTTCCTTACATAGGTCCTATACGTTTCTTGAGGGTTTTAAGTTGTTATTCCCTCTTGGGTTAAATTTTTACCCTGGGGTTTCCTCTGTATATCTACCGTTTATTCGTGTACTTTTCCATGAGTCATTTATTTACGTTAAATTTTTAGTGTTACTCTATGATGATGTATGGATGATCTTACCGATTTTACTTTCTCTGACTGGGATATTTCAAACACTTTCCTATACCTTCTTAACCCCGAGACGAACGTTCTTACATTTGACGTGTCAAAGAATTTTTTCAATTTGCATGTGGATGGCATACTAGGTTGGTCAGACGAAGATTCACACAAATGGCGACTCTTTATTTTTGTGTACAGGTGTCTTTGTGAATATGTCAGTGTTTCGAAATCAACGTTATCGGTTTTTCACCTTTAGTGGGTTCACAAATGGTAGTCTATTACCTGATTGTTTGATACTGTAGATTTATATTACCCTATAATGAGTTGATTTTTTCTTTACTTGACGTCTAGGTACATTTTTGTACCTGCTTATAGTCTCACTGATACGACGTACTTTCTTTGGTCTGGTTTTTTCTTATGTATGACTTACTCAGGGTAAGATGTGTTAAGATCCTTTACGTTTCTTTAGTCTGGTCATCAAGGGACTCCTACCCCTCTCATCCTGAACCACCCCCTCCCCCTCAACCCTCATTCATAAGGGTCCACCCGAAGGGTCCACCACGATCACCAATTCTTGGACGAACAGTTACGTCCTCTACATTCACTACGTCCAAACTAGGGACCCATCTCTTCTAGGGACCCCCCTCCCGTACCGTTGCGTGAGGTCATAAGAACGGACCTCTTGGGGTACCTGTCTCCTCAGACCACCTGACATCAGGTACCCCGACGTTTCTCAGTTTGTACTGACTTCACTGACTCGTGTCGTGTAATAATTCTCCGTGTTCCTTTGCGAACGGAGACACGACAAGGGTTTATCTGTGACCCGAGTAAGAATTGACGTCCTGGAAAAATGAGCGATAAGGAGAAGGTACCTTGTCAGAAGGGTAATCGGTGTGCTAAGTGAGAGACCGAGAGGAGTCCAGAGACGACTTTGTAGTGGAATAGTCTTTCGCAACGGGACTGGTGTGATATATCATGTCGTATGAGTGCTGGTGGGGTTGGGGGTACATCAGTCTGAGACAGGAATATGACGAAATAAAAAGAAGACATGTGATTGGTCTAGTACAAAGTGAATCGTGACTATGTATGTATTTATATACATACATATATATTTTTTTATCTGGTTCTATAATATATATATACTAATGTTAATAATGTATATATAAATGTATATATATATTATCAAACCAGATACAAATAGAGGGGGTTGATCTCACATTCTTGAGACCCTGGTTCATGAAACAAGATAAGTGACGAGACAGAGGGTACGGATTTTGTAACAGACCGCAAATCTTCTACGAGTTATTTATGTATAATTTACTTACTTGGATGAGTTCTCCGTCCACGTTAATAGTAATAGAAAAAACATCGATCTTCAACAGTGATGAGATGTCAATGTATTAGTCGTTGACTCCCTCGACCCGAAGATCCAGTCCAGTGAAACCGAGGTTTTAGGTTCAAGACTTGTTAATATGATGTATCAGAGTCTCCGACCCTCCAGTGTGAGTGTTTATCTATTAGTATGTTGGTCCAGCCGTTTCACTGATTTGCACTCTTATGTTTAGTTAAATGAGGAAAACCTCTTTTTAGACAGTTGTTAGGGGTTTAGACTTTGATTCTTGGGGAGAAGATTAGTTTATTAGTTAGTACTCTTTTTCTTACAATAGACCCTGAAAGGACCACCAGGTCACCGATTGTGAGGTGTAAAGGTCACGTTCCGCGGACCCAAGTTAGGGACCAGTCCCTTAATCTAGGGTATACGGTGTTGATTCTCAAACGTGTAACGTTGACTTCTAGGGTGTACGGTACTCCTTCTAGCTTCTGGGGCGCATGACGTTCATTCTGACCCGTGTCGGTTTATCTATTTACTTACTTATAAAAATTTCTATATTTTATTTTTATTTCAAATTTTTTCACAACAGAATTCCTACAAATAGTACCTTACCGAAGATTGTCTTTCTACACCTTTGTTACTTTTTCAGGGGTGTTCCCTCACTGACTTCACGTCCTCTTCACTACACCTCCGGCCTTCGATGTCTTTCAGTTCGACCTACACTGACTAAAAAGAGTTTCCGTCATAGTAAACGAATCTCAGACCCCTGTACCCCTTTCCCAGATCACTCTACTCAGAACTCATGCTACGAAACCTTTTCGACAACACCCTTTACTCTCACTTCCATTGGGTCCTCTTTACTTCTCTAACTCTCCCTACCTCTATCGGTTCGACGCTACTTGTGGTACTTTCACTCCTGTTGGGCGTGTCGACACACCAAATACACTATCCCAAGACCGCGGTTGTATTCTTTCCACCCATCTCTAGGTCTGTCCCGATCCCACCACCACTCGTACACATTCCTTTATGGTTCACTACCCTCACTCACTAAGTTTACTAGAGGGTACACCAGGACCGACCCTTCGATTCTTCTTTCCGGTCCTTTCCCGACGTCTCTTATACGTCTGTACTCCGTGATTTCCTGTGCTATCATAGTAGGATCTCCTACCCTACTAGTACACATACTGTCGTCTTCAGTTCGTTAAGGTCCAGAGTTGTAGATCCGTACATAGGACATTTATTGACTTCTCTTCGGAGATCTTATCCTTCCAGACCTTTAACCTTCCTCGTGATCAAATCAGTAATGTACCCGTAGTTTTCGAGATCCCTATTACTGACCTCGGAGTTATCTATGTTCCATCAATCGGTTCACGGTTCAACAACTCTGGTGTACCTCAATTACTATGAAACACGGTCAATAAAACCTATATAGTAGCGTAAAATAGAAGGATTATTAGTCAACATCTCCATTTCTGTCTGTCTACTTTACTGATCTGAACCTTTCAAGTTCCAGTCACAGTTTCAGAACTCCACAAGTAAACTGATAGTCCCTTAGATTTATCTCTTATATCTAAATAGTCCCTTCCTAGACTAAAACTTGTAGAATTCAACACTCTACATCTCTACATCCCGATCCGAGTTGTTTTTCTGACCCCTACTCCTTAAGGACCCACCAGGTCTCCAATTCTTGGACGGTCACGTCCTTTGTGTCTAAGCTAGGGACCAGACACTTCTAAGGTGTAACGACACTCCGTTGTCTCGGACATACGGTGTCGATGATTTGGACTCGAGATCTCGGGTGTTGGACGTTGATGACATATGGGATCTTAGACACGAGACGTAGTTCTCTTCGGTGACGTAACTCTTCGGCTACGTGGAGTTGATCACTCATTAGGGGTGAACGTCGTTGATCTCTTTCGGGAGTGTGTCGTTGCTTTCTGGACCACGTTGTTTTTTTAATTAGAAAATTTTTAAGATTTTTTAACCCCAACTTCTATACCTAAAGATACAATTTTCGTAACTCAACTATTGACTCTTATCTTACCTTACCTTGTCTTACCTTTTCCCCTCTCTGTCGAAACCTCACACGAGTGTAAATCTTCCACCCTTTGTTCTCCTCCGTTGGTCAAAATTTTACATCCGTCGTATAACATTGTTTACCGGTACTTAAGAAACGTCGAGGAGGGAAGTTCTCCACTCCGAATAAAGAGATGGGAAACTGAATAAAACCGGTCATTGTCACACCGTTTCATTACGGCATGTTCAAGATTTGGATCCGGGTTCTCTGGAATGTCGAAGAAAAAAGAGTGACCCTTGGGAAGATCCTCATACATTCCTTTGGACTCAATCGGACGAACTTCCTCTCTCCGGGGTCTACCTGATCGGAAGTGTCGACTCCGTGGTTTGTACACTCGGTCACATCGGTTTTTTTCGACTCAAACCGGGTCTGGTGTTTTTGATGGGTTGACGGGTCGGGTTTGACGACTAAGTGTTTTAGAACTCGATTGAGTCAATAATAGGATTCGGTAATTCAAATCCTCACTAAACAATGTGTCGTTACCTATTGACTATGTATTTACTACGGGAGTCTTCGGTTCCCCTCCCTTAAAGGACCAACAGATCACCAATCCCGAGTCGTGAAGGGGTCAAAACCCGGGTCCAAGTTAGGGACCAGTCCCTTGATTCTATGTCGTTCAACGTACCTGTGCCATTTTTTTTTTTTTTTTTTTGTGATTTTTTGTTTTGGTTTATTTGTTTTTTCTTCGTTTCCCCTTTTATCGAATATACTTATCCAATGTGTGTCGTGTCTCCAGTTTAAGTTACCCTTACACTGTCTCTCATGGAAAGGTCCAAGTTTCTACACCACCCCTCTCTCCGATCTTGTCCCAACCTTTCACTCCCAATTGACAATCCTCACCAAAAGAGGACCCTCAACCCCCACTCCCCGATGTCTTAGTGACTTGAAGTGAAAATTATAGATACGTGATAGACGTAAACAACTAATACATTAGAAAAATTGTCGAAAAAACTCCTAACGTTTTGAAAAAACTTATTAAGTCAAGAATACAAAACTTTTGATCATTGGTCTTTTACCTTTACCCACCATATATAGTCACCAAAGTCGACATGGTCTTAGTAGACTCTTCCAAATGGGTTCATAACTAAGGTTCCCGGGTATGAACCTGCAAGTCTAAGTCAAAGAAACCTGTTCCCGGTCCCTTGGACAAAAAGAAGTGTGTCGAGGGGTCCACAGTTCCAACAGTCTTACTCTTCTTTTCTCAAGACTCCTGTCTTAGGGTCCTTTATAGAATTACACCTCCCGGATATTTCCTCTTACTACTAAAAGTTTGACTCAAAGAAACCTCTTGGTCCCGAGGGTTCTCTGTAAATGTTATGTACGCACGAGTCAACGAAGTAAGTACAGGTTGAGAAACGCTGGTCCCTAACTTGGACGTAGACAGAGGACGTGACCGTCCGCGCAAAAAATGGTGATCGCGGTGGACCCTTCGGGTGTCCTCTACAAATGTTATAAACAATTATTTTGTCGTTACTTTCAACGAATCAGCACACCCTGAGAACCGTTGAGGTACCCCACATCGGGTTATCCGAGGAGACAGGTACCCTAAGAGGTCCGTTCTTATAGTCTCACCTAACGGTAAAGGAAGAGGTCCCCTAGAAGGACTGGGTGTCTAGTTTAGGCCCAGAGGATATAACGTCCGTCTAAGAATTGGTAAACTCGATGTCCCCCAAGGGTCGTTATCCATGGTGAATCATGATACAGGGTCCGTCTTACGATTCCGGAAATATAAATAATTAGGTAGATCAATTACTATAAAGAGGTAAAATGTCTACTTCCTTGTTCAAGTCTCTCCTTTTTATTACACAAATTCGAATCGATCCACCTCAGTCTTAAACTTAAGTCCGACACATTAAGATCTCTGAACGACGAAAACAAACAAATACGTCCCCCTTTTTTTCAAATCAATGATATATCTTAATTAAATTTATAAAGGAGGGTATATACACAATCTGGAAAGCATATTACGATGATACATAAAGGAAGAAAAAAAATGGGGTTTAGTTTGTATTAAAATAATTAAAGAATATGTTGTCTGTCATTGTAGTTGAAAAAAAAAAATTGTCTTTAGAGTCCAGTAAACTCTCCGGTTTATCTAGGCTCCTTCTTTCTGTTATTAATTTGTCAACTTAATTAATTATCCGTGATGTCGTGGTGGATTTTGGATGATGACACCACCATCACCCGATTCCTTCTAATTCGATGTTTATTAGAGTACGATTACAATGTCTAATATATCGACCTCAAACTCAGACGAAAGGTCTTCTGATACCATGTTAGTGAACCGTGCTCCCCTATAAACCGACCCCTTTCTTCAAGTCCGGTTTACCTTTCCTTTTCCCTGTTTTCTCTTAGGTTCACTGTCTTAGGTTCGTTTCCCACTACCTGGTACGAAAAAACAGGGTTCTGCGTAAACGACGTACACGATGGTACATAAAGAGACTCTTAGGTCTGACACTCCAATTCAGTCCTTTCCTTCATTACATGAAAAAATATAGGAATAGAGGTGCCGGGAATCAAACGTGAGTTATGTACAAACAACTAATTCACTTACTTACACACCAAACCCTAGACTTTCAAAACAATAAAATTCCAATTATAAAGTTAGTAAAATCTCAAGGAGAGGTATCTGTCGTGACGAAAATTTTCTCGTTCAAGTGACCTTAACACTCCGTCTGACGTCCGACTAACGATCCCGACATGTTACTTCCCACCTACTCCTTTGACGTAGTTTGACTAGAAAAAGGAATTTCTTCCGTTCCTTTCGGTTCTTTCTCCGCTGGGTCCACGTGGACAGGACGCCTCCCTCTGTTTTGTCTAAACTTCTCCAAATGTCCGACTTCCGTCCGCTGGTCACTTCTCGCTTTCTACTTCTACCCACCCCAGTCGCCCTGCCACTCTGGGTCCTCCCTCCCTTTCTCCCGCAGGGTCCCATTAATCGGACTCCGTCCTCCCTGTGGACAAGGAGACTCAGAAACTTGTGCTCCCGACAGTCTCTACGCCCTCCCAAAATTCGTCTCCTCTCTCCTCCTTCCGTCCTTCGTTCTGAAGTCCCTCTACTCTCGTCGGGCCGATGGCTTCAAAGAGAAGGTCGGGAGTGGTATTCCCGGTGCCTAGTCTCGTTAATTGAAGTCGAAAGACCTCTGACTGTTGCCCAATACTTGAAATTGTTTTCGTTGTATTTTTTAGGTAAATGATAGTACTGAAGTAAAATTTTTCTCCCCACTATAAATTGTGTGGTTTTTTCCATCTTTCTTGGTTTAGAGTCTTATTTAGATGAGACGAAATACTGGCTGAGTAAGGAAACGAATAAAAAGAGTAAAGTAGTCTTCCTACCGACTAGGGAAGGAGGGCGTGCTCACGCACCCCTCGCGCCGAGGTCTGGCGGGTGCGGCCGTCGGCGAAACGTAGGGGCGCCCCTCTTATAACTCGGACCGTTGGGCCGCCCGCGCCCACGGAGAGGACCCCGGGGTTGTCGGCCGGAGCCCGGCGGTGGAGATAGGCGGGTCGTCCGTCGCTGATCGCCCAGGGGCTGTCGCTGGGTCCCGTGAGGCGGGACCCGATCGGGACAGGGGCGGCTCCGGGACGCCCCGCGTCTGGGTCTGCCGCTGACGTCACGGTTCCCCCCGCGCCGGGCATGAGCTCCCCGCGGAGAAGGGCGGGGTGTGTGGCGCCCGGGCGGAGCGGGGCGTCAGGGACCTTCGAGAAAACGCGACAAAGTCGCGCCTAGCGGGGGGCGCCCCGTCGGCCCCACACCACCCCCTCCCCACCCTCCACTCACGGTTGAGCGACCAGGGTCACGGGGCCACAGGAGGAGGAGACTGTCAAGACGGGGCGTCCACACTCCTGTGAGAGCGAGCCGAGGCCCAAGCCTATAGGCTCCGAGAGGCGAGTTGGCAGGGCCTATGAGTTCCTAGGCTCACGTGGGACTAACGTCCTCACCCCCACCCCCACCAGATCTGCTAGTGTGGGCGAGAGTGGGGCGCTCCCGGCCGAAGAGAGCGTTTTCACGCTCGAAGAATCTCGCGGGTGAGTCCCGCCGGCCCTCCCAGGAACGCTACGGGTAGGAGGTCCGTGGGCGGGATGGACAGCATCGAGGTCGCCGACATCCTGTCCCAGGCCACCGACGACTGTGGGAGGTAGAGGCGGAGGGCTGAGACGAAGCCTGATGCGACCGCCGCCGCCGCCGCGCCCCTAGCCTCGAGCGGACGAACGTCGCCCGGGCCGGTCCCGCGCCCGCCTCCTGACATGGTAAGCGGGGGGGAGGCCCCCCACTGGGGGGGGGGCGGAGGTCGAGACGGTTACCGCCCCTGGGCGCCCGACGCCCCTGGGCCCGGGCGTCCCCGGGGGAGGGGGCGCGAGCTCAGGGCGCCCCCGCGCCGACGACGTCGGTCTTGACGAATAAATAAATAAAGGCTACACACGACATGCAGCGGTATCGTTGGCAAGGTAGAAAAGGCCTCAGTGTTCCCGTGGCGACAAAAGTTTGGAAGGGCCCTGTCCCTGATGAATCTCCAAAAGGAAAGAAGACGGCCCCATCCTCCGGCCCTACTTGTGGGCTATTGTGTCTGGTGGATCTGTCTATAGCGGGGGTAGCGCCAGAAAGAAGCACCCTAGAAATAGGTAATTTGGACAGTGCCAGATAACGGAGGGAAGCGTCCTTTCTCTTATGGATAGAGCCTTAAAATTTCTAACGGCGGCACAGGGGCGAGGGTACGGAAGTCGTCCCTTTCGGAAATTAGTGACCTCACGGGGGAGAGGATTTTGACAGCGTTGAGACGCAGGAGGAATGGGCTCTCTTTTGGGTGAAGAAGGAGGGAGATTGGGTCGGTCTAAGGGAACGGTATAACACAGGGGAAACCCAAGACTTCTGGTTCAAGACATTTGTGAGGATGAAGTCCCGGTAGCGAAAGACAAATAAAAGGAAATACGAAAGGGAGGTAATGGTGAGTTTTAGGAAACCCTTTTTGGGGGTCCATATAACCGTATTCAAGCAGATGTGGACCGACTCCCACCGGGTTCCTGCTCACAGATGCCCTCTCCTCGGGCAACCCACCCCGCCCGACCCACGTGTCTCGTCCGGCGCGTCACCAAGACGGGGCGGGGAAGAAGGCGAGGGAAGGGGGTGGGGCCCGAGGACCGAACCCCTAAATGTCCATATTAGAAGAACGTCTCCAGCACCTTCGGATTCTTCCGGGAAGGTCACGGAGTCGACACCCCTTCGACGCGACTGTCCGACTCCGTCCCAGGCCCACCTCCACAGTTCCAAGGGATCTCCACCTCACGCGGCGGCATCCCGGGTTGGATGTGATTAGGTTCCTAGCCCCAGTTGAGGGAATTGATCGGAACGGACAATTGGAGGACCTAGTGTCCCGAACGGTGATCGTCGAGTGGACAACGTAGGTCCAGTGTTTGCATAAAAGTAAATAGGACTCGTCCAAAAAGAAAAGAAAAAAAAGAAAAGTCATTGATTCGTCTGTTGTGACCTGTTCCTTTACCGTTGGGTGAGGTCATAAGAACGGACCTCTTAGGGTTCCTGTCTCCTCGGACCACCCGATGTCAGGTGTCCCAGTGTTTCTCAGTCTGTGCTGACTTTGCGGAATCATGTGTATATAGTTCCAAAATAAAAGTAAGGCTTCTCAGTCCACAACTGGTAGTGTAGTGACCCCCGTGAAGGAATTAATTAGTGAACACGAAGTCCCAGACCAAGACCTCTTGGGTCGGAATCTTTCCGTGATACAACCGTCAAATAACTCACTGTCCCGGAAACCCTCCATCCTAAATAATATACTCTGGTCTCTTACGTGAGTGAGACGATTGAGATTTACACTTGATTTCGTTCTTTCGAAGAAATCGTCCAAGTTCGACTCCAAGGTCGACGGGACTCAGAACCCAAGTTACTGGGTTTTCAGGTTATCACGGTCTCCGGAGAAACAATCTACTCCTGTGACTTACCTCAGACACCTTTCAAGGTTGTCCTCTAGAAAAGCCAGACTCTCGATTCGGTACGGAAGCCGTTGTGTCTTAATGAGTAGACTTTCTCGTCGAGTACTACACGATGTCCCGGGTCCATCGGACATTTCTCAACTTTTACCCTATAGTTCTGTGGTACTAGTCTTTACGGGTAGCATCTGACCCAATCGTCAGCAATTCAACCGGGTCAGCAATCGCTCCACTAATACAAGTGATCAGAATTTACCTGCTAAGTAACATACTACTGTCACCATGAAACCCCAGTCCAAGTCTCTCACGTTCCTGCAACGTACCTTTCTTTTCCACCAAACCTGAGGTACAGTAGGGGGATAACGTGGTTGGACGAGAGAGTCGAGTGTAAGTGTGGACACCCCCACAAAGACTGACGGTATCGATATCCTCCTGTTTTTAAACTCGGGGTCGGATACCTACCCAACCGAAGTGTGGTACACGTTTTGTTTTTACTTAACGTTGTAGTGTGTGGGTGAGTCCTCCTCACGATTTACACTCACCACTCCCTTTAGGAAGAGTACCCGTCATGTGAACCGGTAGCCGAAACGTCCATCCCTCCGTGTCTGACTCCCCTCTTATGTGTACCTGAAGACCCGTCACCCCTCATTCACCAGTCTCCGGACCTACTTCGTTCTGACCTTATGACCTCTTCCTTCAGACCCCCTTTCCCCACACCTACCTGATTGTCCTCGTCGAAGTCTGACCCGTCTCAAAACTTAGAGTCACGAGTAGTCTTTCGCAGACAACGTCTCCTCCCCGGGAGTTGTTGGTCCACGAGTCTTACTACACAGACCACCCATAGTCAAAGATAGGAGCTGATTCTCAAACCCGGGTGCTTGCCTCACCCTTCCACTGTCTCTACCTTCGAGCCGTATCTGGGTCTTTGTCCCGAAGGAGAGTGACTCCGTCTAAACGCATGACGATGACGACTTACGAGTAACGTCTCCGACCGAGGAGTAATACGACAGTAAGGAACTCTGACGGGGTTGTGGCCCCTTCGACTAACGTAGTCTGAGGGAGGTGGGACGAGGAATGACCTTGACTTTCGAAAAGACTTATACCTGAGTAGAAGGGACGACATCAGAAAAGAGGTCGTCCCTCTTTTCTAAATATGTTGCAGAATGATAGTTGGGTCCTAGGACATCTCACTTTAGACAACTACCCATACAAAATACCACTTCCTAATACTGTTACCAAGACATGTTGTTACCCAGAATGGTATAAGAAGTAATGGACCTTCGGTTCACACCTTTCATCCTTACGGGAAAGTTTCTGAAGTGGAGTCGAAACCCTACTGTTGGAACCTAGTCCAGTGACAGAAAGGTCCTACATCATGTACATAATTCGATAACCGACTATTTGTCACGATACAGAGACCATCAATCTTGTGTGTCCCGGTTCGTCAGTTCCCCACTTCATCTTAACTGGGGAAAGTAGTAGTGGGACCCCTGAAGGAACGTCCTTGATACAAGGGGTAAAGACACTGACCAAGACCAGAAACTCCCCTGCAGAAGGTGACCAATTGTACCTTTCAAGAGGTAAAACCCGAGAGGCACGGTCACCTGGTAGTCCATTCCTCCCCAGTAGACTGTGGACCCACGACCTCCCCGAGAACTACGAAACTCCGGACCACTACCGTCGCTGATCCGTTGGTGTCGGTCGTGGTGGACTACTACCGTTTCGGTTTCCGAGTGTGGGAGTCCTGTTCATCAGTCTGGTGAAACCGTCGACCCAACAACCCCTTTCTCCACCATTTATAATTATCACCGAATCCTCGTTGGTGTCGTCCCCTTGATGTGAATGAAATAAGATGACTGAGAGGACGACTTTCAAAAAGAAAAATTTGCATGTCGAACGTCGACTGGTGACGGAAATTGTCAGGGACCGTCTAGTCACCAATTCTGAGGCACGAAGGTTATATCCCCCTCACCCAAACTAGGGACCAGTCCCTTGATTCTAGGGTACACGACACATGGTGTCGGTTTTCTTTTTTTTTTTTTTCTTTTTTACAGTTACTGTCTCACCTGACTGAAGAACACCCAGTACTCGTCTAGACTCGTTACTTTCCCAGATAGAAACGTCTGAGAAAACCAAGGGACACGGTATCGGGTATTAGAGGGACTGAAGTCGTGTCGACACTATCTGTCGAGAAACGTGTCACGAACGTAGGGTGAAGTTCGAGGGGATTAATCGACCTTTTCATACGAGTCAGGTGGACACGTTCATGGGACGTTCATACTCCTTCAATTAGAGGATTCTTTAAGAAGTTGGTTACCCTCTTGACCAATTTACAGGGTCGGAAGTTCAGAAAGACGTCCTATTAAGAGTCACTCTACCTTTACTGGTCGAATTATGGTATCTGACATAAAGAAGGGGAGGAACAGAGGTAAGTGAACAAAGAACCTCCTATAATAACCAACTAACACGGGAGGAGAAGGGGTTTCTATACAACTCCAGGATTCCGGACCATATACGTTCACACTGGAATAAACCGTTGTCTTGGAAACTTCTACAGTAGTTTAATTCTACTCCAGTCGTCCCACTCTGGATTAGGTCATTCTGACCACAGGAATGTTCTCCCTATATACGTGTGTCTGGTGTTCCTCTTACGGTATACTGTTGTCTCCGTCTCTGACATTCACGACGTCGACGTTTGGTTCCCTGTCGACCCGGAAGGTCTTCGACCTTTTCCGCTCCTTCCTTGGAGAAGGTCTCCGACGTCTCCCTCGTATTGGGATATTTAGGGGAACTGAAGTCTGAAGGTCGGAGGTCTTGACGCTCTCATTCTTTCTGTCGTTCAAACACCATGAAAAATTTACTGTTGAGAATCCTGAGATTTTGTCTAACGGAAGGGGTAGTCGATGGAAGGAGGGTTCAGGAACGGTGTGTAAAATGAAAGTCTCCTGAGTTTGATTCATCCAGGGAAGAGGTCGACGTAAAATCCAGTTTTAAACCCCAAAGAGTCGATGGGAAATGGAACTAGGTAGAGAGTGTGGGGGTAGTCGACCCATCAGAATGGACCCTGACAAACCTACACTAGGACGGAACATGGTAGAAGAAGGTTGGAGGTCTCAAACCTCTCCCGGGGAGGGAGTGGACGGGGTTTGAGATCATTGTATGACTGTCCGACCCGAGAAAGTATCCTACGAGTACTCGAAAGCATGGTGAGAAATGGGGTCTACCTTTCGGGATCTTTGGAGTAAAACTATCAACCCCGGACCTGCTCTCAAGGAGGACTTTTCACCTTCGAGATTCTAAAAACATATCTCCCAGAACATCTAATGTTATACTACCCTTACTTTCACCCGGGATCCTCTAAATACTTCTCTTCATAGAGGTCCTCGAAACAAATGGATAAAACATGGTTCGATCGGAGAGGTTTCATCTTCCACGGAAAAGATATGGTACGGGAACCTTTCGGATGAGTTTGATTTGACCGTTGGTTTTCTGAAGTCAACCATGGTCCCGTGGGAGACCACCGGTACGGAGTCTTTCGGAGTCGGAATGTCGTCACAGGGAGTCCCCTGATTCACCAGGCAATAGTACCTGTGTCTCTGACAATGTTTTGACTGCCAGTAGTAATACTCTGTCTTTGTAGTTGTGTCCTGATCGTCGGACTTACTCCGTCTTCTATCTAGTTCTCCCTGGTCTGTCTGGTAGTACCTCGTTTGACTGGATTAGTGTCAGATCTAGTCGTGGTTTACGTTGACAAAAGGGAAGACGCTCTGTAGTAACCCCTTTTCCGCCTGTTTCGTCCTAAAAATAATCGGGAGATTCTCGAACTTACCTAAGGATCTGTAATCACTCACATTTTCGTTGAGTCAAGGTCGTCGACCCGGGACAAACTTGTAAGGACCGTTACGACTGGTACCGATCATACACCCTCTTTACGACTAAAGTAGTCTATTCTGACTACAACGTCGGTGTCGTCCCGAACGACCTCGTGTCGGATCGGTAACGATCTTCAAGACACCCACGACCTTCCACTTTACCAGAGAGACGGATCTTACCCGACTCGTCTCGGTTTGTTTTACGGTGGGGGACGACTTCGGAACGGAAACTGAGGGGCGGAATCCTCCACCCCCCTGAGTCTGATAGACAAGTTAGGAAGAACCGGTCTCGTTCTGCGATACGGACGAAGGGAGCATCCAGGTGGTCACTAATACCCGGTACAAGAAGTGTCCTAGGTCTTGAAAGACCAGGAACGGTCTCTGGAGAAACATTTCCGGAGGGTCTTGAAGGGGCCGGGTCGAAAAGGGTCCCTGTTTCGAGACTTCAGTAAGGGAGAGATCCCTGAGGTCACCTCGGGTTCCGGAACGAACCGATATGGTTCGTCGGGTGTCCGAGTTGACTCCTCCGTCCGACCTCAGTCTTGTCCCTTGGCACACGACTAAGGGTACAGGGGCGGTACGAGAGGTTTCGATGTAAAAAAAGTGTTCCTGAGACCAAGCCCGACTGCCTCTTCTCCAAATACCACTAATGTCTGGGTATCTCCCGTCTCCGACCCCAGTATGCCAGAGGCCAGGGGAGTCGAAGAGTTAGAGAGGGAGGTGTCACCTCTCTCCCGTTCACCTTCGACTCTAAATAAGAGTGTTTCCAGAGAAGGGGAACGTCTCCGACCCGCCATGACACACCTGAAGGAGCCACTGTTGCACACAGTGTCTCATCCCCTGTGTCTAATGGGGGTTTTTTGCATTTCGGTCTATAAGTATAGACGTGTGTCAACAAGTGGTTCCTTACAATCGTGTTCTAACCTTTATTGGGTGTACAGGTTGTAATTTTTTAAATCAGACAGGTGTAAAATATTTTAAATTCAACTTTAAAGTTTTTTAGCTGAGGACTAAGTTTCTTGAACTCTAAGACCCTCCTAGACTCCTTCGTCCACAGGGCTCTCCTGTCCATTGTCTTTGACAACGCCGACAATACCGTTGAGATAAAAATGGAGATCCGGCGATGTAGGAACCTTTGTGTTGAGGGATATGTGCCTGGTAATATTTTGACGCATTATAAAACTAGAAATAGGGTGAAAGAAGTTTCGTGAAGGAGAAGACACGGGTCAGTTAAGGGTCACAAAAAGTTCTGACTTCAGGGAGAGATCGAAAGTCCGTCTAAATTCGGACGGGAGATGACACAGAAGGGGTCTGAATAAGGATAGAAAAATATCGTTAATTAGGTAAAACAGGATAAATAAAAACAGAGAGGTGAAATTCTGACTTTGAGCCCGGTTCCCCATCTCTTGTACCAAGTGGATGAATACATAGGGGTCGAAGACTATGATCCAGACCGTGTGTATTTGTAGTGATTTATGACTATGAACATCCTACGCAATTTACAGACCATACGAGGGAGGGAGACCGGGAAGAGGTTTCCTAGGGTTTCGGGGACTACTTGAATGATACAGGTCACACAGAGTTCCATTAATAGAATTTCGGTAACTAAATAAATAAGTGCAGTGTGTGTAAATGACGTTTGACTTAGACAAACAAGGCCATAGATTGTCGGTTGTCTTCTCTGTTAGAACCGGGAGTGTCTCGAATGCAAGATTGTCTCCCATCTCTGTTCAGGTTTTACCATTCTATCTACGATTCTTGCTCTGTCAACACCCTATCACGGTACCCTCGTGAAAGGTTCTCCTCCGTCGTAGATCTGATTGGATCTCGTCCTCATGATTCGGTCGATCTTCACGACATAAGGTCCGTCTCCCGTCTCGTTTCCCTCAGGTCGGACACTCAAATACCTGTTTCGACTTCTCGGTCCGTTCCGGTACGACTCGGATGTCTGACACCGTCTTCACACTGAAGTGGGACCGTCATCTATGGATACTTGAAGGACCAACCTAAATATTCTCGTCACACCGACTATACTCTTGCCTACCTTCTCCCCCTTGGCCCGTCGACAGGGGAAGATGAGGTGTGATGGTGTAGTTTGTGAAGATACTGGCCTTCACGTTAACTAAAGGAGTGCGGTTCGCTACGGGTCTGTGGTCGACTCACAAGAGGTTGGATTGAGTTAAGACTGTAGTAGACGGACCTCAGTCGTGGTCTTGGATTCCGATTTCAGAGTCAGGGTGTTCTGACGAAGGGGAGGTATAGGCGGAGGGTGGAGGTAAAGTCTATGGTCAGAGTTCAGGTCCAACTGTGGTCTCGAAGAGCAGGTGACCGATACTTGACCTCCAAGGGTGTTGACGGAGGAGTCCAAGGCAGCTGAACGACCTCGTCAAGTGTCTTGGGTCCTTTTCAGATGGATGGCAATGACGAAACAATGTTCAGTAATTTCCTACACTGAGTTACCGTCTACTTCTCCGTGTCCCACTTCAGACCTCCCAGAGCTCGTCTCCAGGGACAGGGACACTTCAAATACACGGGACCGAAGGACCATACACAGAACGACGACCTGTCTACGGTCAAGTGGTTAGGTCAAGAGGCTTGAAACCCGAAAGTTACGTCCGGAGTAGTGTATCCGTGTTCACTAATTCAGTCACCAGTAACTAACTGACGAGGTTTGCAGTCGGGGAGAGGGAAGGGACTCGACTTACAAGATTCGAGGTTATTGTACCAACTAAATGGACCGTTGGTCGGGGGTAGCACTCCACTAGGTCGACGATATGTTTGTAGTAAGGTAATCGTATTTGAGCCCACGTCAACTTTCTTCAACCAATCCCTATTCTAAGAGATAGCAATTACCAGAATAATGAATCCGTTAAGGTTTCCCAAATTCTTGACGTACGGTCCTTAGATCCTTGCACTTACTTTTTTAAATAAAGAATAACATAGTGTCATAGTGTCTCCCGTTCTCCCTGTCGACTCAACACTACTTGACAAACTCCGTACTACCACCCACCCTCTTAATTCCTAAGTGGGTTCCAAAGACCCGAAACTGTTGATGCATGTACCAACATAATAAGGGACTTCTTCACTAAACAACCCCTCCTTCGCTGTCAGTTGACTTATACTTTATACGACTTAAATTCTACGAAGACTCTGTAGGTCCACTCTCTACACCATAAAGACCTTAGTCCTTTGGTCAAGACTTAAAGTCGGTCTCAACCTCGGATCCGTAGTAATTGTGTCTCTCTCATTAGTCGGGGTTCGAAGAGAGTCGAGAAGGTCCGTCTCCCGGGTTCTACCTTGGGACCCCTTACCTTGAACAACCCCCACCCTACCCTGTCTCCCCACAGTCTCCTCCTTCCTGGTTAAACAATTCCCACAACCCTCTTTTAGTCGTTTCACACCATAGTGTCCCGAGTTCATTGTCTACTACAGTGTGGGTCTGTGACGTCACAAAAGGCGTTTCCGTGTTGGTGTATGTTTTTCTTACACACTTTTGTGTAAAGTATCTTTTTTGTTTGGACACGTGTATGTCCGTTTCGGACTCCCTTTTTTTTTTTAGTTCGTAGGAACAGCCGTGTCTCTCACAAGAACAGAATATTTGTTGAGACACCGGTCCCACCCGTTGTTGCCTCGTTGCAAGCCACTGTCAGAAGGAGGTTCGGAAACGTGTAGGACAAAAAACAGATCTTACGGGATAAAAGGAGAGAAGAAAAAGTTAGACGGAGAAAGAATGAGAAGTTCAGGTCGAATCTAAAGTAAAGGATTGACCTTCAGAAGGTACTGGACATTGTAGAGTACTAAGGGTTTCACTGTCAGAGAAACAGGGGGGACGTCCAAGATTCGTCCGTGGTCCTGGAGAACGAATCACGTGACCAGTCGTAAACTATTCATAATGTGCTCGGTTGTGTATTGGACTTAAGAAGTCGGAAAAGAGTTTTGTAGACCACACCGGGGTCAAATGTTTTATTCAGTTATGAACGTAAATCCTGAAGTGGTAAACCATTTGATGGGACATTGGGATGGAGACGTAGGAGTCGAAGGTGGTGAGAGGTCATCGGTCCCAAAAGTATATAGTGGTCCGGAAGATAGTGGAAATAGTCTCTGGTCCGTTGTAGGGTCTGACGAGGGTAGAGAGTGGTAGGTTCACAGTTGGTCTGAGGTCCAGGAGGAACCCAGACGGAGAACTTGGGTTCAGAGACAGTGGTAGGGGTTCCGGGTCGGACTTAGACCCGAGAACAGGAGAGAACTGTTAGTGTCACTGGGAGACGGATCGAGAGACGGAAGACAAAAAGAGGGAAAGGGAGGAAGGAGATGTGGTCATGGGTCATTAGAAGGACTTTAGGTTTAGATTAATAGGTTACGGAAGGGTGTTGAAGGTCCTATTTTTAGGTTTGAGGTGTCCAACACCCGGGAAGACCAGACCGAGGACGGAAGAATCTAAGATTTGTCCAATTCGTTAAAAGGTACATGAAGGAAACAGGGTCAGTGGGAAAGGTCTAAAGGACCAAAATTCTTTTTTTGTAGTCGAGTCTATAGTACAGAATGTATCTGAGACTGTCTGAGACCAGTCGAGAATACAAGGGTAATACAACATAAAAACGAAATACTCTCGTCAATAAAGTGACCCGTTGATTTGATACTTCGTCTGTCACCGTGTTCTTTTTTTAGGTCGGGACCTAAGTCTGGTGTGTGTGTGCTGGTCGAAGGTGGTTTCATGAGTGAAGGATCAAGGACCCACTCGAGGTCTTGACGGAAAAGGGAAGGTGGGTCTCCCTTTGAGTGTAATCTACCTTAAGTGAATGCTTTCCATGAGAATACAAATAAATCTCAGTGTTCGTCAACTAACTGAGTTACACTGAGTCTGGTGTTTCTGTGGTAAAGAGGAAGTGAGGTAAGACCCAGGACCCGAACCGACCCCGGGTCACACCGTCCTCCCGACGGGCGCCGGGGAAGTGTCCAAGTGTTCGAAGAGTAACTCCCGTTAAACACTGACACACTCCAACCGGTCTATACAGTGGTAGTTGTCCAGGATCTTCTCTTCCTTAGGTCCTACTCACGCCCCGACCCATCTCATTCGTCTTTCGGACCGGTCGACATACTACCTGTGACTCCCATTCCGTCAGGACACGTTTACTTTCCATCCTCTCCGACTGACTCTCATCCTCCTTCTGTCTTTCCTTTGCGGACTCTTGTGGCAGGGTAGAGACTATGTAGGCTCGATACCCTTCGTTTCTTTGCCGTCCTCCTCTTAGAGACTCGTGGACACGAGAGAAGGAGTGTCGGACCTGACGTTCCCCCGGTTTCCACGACGGGACGGAGGAGACAGGAGAGGTCCGGTGGAGGGGGTGGGGGAAGTGTGCACATGCACGACTCCGCGTCCGAGGGTCCTCGGGTCCCTCCCGTGAGTGCAACTATAACGACAACTCGTACCAGAGCTTTAGGAGTCCTTGATAAAACCCATGAACCAATTGGTCTGAGTAGTTCTTCGCCGGGTGCCATAACAGCCGACTGTGGAAGGGTCTGACTCGTGGTTTTCTCAGTTACATCGTGCCAATTAAGAACGGGGACTCTGGCGCCGAAGCGGTCACGTCGGGGACGGCGGAGCGTCGCCTCTGGGTGCGGGAGGAGGAGGGCAGGAGTGGTCGTGCAGGAGGCGTATGACGTTGTGACACGACTCCCGCAGGACCTACGCTCGCCTTCGGGGCGGGTGAACGACGTTCAGTGACCTCTCCGGCTAGTGGGCCAACCCCGACTTTGTCCAGAAGTACTAGTCCAGTTGACACCCTCTCCCGCCCCACGTTCTCTGTCTCTTAAGTCGGTAGGGTGGTCTTTGATGGAGGAAGACCTGAGTCAGTCGAAGGGGCTTGAGGGGAGGGGACGGGAATGATCGAAAAGAAGGAGACTCTCTCAAGTTGAGGACGTGGATCCTACGATTAGTGACCAAAACCAGAATATACTGACCGGTGCATCGGAGACCCCGACTACTAAAGGGTGGAGATTGTTGAAGAGTTTATTAAGGAACTCAGGGTATGTTTGGAATCTAGTTACCAACGAGAATTGGGTGGGTTCCAGGAGGTAGGAACAATATATCTTTAGAGGAGGGAGCTTTTTACAGGTCCTGGATCTTTACCCCTCCAGTGATTGGAGGATACGCAAGTCACAGCATCATACACATAAAGTGACAATCTCCCCACTTGTAGTGGGGGTACCAGGAGGGTCCTTGTGGGTAATTTCACGACGCCTCTGTCTTCAGTTCCAATTGTCTACCGAAACCCCCTGTCAAAGGTACAAACCAGGACCGACCCTTTCGTCCGTATAGTTCTCATACCGAAGGTTCCAAGACTCTACTCTTCCAACCTGGTCTACTTCGGGTCTCCAGATTTCTCTTGTTCGGTGTGGTTTGAGAACCGGACTCTCTTACCTGAGTCGTAAACCTACCCCGGACCTGGGACATGTCTCCTAATGACGTGTGTGACTTTAGAGTCACTTCTCCTGTCCTGTGACTTATAGGGACACCTTGACCCACGGATCTGTAGGAAGGGGTGTCTTTCTTCACTGTCCTGTCCAGAGAAGACCCTGGTTTTTCGTGAGTAATCGTGACTTTTTTTTTAGAGAAGACCAGGTAGTTCTAATCTGACCCACGTTATTAATTAGAGTCATTTCCACTAACGGAAATGAATCAGTTGATATGTGAAAGCAACCTAGACGTCCTCAGACTTTATAAACCTTTCCGATTCTTTAGTCCGTTGTTTATCTCAAATCACCATGTTATTGACCGGACATTCTTGACTGTACGTGGTGGAGACAGGGTGGCGTATTACCAATTGCCCAGTGAAGTCGTAGCCTCTATCTTTGTCGTGTTTCAATTCACAGCATTCTTTGTGTGATTGTTTCCCGTAGTAAGGTTCCTCTTTTATATTAGGAAAGTTGAGGATGTCGGCGGCGAAAAGACCGTACGGTGATATCGGAAAGGGTTGTAGGGGGTAGTGGGTCGTAAGGTCAACGAACGTTCGAGTTACACGGTTTTCTCGTTACAATGATAGTAAGCTTGACATGATATAGGTCCTAATTATTTGTGCACATTCTATTCCTGTCGGTAAGAAGTTAGACATGACGGGACACAAGATACGTGTCAAAATCCCTATTACTGTTTGAAATTCCCGTTAAGTTTTTTAGTTACTTGTACCTCTTCTTAGGGTCGGTCGTACGGTACACTCCTAGCCGCCATCCTCGACACATACTCAATTGAAGACCTTTTCTACTGTCCTTTTTGTTCGAACGAGTTTATGGATTTCCCGACGGGAACCTTTGACCGATACTCGTTACTCGTCTTCAGACCCGTCCGTTCCCAGTCGCTCACCATTGAAGTCCCTGTCAAAGAAAGACTCATTTTGGAGAGGTCACTATTGACGGCTCTCACTCCGTCCCCGAAGGAATCCTCCGTCGTTCAACGTGTGACGTCCTACTGTGACCGTACCCCACCTCCGTCCACAGTGGGTCCGAATCGTCCTTACTTCCTCGGAAATACGGGAACGCCGGGTTCGGGGGCCAGTGGACTGCATCCGGAACTACGAGTACGCCGGTAAGACCTCCGACCACAGGTGACACTCCACTTACCCCAACCCCCGAAGAGCCGACATCATGAGTACCTAGTCGTGACTCACGAGGCACTACAGTACCGGACATCGCATGGACCTTTTACCTTCTCAACACCTGAGTACAGATGTACACTGTAGTTATGATTTGTCCTACCACTGTACCCACAGAGACCCATGGACTGTAGGAACGTCATCAATATGGGGGTCCCTGTTGTAACTCTTTTTTTTTTTTTTTTTTTTTGACTATTAAAATAATTTAGTTAATTTTGTTCCGACTGAATTTTCGAGTACTTTTTGATTCAGTGGTCGCTCCGTTTTTGTTGAACGAGTCTTCGACGTCGAGTTTTACTCATAAGAACCGGAGTGTCCTAGTCTTGACGGTCGTTTTGTGTGTCTTAAGGATCGGGGAACTCTATTATGTGTAAGTTATGGGACAGAGGTTTTCTCCTTTATGCTATGGATCAGTCCACCGTTTTCCGCGACCGTTAGTTGGTCTCTGCGAGGTGGGGGCAGGGTTGAGTGGTCGGGTCCTACTCGAGCAAACCTCTCTGAAAGAACACGTTGAGTATGTACAAGAATCGTTTAAGGTACAGTTGTCGGTGGATTCTTCTTCCCGTCTTTTCTTCCGACTCTTCGGTGTTCAGGTGTCGTTTTACCCACTTGTCCTGTTCTCCGGTGAGGGTTGTTTCTCCTCTCCGGGCCTTTCGTACAGGATTACCTTGTTTCGAGAAACTTGACGTCAAGATTAATACTCGTACCGTGTGAACCACATCCTCCCGGAGTGTCTCTCGGACCGTTTACTTGTCAGTATCAGGTATACCCCCGGAGTTTAGGGGTGAGTGGAGTAGAAGACTGAGTAACACACCGTGACTTTTCGTTAACCACTGAAGGTGACTCACGAACAGTTGCCAAGGACACTCTCTCTTATCAGGTTCACAATATTTTAGAACCCGAAGGTTGACGGGGTTTACGAAAGTTCTCCAGAGGAGTTTCATTTCCTCGTTGTTTTTAGGTTTGACCCGAGTATTCGAGGGTTCAAAGTCGGTGCACGTGGTTACCTTCGACCTAAAAGGTCTCTTTACTTTGAGGTGTCGATAGAGGTTGAGAGAAGAAATTGTCCCAGATAAGAAGGAAGGGTCCCGGAGGAAAACGGAGTGAAGGACGATGGGCAGGACGAGGTCTAGAAGTGAGATTCTAGCAGAAAGTCGGAGACCTGAAAGAAGAATTATATTAAGTGGACGTGTCGACGGACCTCCTAAGATTGACACAGATACATCTGGTGAGTACGTCATCGGGTAGGAGTCTCGTATGAAAATCCCTCGAAGGGGACATGGAGGGACGTCGGTATACCAGGGTCAGTATTGGAATTGGGATGGTAGTAGGTCTTTTGAAGATGGACACTTGTGATTTGTAGTGTGGTGTTTGAAAAGGATCAAGACTATAAAAATAAGGACGATGTAACAAAGAACTGGAGTGATTCTGAGAGTTAGGGAACTAACGAGGAATGGAATTGGATGATCGGGGAGGACGCTCCGAAGGTCACGAAAGGTCACGAAAGAAGAGGTTGTTTGATGTTACAACGAGGACTGGGTAGTCCCAGGAAATTAGGGTGAAGTGACACCAAAGACGGGAGAACCGACTTTGATGTAGGGGTTTGGGTTACTATGAAAAAGAAAAATTAACTTCATGTCAACTAAACGTTACAATGTTCACATGTCTTTTCACTAAGTCAATATGGACATATATGTGTGTATAAGAAAAAGCCTAAGAAAAGGTAATTATGATTCATATCAAGGGATACGATATGTCATTCAGGAACAACAAATAAAATGCAAATCGTCATACGTATGAGACATAGAATAAACTCGAGAACAGTTGTCTGAACTGGTGAGCTTGAAGACTTTATCAGTTCAGAAGATATAAACGTACGGTAATACCGTGGGAAGATAATCTCGTAAATAGTGTAATATGAGGTCACTGAACGTACATTCTCATGTAGAAGTAGAACTTAGATTCCAATTCTCATCGTAAGCAAAATAGTCGAAAACTTAAGATTCATAGATTATCAAAATACCGTGTATTTTCCATGATCACTAAATTAAATTGGTTTACCTTATACAGAGTACTTAGCGAAAGATTGAATTTTAAAGATTCAAGAGTCGTTCACCTTAGACACGCAGTGAGAAGTCATTCGTGACGGAGACATTGTAGATCGTAACATGGTGCCAAGGTAAGACCTTCTTCTCGACTTTGGGATCTACTGTCAACCAGATTGAGGTCAGTGACATTATAAACCCCCGTGGATTATGTTTGGATAAAGACGAAATGACTGATACGGTTTTGGAAACTGACACACCTAGTGTTATTTGACACCTTTTAAGACTTTCTCTACTCTTATGGTCTGGTGGACTGGACGGAGAACTCTTTGGATGTACGTCGAGTCCTTCGTTGTCAAGCTTGACCTGTACCTTGTTGTCGGAAAAGGTTTATCCTTTTCCTCATGCAGTTCCGACATATAACAGTGTGACGAATAAATTGAAGATACGTCTCATTTAGTACTCTTTGCGACCCGACCTTCTTCGTGTTCGACCTTAGTTCTAACGGTCCTCTTTATAGTTATTGGAGTCTATACGTCTATTGTGGTGGGAGTACCGTCTTTCACTTCTCCTTGATTTTTCGGAGAACTACTTTCACTTCCTCGTCTCACTTTTTCAACCGAATTTCGAGTTGTAAGTCTTTTGCTTCTAGTACCGTAGGTCAGGGTAGTGAAGTACCCTTTATCTACCCTTTTGTCACCTTTGTCACAGTCTGAAATAAAACCCCCCGAGGTTTTAGTGACATCTACCACTGACGTCGGTACTTTAACTTTCTACGAATGAGGAACCTTCTTTTCAATACTGGTTGGATCTATCATATAAGTTTTCCTCACTGTAATGAAACGGCTGATTCCAGGTAGATCAGTTCCGATACTAAAAAGGTCACCAATACATGCCTACACTCTCAACCTGACACTTCTTCAGACTCGCGGTTTCTTAACTACGAAAACTTAACACCACAACCTCTTCTGAGAACTCTCAGGGAACCTGACGTTCCTCTAGGTTGGTCAGGTAAGACTTCCTCTAGTCAGGACCCACAAGTAACCTTCTTGACTACGATTTCGACTTGAGGTCATGAGACCGGTGGAGTACACTTCTCGACTGAGTAACCTTTTCTGGGACTACGACCCTCCCTAACCCCCGTCCTCCTCTTTCCCTGTTTGCTCCTTCTCTACCGACCTACCGTAGTGGCTGAACTACCCGTACTCTGACTCATTTGAGGCCCTAAACCACTACCTGTCCCTCCGGACCGCACGACGCTAAGTACCCCAGCGTTTCTCAACCTGTGCTGACTTGACTTGACTTATGTTTGGATCCCACCTCTTAACTCTTAACAAAGAATGGTATATCAGGTACCCCAGCGTTTCTCAGGCTGTCCTGACTCACTGATTGTGAAAGTGTGAAACCCTCTAATACTCATCTCCACTCCCACCCCCATACCCTACTTCCTGTCTCACTTTTGAAAAGGACCCTTGGACCTTTTACTCACCTCGAAGTTCCTTTTTTATTCCCTCTTGTTCATTTGTCTTATGTTCCGAACCAAACTCTATCGATACCGTTACAAACATTCTATTACCTAGTTGACTTCAAAGGCACTTTACGATGTGAGAGTTTCTATTCTCTCTCTTACACACACAGTCCTCACACGTACTACGCCACCTGCTGTCGTTGGCTGTCGACGAAGTATGGATCAGACACAGTCGTGTCAATCTACAGAAGTCGTTCAGGGACATCCTTTCTCTGAAGGGATTGAAAACGTCGTCAGACCGATGTTGATGACAGGAGAAGAGTTATGTGGTTGACAGAAGTTGTTACCTTTGATAATGTTCAAGTTCCCAATTCTTTCTCTTTAGTATTTACCCTGATTTCACCTCAGTGTTTTCACGGGGCATAGACACTAGTTCTACCTCACTTTTAATTAGACTATCCTGGCCTGCAGGGGTCTCTTTTCTTATGTAGTAGTCTTTAGGGAAAAATCCCGAAGAGCCAAAATGAGATTGTATTTCATGGGTAAAGAGTTTAAACCTTGTGCAGTCCCTTTTTGCAATAAAGAGGTACACTAGGAATTATGTTTCTTATCTAAACATAACATAATTAACACAGGTTTGCTTCTTAGTCTCAGATGTCACCCCCTTGCCCTCAGATATAAAGTGACCACTGATCATAATGTCTCTCGCTCCTTTCCGCATAGTCCGAATCTGCAAATTCTTTCGTCTTATAACTTTAAGTTTACCCAAGGACGGTTTGACCAAATGAACGACGCTCCCTATAGAAAGATGTCTACAGGGGTGAGGTAACGGTTGATCAATCTTTTTGAAGAGCCAATTGTGAGCCTTTTATTTCTGGTCATCATCCATTCCCCCCTTTTGAACCAGTGACCCAAATTCCTCAGTTTTCCAAAAACTGCAGGGTCATTCCAACACTTGTGTAAAAAGCAGCTGACCCTGATTATTGGCAACTTCACTTTACGATGACGCTTCTAATTTTTATTTTACACTCAGTGAACCGTGTGCTATGAATAAGTTGTTTATTGATGTTCCCTCACCCCCTTGTTCTATTTTGTTCCACCCGTCATCTCTTCTTGCAGTCAAAGGGGACTGGTGAGTGGGTCGTCCCAGGGCTATTGAGCCCGTCGAGGGAGCAACGCAGCGAGCATCGACAGGTGCTACCTCCGGTTTTACTGGCCCACGTCGGCCTGGTGCGCCGGCGGCCCCTTCCCCGGACCCTCTCGTCCCGGTCTCTCTCTGACACGCCCCCAGACGCGACCCCGACCGCGACTCCGGCCCCAGACCGGGCCCCGGCGCCAGCATCGGCGACGACGACGGCCCAGACTCCTACTGCGCCCTCGGCCGCTACTTCGACCTCGGCCTCGGTCGCTACCTCGGCCCCGGCTCCGACTCCGACCCCGACCCCGGCCCCGGCTCCGGCCCCGGCCTCTACTCCGGCGGCGACCCCGAAGCCTACTCCACCGCCCTCCGCGCGAGCGGCCATGACGGCCACACCGGTAGAACAGCTCTCTCTTCCTCGCTCCTCGCCTTCCCTCGCTCACCCTCTTGTAATCCTCGTGGTATCCGACTTGGACGTGGTGCACTTGATCCACGAAGACGAATGACCGATGACTACTACGCAGAGTCTCGATGTTAAAGGCCGAGACTCAAACACGAGAAACTAAAACCAGGCTACGCGTGAGTCACTCTTAGTTCGATTCATCAAGGCTCATTTGAACGCTGCCGGGACCCTCCTCTCTCTGCGACGGTGGTCTACCTCGGTATCTCGCCACGTTTCCGGCGTCGACCGTGAAGTTACCCTATTAACCGTAGATCCTTTCTCGAAACAAGAACTGACGTAGGCTTCCACAGGTATGTCACACAGTGAGTAATTTGTTAAACTTATACACGGTCTGTCAAAATCCTCGATAGTCTCTCGTTTTGTTTCTGGTAACAGGAACTTTTGAAATGCAAGATCATCTCTCTCTGTTTATTCATGAAAATGTGCTGACTTCGCTGAATCGTCGTCGTCGTCGTTTACACAATCACTTCTCCTTTTCAATTTTAAAATGTATTTGAGGACGAGCAAGACGGAGACATTGAGTCAAACGAGGAACGTTTCAGACCTAGTACATCCAGTACATCGGAGTCTTTCACTCCTGAATCTTATGATCCTTGACCTCGAATAGAGTGCGTGGGAACAGGACGAGAAACGCTAACGGGTCGGGGACGTTAGGACGAATTAGTGCGCACAGGTTCATTTCCAGTCGGTAAGTAGAGGGGCAAAACTGGGGACAAGGACACGGACACTTTGCGGAATCAAGTTTAGTCGGACAACCGTCGATCACGACAGGTGATATCAGAGAGATATTTTTGAGACATTGAGGAAACAAGCCCCGAGTCTCGAACCTCACAATTGAGGAGACCCGGACGACCGAATTGTTTGGACTCAAGAGGTTGAGAGGCTCATACCACAAACCAAAGAGCTAATGACCAAAGACGTTGTGATGCACACCTTCCTCGAGACTAGGAGTGAGGAACGCATTGAAACCCGTTAGATCTCCCAAAAATAAAATTGAAGGACTCGGAGTCAAAGGAAATAACGCACTCCCCATACTATTGTAGACGGATACTCCTTTGAACAGTTAAGGAAATCAACCTACACGGTCCAAGGTCGACCGTTCCACTCACCCACTCCAACCTGAAGAATCGGGCCTGAGAGTACGGGTTCTTCATGAAAGAGGAACCTACATGGAAAAAACTAATCTTAAGGGTGCTAGGACGAGGAGACAGCCATTAGACCCATGTAACAAAGAAAGGGGAACTCTTTACCTCATAAAGGACTGTATAGTGATTTGTTTCCTTCAGTGGGTAATCGCTAATCGGTGGTGTCTACCACTCGACTACTCGAACTCCCTTAAATCCTTCCTTTCTTATGGACGGTAAATCGTCGGATTCTGATATCGGTACGGGGTGACACTCGGGTCTCCTTTAAGTCCTACACTGTTGTGTCTTATAACCGGGGTCTCTCCACCTACGTATAGTTTCCTTGCTAAAGTCACTCGGATCTGAGAACGTAGAAGGGTATGTTTATTTTCACGATTTAAGGAACTCTATCGACCAAAAGAAATTAATTGTTATTAGAAAACTGTAAGTCTGAATGGTCGGGAAACAATGTTTTGAGACATTGGACCGGGGGACGGACCGGAGGAACCTCGTCGATATAGTCCCAATGAACTCTACAACGGAGGACTCGAACTTCAGGATTTTTAAGGGTAACTTATTTTGCATTGAAAATTGAACATCCAACACTTATAAAAAATTCGATTGTGGGGTTTGTGTCCATTTCTCGGTTGGGGTCCTCCTGACTGCACTAGGAACGTAAACTACTGAATCTACAAATCGTCAGGGACATCTCGTCCCGGCCACCTGAACTCCAACCCAACCTATATCTTCGGTCTTAAGTTGTCACTCCCTTCCTAGTCCAACTGAGTACCATACCCACGACCGATGAGAGAGTTTCTTTGACGGACCCCCTCCTTTCCTCTGTGAATTTCGTCATTGTCTTCCTTGTCGTCCTAACTCTACCCCTGTTAATTGGTTCCCATTCCTAAATCTCCTCTTTCTTTCTAACATATATGTTCACGCTTGTTCCACTTGACAGAGGTTCCCTCCTTCCTCCTGACCTGCCCTTTTCGGATCAAATCTCCCTACCAGAATGTACCGTTCTCCCTGGACGAACTCTCCGACGGGACCCGAGACCGGACGGAAGACCTACGGACCCCCGCCACCTCCCCCGTAGAAGGAATCGGTCCCGACCAGGGGACTCTAGTAGGGTACCCTTTTTCAGGTCTCCGTTCTTGGTGAGGTCACTTCACAACGACGAGGGTTTACTGGTACGTCTTGGAACCCTGGAGTAGAGGCACACACCTAAACTCAACCGACACCTGTGACGTGGGAGTTCTTGAAACGGAAATATAGTCCTCTAATTCCTGGAAAAAACAAAGCCTCCCTGTCTCTTTTCCTACTTATCTCTAAGTCTCTGTAAACTTACCCCCTCTCTTCCCTGTAACGTCCTTAAGGACAGTTTACGAAAAGAGTTCTTTCACCTCCGTTCTGGTAGACGACTCGTACCGGTCCGTTTCCACCTCAAGTCGGAACCCCCTATCTGTCACAATCCTTCTCTCTACCTCGCACTCGGGAGTCGTCGTAACTTGGTAATAGACTCCTGGATCGAATCGGGTCTCTAGAGTTCCTAGGGTAGTTAGAAACACCAAAAGGAGACGAGTCCCCGTCCTCCTCTCGCTAGTAACCATACCAGAAAGGTCCCTACGACTGACCGACCTTGTTCACGAAAGAAAGTATGTAGGTCTACGACCGAAAAATCACCGACTAACTCCCTAGATCCGTCCGACTGGGTATATTTGTCTTTGAGACCCAGGTCCAAATAATCGTTTCCCGTCTTCCGTACCCCTCTCTCTTTTACCTGTCAGGGGAATGTATACCCTTTACACAACACATGTGTCACTTACCTCAGAATCCCGAGAAGTCTCCTTGGTTGTCCTTTATATATAAATACTGTTCCTCGACCGAGTCCACTAATTCCTCTGACTGTTAAGGATTCTAGAAACCACCTACTCGACCTCGGTTCCTCTCGGTTACACATGAAGATCGGGGTTTCGACCGTCTGAGGTCTGGGATCTTCTCGGATACAAAGTTAAACTCAGACTTCCGACCCTTTCTGGTCACAGGAACGAGTTGTTCCCGAAGGGTGACCGAATCGCCCATTTCCTAGGTGGACGTTCCGTCCTCTGCATCCTCCTTTACCGTCGGGTGAGGTCATAAGAACGGACCTTCTAGGGTACCTGTCTCCTTGGATCGTCCAATGTCAGGTACCTTAGCGTTTCTCAATCTGTGCTGACTCGTACTCGTACCTGAATGAGTTGTAAATCCGTCCCTCTCAAGTGAATTAAACTCTCTCCCAGTTGGAAAAACAAGATAAGTTCGTGAACCACAATGTCTTCCGTTAGACGAAATGAGTCAGATCGTTAAATTTACAAGTAAAGTAAGTTCTCGTGAGTGTTTGTGTGGGTCTTTTTTATAAACTAACTCATAAACCCCTAGGACACGGGGTCATTTTAACTGTGTATTCTAAGAGGTAGTGTGCACCCAAGGACCGACAGGACTCCTTGTACGAACGGTCAGGACGGACTGTTCGGGTCCCAGTATCGACGTCCGAGTACAATTTCCACCTGGATATCGAACCACGTGGTTAGATGTGGAGGGGCTGGGGTCATTACCGACCTCTCCTCCTTCGGGGTTGAAGTCACTGTTGGGTAGTGAAGTACCGTTTATCTTCCCCTTTTTTACCTTTGTCACTGTCTGAAATAAAAGAACCCGAGGTTTTAGTGCCACCTACCACTGACGTCGGTACTTTAATTTTCAGTGAAGGAGGAACCTTCTTTTCGGTACTGTTCGACTCTGTCACATAATTTTTCGTCTCTGTAGTGAAACGACTGTTTCAGGGATATCAGTTTCGATACTAAAAAGGACATCAGTACATACCTACACTCTCAACCTGACATTTCTTCCGACTCGTGGTTTCTTAACTACGAAAACTTGACACTACGAAATTTTTCTAAGAACTGTCATTCCTGTCATACCTCTAGTTTGGTCAGTTAGGATTTCCTTTAGTTGGGACTTATAAGTAACCTTCCTGACTACGACTTCGACTTCGAGGTCATAAAACCGGTGGACTACACTTCTTGACTGAGTAACCTTTTCTGGGACTACGACCCTTTCTAACTTCCGCCCTCCTCTTCACCCTCTGTCTCCTACTCTACCAACCTACCGTTGTAACTGAGTTGCCTGTACTCAAACTCGTTTAAGACCCTTTATCACTTCCTGTCCCTTCGAACCGTACACCGTCAGATACCCCGACGTTTCTCAGTCTGTTTTGACTTCGCTGACTTGTTTTTGTCGTTGTACTCTCTTGGAGTTCCCCCTTTGGGTCCGAGAGAGTTGAGACGTTGACCCTGAACTCGACGGGGCACCCTGTCTCGGATGTCCTTGGTGAGGGAGTATGTCACCGAACCCGTCATTTCTGTCGTGGTGTTACGTTCTCAGGGTCAAAGTTAGGGTCCCAGTCCTTCTAGGTGACCTCTTCCTTCACCGTTGGGTGAGGTCATAAGAACGGGCCTTTTAGGGTACCTGTCTCCTTTGACCACTCGACACATATCAGGCACCCCAGTGTTTCTTGGTCTGTGCTGACTCACTGATTGTGAACGGTGAAAGACCGACGGGAACACCCCGTCTCTGGTCTCCTCGGTGAGGAATCACCTGTCAGCAGAGTAGGAAGACGTCTGAACCTGACCGTGTCCGTCCGACCACCCACCGGAGGTTAGGGGTCAACCAGGGACTGGTGATGTCCGCAAAAGTTCTTCGGTACGAGGAGTCGGTCAGAGATGATCGGACTCTGTAAGGACAGTGTGACTTCAAGTCACTGTAATTTCGGGAGACCGATCTCCGTGAAAGTCACCGACGACGTCTGGACGAAGGACGTCCCCCGTACAAGATGTCGTTGGTTTGGGGTAGTCGACTAACCAGTGGGACAGTTTTCGGTCGGACTGGTCCGCTGGGTACCGAATATCGTGAACGGACAACGGCCCCGAGAGGTTCTGGTCGGAGGAAGAACAGAAGAACCGAACCGTGAGGGAAGCGAGCTAAGAGACCAAAGGACTATAAGTATTGAATCATAGATATGAACGGAGGCCAGAAGGGAGGGAGGGGGACCAAAACCCAGTCACATCGAAGAAAGAGACCGAACAATTGGAATTGGTAGGGACTGAGGACGGAGAGGTCCTGCGAATCTAAGATCGTCGTCACTCGGAGTGGTTGGGGGAACTGAAGTACGGTTCCACGTCTGTCACCATACGATGGTTCACAAATTGTTGGTCGATGGACTTTTTTTTTTTTACACCGGGACCAAAACCACAAATGAATAAAGGTACCATATACATCTGTGTCCCACATATATGTATCAACTAACGTTTGATACTCGTCAGATTGTTGGCCGAGAGTTTTATGACCTTTTAAATTGTCAGTCGAAAACACTCTGTCCCACTCGACTGAAATCGTAGAGACAAAGTATGTATGATACAGAAGAAAAAGTTATAAAGTAACGGAGTGATGGGTTAGAATCTTTACTGATAAATAAATCCCGGAAGGGACCACCAGGTCACCGATTCTCCCAACTCAAGTCAGGGATCGACCTCTTGAGTTAGGGTATATGGTATTGATAGTTATCCTCTAAGGTGTACGGTGTTGATTCTTTTTTTGTTCCAGGGTGTATAGTGTTAATTCCTGGGGCGTACGACGTTACTTCTAGCTTCTAGACACACGACGTCGATTCTGAGTCTCGTCGACTAGTTATTTAGGAGTTTTCTCTCTCTCTTTACTGTGAATTGGACTTAAAACCCAGATAGTAGTAAATGAATTTTAGTACCAAAATAAATTTAATATATATACTGATTTATTAAATAAGAAATTAAAACGATCGAAAACTTGAGATGTTCTCATACTATGACTTTCGTCATTTGAAAACCTTTCAGAAAAGAAGGGTTAGAGTCAAGTGCTCCTACATAAGCACCATAACGTAAATTGATATCAAGTAAGCAAAGGGAACGACATATTATAAAATAACAAATTTATATAGTTTAAAATAAAAGGTTAAATAACTTTCCCGTACCCCAACGAACGTGAAGAACTATAACACTTGTGATGACGAAATTTTAGGAAGACATATACACCGGAACTCGTGGACCATTGACCACAATGAACAGGTCAACACCGGAGGGTTTTAAGTGGACTTTGGGGTTACCAATACACCGAAATAGAGTTCTATCCCAGAAATTCTCCATTAATTTCAACTTATTCCAATACTCCAACCCTGAAATTAAATCATCCTAACACCAGAATATTCTTCAGGTGTGACACTCCTATATCACTCTTCTATTGACAGACATTCGGCCCTTCTCTCGCGGGTTTTCTTTGACTGGAACGACCGTAAGACTAGGGTCTGAAGGTCGGAGGTTTCGTTGAACAAAAGGATCCCCAAAATGGTTAAATGTGAGGACAATCGTTATACATTTTCATGAGTGACTACTTACTTGAGACGGTGTAGAATTAAAAAGGGTTAACTTACTTATAAATTACCATAGATGAACACCCGAATTATACGTAAAAGGTCCAATGATTACTCCAACTCATAGAGAAATATACAGTCACCGGTACGCATAAAACTGAAGGTACTTCTTAGAAAAGTACAGTAAACGAGACAAAAGATAATCCAACGAATAAATAAATGAATAAATAAAATAAAAATTTTCCCTAAAGAAATGTATGGAAATATGGGTAGAGAATAGTCAATATTTATAAAGTTTATGTAAGACGTTCAAATATCTAAAAGGAAAGTGAAGGGTACTCCATGAAAAACTTCTTGGTTAGAACCAACATCACATCATTTCTAACAGTTATGAAAGAAATACCAATCTCGAAAAACCCAGACCAAATTCTGTAGGAAAGATAAACCTGTCGTATTTCTATCCGTACATAAAAGAAATATAAAATTACAAAAAAATTTTAAAACAAGATTGGGGAATTAAATAGACCTTAAAATTTTAAAACGGAAAACTTAACAATAAAGAAAGGAGTAACTAGACGGTACTATGAATATATAGTTTCAAAGTTTTCAGTCCATAATTAAGGCCGAGAAAAAAAAAAGAAAAGGTAAAACAGATAAGACGTGTTTATATTACTAAATAATTACTGATATAGAGACCAAAATCTTATTCAGAAACCTTAAGGGACCACCAGGTCACCAATCCTAAAACCCGAAAGTGACGACCCCCGGGTCCAAACTAAGGACCAGTCTCTTGATTCCAGGACGGTCGACGTGTTATATCGGTTTTTTTTATTTTTTCACAAATTTAGATCATCTCGTCGGGACTATAATACAATAAAATTAACGATATCAAAACCTTATACAGAGTCACAAACCATCCCGTCCAAGAAGGAGGGAAGACGGTAGAAAAAGAAATTTTCACAAAACCGATAAGAACCGGAAAACAAGAAAGGATATACAAAATCCCATTTAAACATTTTTAAAAAAGTTAATTAAAAAAAATAACTTCCTATGAACGAAATATCTTAAAACAACAAAAGACAGTCTGGAGTTGTACTTAGTCGGTATCCATGTGTACATAGGGGAGGAAAAACTTGGAGGGAGGGTAGGAGAGAGGTAGGGTAGGGAGATCCAACTATGTCACGGGGACAAACTCAAGGGACTCGGTATGTCGTTTAAGAGAAACCGATAGATAAAATGTATACCATTACATTCAAGGGTACAATGAGAAAAGTATGTAGAGTGCGAGAGGAGGGGAGAGGGGGGGAGAGGGGCACAGGTATTCAGATAAGACATACAGACAAAGAGGTAACGACGGGACATTTATTTAAGAAGTCATGGTAAAAAGATCTAAGACATATATACGTAATCTTATACTATAAATAGAAGGAGAAAACCTGAGTGAAGAGAGACATATTATCCAAGATCCAAGTAGGTAAACTAATCTTGACTGAGTTTACGTAAGGAAAAATACCGACTCATTATAAGGTAACACATATACATGGTGTTGAAGAAATAGGTAAGTAAACAACTACCTGTAAATCCAACGAAGATACAAGATCGATAACATTTATCACGACGTTACTTGTTACCCTATGTATACTTAAAAAGTTAAAACCAAAGAGTCCCATATACGGATTCTCACCCTAACGTCCCAGTATACCACCAAAATAAGGATCAAAAAAAAAAATTAATTTCCTTAGAGGTATGGTAGAAGGTATCACCGACATAGTTAAATGTAAGGGTGGTTGTCACGTTCTCGTAAGAGAAAAGAGGTGTGGTAGAGGTCGTGAATGGGAAACGTCTGAAGAACTACTACCGGTAAGACTGACCACACTCCATTATAGAGTAACATCAAGACTAAACGTAAAGAGATTATTACTACCCCTTTGTCACCTTTGTCACAGTCTGAAATAAAACCCCCCCGAGGTTTTAGTGACGTCTACCACTAACGTCGGTACTTTAATTTTCTGCGAATGAGGAAACTTCTTTTCAATACTGGTTGGATCTATCGTATAAGTTCTCGTCTCTGTAATGAAACGGTTGTTTCCAGGCAGATCAGTTCCGATACCAAAAAGGTCACCAGTACATACCTAAACTCTCAACCTGACACTTCTTTCGACTCGTGGCTTCTTAACTACGAAAACTTGACACTACAACCTCTTCTGAGAACTCTCAGGGAACCTGACGTTTCTCTAGGTTAGTCAGGACCCACAAGTAACCTTCCTGACTACGATTTCGACTTTGAGGTTATGAAACCGGTGGAGAATACTTCTCAACTGAGTAACCTTTTATGAGACTACGACCCTCCCTAACCCCCGTCCTCCTCTTCCCCTGTTGCCTCCTACTCTACCAACCTACCGTAGTGACTGAGCTACTTGCACTCAAACTCACTTGAGACCCTCAACCACTACCTGTCTCTCCGGACCGCACGATGTTAAGTGCCCCTGCGTTTCTCAGCCTGTGTTGACTCACTGACTTGACTTGACTTATTATTTACTACAACTCCTAGGAGGTACACAAACAATCGGTAGACATACAAAAGAAACCTCTTTACAGACAAATCCAGAAAAGGGGTGAAAAACTAGCCCAAGAAACAAAAAGACCATAACTCAACATACTCGACGAACATATAAAACCTTTAATTAGGAGACAGTCAACAAAGTAAACGATAATAAAAGAGGGTAAGACTCCCAACAGAAAAGTGGAACGAATATCAAAAGAAACGACACGGTTTCGAAAATTCAAATTAGTCCAGGGTGAACAAATGAAAACAAAAATATTTAAACATTTTAAACTACCTAAATCTAACGTAACTGAGATTTCTAATCTCGACTTGACTGTTGAAACACTATAATTCAACTGGATAAACACTTATACTATACATTAAATAAATCCGGGATAAACTACATCAAGACATTCTAAAATATTAAAAAAACACATGTCACATGTGTATAAAACAAATAAAAACAATGAAAACATCTATAACGTAAACATTGGTATAAAAGATTAAAAAATAACGATTAAGTATTTTGACGTTGTCAATTAGTAGACAGTCGAGATAAGTGGACAGTAAAAATTATTAAATAGATAATTAAAAAAAACAAAAGATACGTCTACTAGTAAGAAACGTGTTTTATCGAAAGTAAAAAAGTAAGGATTAGTAATATGGAAACAGAAGGGGGAGGGGGGTGAAAAAAATAACACGACCGATGTCTGAGGTCTTGTTTTCTTAATTTCACGATTAGCGTTGACACGGACAAGACCAGGACTAAAATTTCCCTTATTATCAAAAAGATTAGAAGTGGGTAAACTTATCANGACTTGACTGCTGAAACACTATAATTCAACTGGATAAATACTTATACTATACATTAAATAAATCCGGGATAAACTACATCAAGACATTCTAAAATATTAAAAAAACACATGTCACATGTGTATAAAACAACAAATATAAAAACAATGAAAGCATCTATAACGTAAATATTGGTATAAAAGATTAAAAAATAACGATTAAGTATTTTGACGTTGTCAATTAGTAGACAGTCGAGATAAGTGGACAGTAAAAATTATTAAATAGATAATTAAAAAAAACAAAAGATACGTCTACTAGTAAGAAACGTGTTTTATCGAAAGTAAAAAAGTAAGGATTAGTAATATGGAAACAGAAGGGGGAGGGGGGTGAAAAAAATAACACGACCGATGTCTGAGGTCTTGTTTTCTTAATTTCACGATTAGCGTTGACACGGACAAGACCAGGACTAAAATTTCCCTTATTATCAAAAAGATTAGAAGTGGGTAAACTTATCACAAAGGACCCCAATAAAAACATCCAAGGAAATTATTCCAATTCATTAAAGATGTTAAGGATTACTCAAATTCCTTAAGAGATGTTATCAAGTGATTCTTTCAAAGAATTTTTATGAATACTTATCAAAAGTTAAAATATCAAAAAACGAGTTAATACTAATATGTAAAATAAAGTAATTAAAAATTACTCTAATTATAAACATCTAATTTTTTTTAATTTTGTCAGAGGGTAAGAACTCGATTTGGGTCAAACAAATAATGTATAATGAAGAAGGTGTATTATAACCCAAGTCTAACGATTATAAAACAAATCCTAAAAACATAAATTTAAATACTCACACTACCCAGACCCAAAACATAATTCAAGTATTTCTACTTAAATCTAACCTAAACGTAACTGAGATTTCATTACATACCGCGAGTCCTCCGACACTTTCAACACGAGTCCCAGAGCTACCAACACTTGGACAACCTCGAGTCGGTGCAAACAGACCTACCGCTCACGTCGTCCCCTGTCTCCGCCGGAACCCTGAGAAGGAACCAAGTACCATAAAGGTCTCTGATGGGAGGGGAGTCGGATATTAAGGATGAAAGAGAGTGAGAACGGGAGACGGGAACGGACCCTCGGGGTCACGGACTCCCAGGATCACCGGAACTCGACTTCCGAGACTGAAACAATCGTCATTGTCCTTCGTCCTAGAGTCAAGGGACTGGTCTCTAACTTCGGTCCGGTACCATTACTCTCGAGACTTAAGGTCGGTGATCTGGTACTCCCGGTCACCGATGACCGTTCCGGGACCGAACAGACGAAACAGCTTTACTTAAAGTTGTTTCTCTACCTTTTATCACTTTGTTCACAAATAATCCTTCATTTTGTTCATACACACTTATCCGTGTGTACCTACCCCAGTCCCCCTCAACACGAAGACACATAGAATATACCCCGTAAAGAAGACCCAAAGGAGACCGGTTAGTAGAATAAGACGGACCGAGACTCAGACATAAACCATATGGAGTCCCAGGAGGTGAGAATCGGTTCCACCTAAGGTCACGTCTCCGGACACCCTTCGAACTGTGGTAGATAATACCCCACTGTGGGAGAGGGAAAAATCGGAGGGTTCTGGAAAAGACACGTACCCACCAACCCTTTCAGAGGAACTGGAGTTATTAACTCTTTATACATAAAAGAAATAGAAAATAGACCCGTCCTGAACCGAGGAGAGACGGGGACGATAAAACAAATAGAACCTCATAGACGGGTGTCCCCTAAGGGTCCTTCGAGTCACCGTTTCTTAGACGGACGGTTATGTCCTCTACCCTCCCTACACCGAAGTTAAGGACCAAGCCCTTCTAGGGGACCTCATCCTTTACCGTTGCGTGAGATCATGACAACGGACTTTTGAAGGTACCTGTCTCCTCGGACCACCCGATATCAGGTACTTCAACGATATAAAGTTCTCAACTTGAGTAGACTCGTTGCCTCGTATATGCGTGTATAGACAGGTGTCCCTTGTCTGAAGTCCAGGAGTCGGACCCCGGGTAGATAGAAGACGAAGTACTAGTGACGGCCCACCTCCCATCCATAAATAGTTATCTTTCTGATCACATAGAATACCAATATTACGGGAGGACCAGAGGTCAACAGTATCATCTCCTCCTCTTTCATACTCCTCGAATCTTCAACCCCCACCACAACCACTTCCATAAAGACGATTGATCTTCTTCGTCGGAGTTCGTCACCCGAGTTTGGAAAGAGGTCGAAGAGAGTATGTCCGTCGAGTCCGACGAAGAGTGTTCCTTGGTCACCTGACTACGGGGGATCTCCCGCCCCGTCAGTACAGCGGATTTGTCGGGGGTAGGGAAGATCCCACGACCAACTCTTGCCTCCCAGACACCTTGGTCCCGAAGGAGGTGTCCGAGGAAAGTACGGACTCTCGAGGAGACTGTGTCTCTGTCCTCCCAAGACATCTGGTCCTCAACCCCCCGAGGACGAGTCTTCTGCCAAATAGAAATCGTGAACCGAATGGAAATGGTCCTTACCCGAGGATACTTCAGCGGTAAGAGGTCAAAGGGAAAGAGGAGAAAGACTGGAGTGGTTAAGTGCACCCCTGTAAAGTGCACTTGTGAGTCTGTAAGTGTGTGTGTCACTGAAAACGTATATGTGTATAAAAATGTTTCTATGTGCGACTACGTCACACACGTTTTTATGTGTTTGAAAGTATCGTGTGAAAGTACTTGTACACCCCTTTATTCCTAAGTGAGTGTGACGTACTTGTGGGAGAGTGTGTGTCTTATGTCGGAACGTGTGAGTATATCGACCCGCGTTCGTGTGGTGTGTACGTATATACGTGTCCGTGTGTATGTATGTGTGTGAGTGTACATGTATGAACTTCACCCGGGAGAGGTACAACGATCTTCATATTAGAAGTCTCACCTTGTGTCTTTTATTCTTATTTCCTGTCTCCGGTCGCAATAAGAGACAAATAAGGGAAGAGTGATGGATTGTGAGGTGAACAGATCGTGTCTAATACCTGTCCTCTCGTACACGCGGTGGATGTCCTCTCAGTTCTTCCCCCGCTGTTACCGTTGGTACTGGTCGAAGAAGGTCACCGGTACGGGTCGAGTCCCTCGGGTCTGAGTAGAGGGACGGGTTCGACCCTCGACCTCGACCTGAGACAGTGTCACCTCCGAGATAAACTAGGTATTCTTCTCGGGAAGGTCCAGGGTGGGTCTCACCGCGATGTCCCCAGTCGACCGTATCCTTTCTATTGGGACCGGTCTTTTTACCACCTGATCTGGTGACCGTGGGACAAGGGTCCGACCAAACTACTACAGTATACACTCGACATCTCACCCAGGAATATACACCGGGACGACCGTCTCCCGTTTGACCTGGTCGAGGAGGACACTACAACATCCCTGTTACTTCGTCGACAGTGTCTCGAAGACTCCGTCGACCTTACCGAGGTCAAGTAGGATCTACCGATACTACTAGACGTCCCCGGGAACACGGCTCTCCAACTTCTCCGACTCCAGGTCAGAGTACCTCCTACACGACGTGGGAACTTAGTCCTCCTGTCATGACGGCTCCAGGAGGGAAGAGTAGTGGTGGGTCTGGGACCGAAGCACCTTAGGTCTCGGGAACGACTCTGTTGGTGTGAGACTGGTGTAGGAGTCTCGAAAGAGACTCCTGTTCTTCTCCTCAATAAATTCGAGTATAAAGTGTCTACTCTTCGTTCAATCTTTACGGGAACTGTAACACGTTCGTTTACTACAAGAGATGTTTCGTACAGTCCAAGATCCTTAAACGACCAACAGACGAAAACCGACTTCCTGTCCATCTCTCTCCGTCTCTCCAGAGTCTTCACGGGTCGTGTCACGGGTCAGGCATGACACCACATTACACTAGTTAACGTCGAATATATTTATCACCGAAGTGTTTTAAGTCCTTTGAAAAGTTTAAAGGTACAACCTTTACTCGGTTCCAAACAGTGTCTGGAAATCAAAACCTTGGACATGACACTGAACTAAATCAAGGTACCATTATTGTATAGTACTGATAGGGGTCTCCACGGAAATTGACTGAAAAGAAAGACCTTTATAGTCAGTCAAGATTCCCGATTGAGTATTAGAGAGAGAGAGAGAGAGAAAAAAAAACGAAACCAAGGGAAACATCTCTTTTCTTCTTTTTTCCTTAAGATTTACATCTACACTAGTCAAGGGTCGAGAGTAAAAATAAATAAATAAATAAATAAATAAATAGTCGGTATGATGGACCGTACACCCTGGAATCAAGAGGTTGGTACCTAACTTAGGTACGAGGGACTTAACCTTTACGTCAGAATTGGGACCTGGTGGTCCATTCGGTCAGTCGAGAGTAAAATGTCTACTCCTTTAACTTCAAGTCAGTCCCCGAGGTAGTCCAAGACCCCAAAGAGTCCGTCGAGAGATCAGAGGGTATGGAGTCGGGTACCACATCTCGTCTCCAGATGTTTCTGACAGGTCCACGACGTTTGGAGTGGGGTAAGTCGTCAGCGGCTCTCGAGGCCACTTCGACTCTCAAAATTGTGACGGAGTCTTGGAGTCTGTGGGGAGAAAAACGGAAAGCGTGTCACAATAACGACAATACTGAGGAGTGTTCAACTCAAGTGTACCTGATCAAGGTCTTTCGACGACCTGTACCAGTCTATATACTTAGGTTCAATTGAGTCGGAACTCACTAGTTACACCCTGGGGTACTGTGATTAATAATACTCGAGAAGAAATGTACCTTTCAAACCACCTAGGTGTAAACTATTAATATATACATGGACAACTTGTGTATCTGACACACATATATATCTTAGACACATTCTTTGACGTGCACACACACACACGAACGAGTCAACGGAATCAGCACAGGTTGAGAAACACTGCGATGCCTGATATCGGACGGTCAGAGGAGACAGACACCCTAAGAGGTCCGTTCTCATGACCTCACCCAACGGTACGGGAGGAGGTCCCCTAGAAGGACTGGGTCTACGCCCTGACTAGGGCGTAGAGAATACAGAGGACGTAACCGTCCACCCAAGAAATAGTGATCGTGGTGGACCCTTCGGGCTTTCACACGTGTACATGAATTAATTTCACGTCAAACATGACCTAATGACTCCTCCGGTCACCTTGGGTGAATCGATCAGACACAACCGGGGATTTCTCAAACTTACAAGAGTCGTCTAGTTGAGGACCCTCAGCATCTATAAACCCCTTGTTGTTTTGTCCACGGGGTCAGTCCAACGACCAAAAAGTACCCTTGTTCCTCTGGACAAAAAGTTTTTTACTTACATTATGGGTTGACTTCAAATCTGTACGATAAAATGTATCCTAAGTGTAAGTTTAGTTTGATCTAATTCGTTTTTAATTTACTGGGTGATAAAAGAAAGAAAAGATAAAATTTCGACTAAAGATCAATCTAGACAGACCGAAAAAGATTGTTACAACAGACCCGAAGGTGGGAGAAGGGGAGACAACGAGAAAGATATCAACGGAAAACGACAATATACAGTCTCTTCTACCGGTGTTCCCCGTAGCTGGATTTGGTAAGAATGTCAGTTATTAAGGTATCCCTCCCTATCAGAAATACTTATCGAGGACGTCCCTTCAACCTCTTCCTAAGACTGGACTGGGACTCGTCTACAGTTCGGAACTTGTTAGAGAAACCAGACCTGTTACTTGAGACCGAACTCACTGAGAGTGTCGGATCCAATGTAAGTTTCCCGACTCATTCTTTCCTGGTCGTGGAGGACTTTGTTTCCCGTACCTTTTCACCTAGGGGATTCCTTTCCTAAGACTCACTGTCATATAGTATGACATGTGGATATGTCGCATATGTAGGACTTGTGTCTATTTCCGAACCGACCGGAGACCAGACGAACCGACAGTCTGAGACGGAACACCCTTACGACGACCGACGACAATTCGTCCCGGACTATTGCTCCACAGTCCAACACCTTGAGATTCTCCGGGGACCGGATCACGACCGAGTAACCACCCGTCTCAGTTCCAGAACTTCTGAGACCCCGACGACGGGTGGGTGACCGTCCACTTTGGTCCCGGACCCCAATCACGGTCTGATGACCGTCCTTCTCGACCAAGGACCTCAGACCGTCGTCCCGTATCCCTAGACTTCCGGGTAAAGTCTGACATACACCCTCTACCCCTCCACCGAGGACTGTGTCAACACATACCTCAGTTGACTTGTGTCGACAACAAGTCAACGATTCAGTACAGGTAGAGAAACGTTGGGGTACCTGACGTCGTACGGTCCGAGGAGACAGGAGGTGAAAGAAGGCCTCAAAGGAGTCTAAGTACAGGTGACTCAGTTACTACGATAGATTGGTAGAGTAGGAGACGGTGGGGGAAGAGGAAAACGGAAGACAAAAGGGGTCGTAGTGCCAAAAAAGGTTACTAAGTCGAGAAACACAGTCCACCGGTTTTATAACCTCGAAGTCCTAGTCAGGAAGGTTACTGATAAGTCCCAACTAAAGGAAATCCTAACTAAGAAAACTACCCTAGACCTCACAGGACTTCCAACGCAACGGGACGATCACCCCTCCCAGACCGGATGTAAGACCACAGACGGGAGACCACCTACTCCGGGCAGATCTCCAGACGCGTCCGAAGGACCACCCTCCCCGGACAAGGACAGATGACCACCCACCTTAATCAAGAACCGGGAGACCACCCGTTCCACCGTCACCCGAATCCTCCAGAAATCCGGGGACAGACGTCTTCCGACCCCGACACAGGGACGGGTCAATCAACAAACCGGACTCCGTAGGTTGTGACCACGGAGGTCTGATAATCCACCCCGGTCCATAACCGGGATTTACGACCTCCTTCCTCGGGTGTGTTACCACAGTCAGACAGTCGAGGAGGAAGTCCCATCTTACTCGAGGATTTATACCCACGACGACCACAGATGCAGGGGTCCCACTCGACGTCCACGGATAGGTCCTCTGAGAGGTTCTGGACGTTCATCCAGACCGGGTCCGAGAATAGTTAATGACGAGAACGGGACCCAGGGTCTCACACACTTTAAACACCTCACCTCAGAGATAAAGGGGATCAGGACTCCCCGAGGACGTTAAATCGGGACGACCGGAAGTGTTTATGGGGGTCCCGATTAGAAGGACCACGACCTGGAAGATCTAACCCCTTGGACTACAGCCCCGAGTCTTGAAAACGAGGACACCCTTCCGGAGACCCTATGTTAATAAGTGGTCAAACACCCAAAGGGTGGACCCCCACCAGGGAGGGTGGCACCAGAACCAGAGTAAAGAAGGAATACGACCATCGACATCTTCTAGAAAAGACCATCCAGGGTCAGAAAAAGTGACTACAATAAGACGTCTATCAACACTAAAACCACCCGAGAAAAAAAATTTTAATTATAATTTGTTCGGAAAATAAATAAGTAAATAAAAACCACTACGACCCAGAAACAACGACGAACCCGAAAAGAGATCCACGCCGTTCGTCCGTGATGAGAGATCGGCACCACGCGCCCGAAGAGTAATACCACCAAAGAGAACAACGACTCGTGTCCGAGGTCTCACGAGTCCGAAGACATCAACACCGAGGGCCCGAGACCTGGTGTCCGAGTCACCGAGACGACGTGACCAAATCAGCAAAGTATCATACACCCTAAGAGAGTCTGGTCCCTAGCTTGGACACAGGGGACGTAACAGTTCGTGTAAGAGATGGTGACTCGATGGTCTCTTTAGACTAAAATTACACGAGAATTTTCCTTCACCCAGAGAGTTTTCCTTCGAGACCCAGAGAGAGATCGGAGAACCGACGAGAGGAGTAGAGGAAAGAATCGAAGGGAAACGACCAACCCTCCACACTCGGTACTCTTTCTTTTTCGATACCAGTTTTCCTTTCTTGATCCTTTGTCGAGAGCCCAGGAAAGACTTTCTCACCCCAAACTCTCACCGTCCACCTTCTACTTAGTCTGTTTTATATTCTACAGATCAATTGAAACTTAAAGTCTAGCTGTTACTTATATATAAAAAATGTACCCTATATGAATGTAACTTTCTAATAAACAGTAGATAGACTTGGAGTCTAAGTCTGACCCGTGGGACACGATAATAAACGAGTTAGACTGGTGGGGTAAGCCTCCTCCCAACACCATCTTGTCCGTCATCGACACTCGGTCCACCTCATTCCATAGTCGACGACATCGAGATTAATGGCGACTTTAGGTGGCGGTGGAGAGGAACAGAAGGGTAGTCCACGGTTTCAAGGGTTATTACGAGTTTTAAGAGGTTCGGTCCGAAGTTGTCATACACTTGACACTTGAAAGTCTCCAAGTTCGACCTAAATCTTTTCCGTCTCCTTGGTCTCTAGTTTAACAGTCGTAGGTGACCTAGTAGTTTTTGCGTTCTCTCAGGGTCTTTTTATAGATAAAGACGAAATAACTGATAAGGTTTTGGAAACACACCTAGTGTTTTTTGACCTTTTAAGAAGTTCTCTACTCTTATGGTCTGGTGGACTGGACGGAGAACTCTTTAGACATACGTCCAGTCCTTCGTTGTCAATCTTGACATGTACCTTGTTGTCTGACCAAGGTTTATGTTTTCCCTTATACAGTTCCGTCATATAACAGTGACACGAATAAATTGAATATGCGTCTCATATAGTACTCTTTATGACCCGACCTACTTCGTGTTTGACCTTAGTTCTAACGACCCTCTTTATAGTTCTTACAGTCTATAAGTCTACTGTGTCAGGAATACCGTCTTTCACTTCTTCTTGATTTCTCGGAGAACTACTTTCACTTTCTCCTCTCACTTTTTCAACCGAATTTAGAGTTGTAAGTCTTTTGCTTCTAGTACCGTAGACCAGGGTAGTGAAGTACCGTTTATCCACCCCTTTGTCACCTTTGTCACAGTCTGAAATAAAAACCCCCGAGGTTTTAGTGACGTCTACCACTGATGTCGGTTCTTTAATTTTCTGCGAATGAGGAACCTTCCTTTCAATACTGGGTGGATCTGTCGTTTAATTTTTCATCTCTGTAATGAAACGGTTGTTTCCAGGGAGATCAGTTTCGTTACCAAAAAGATCATCAGTACATACTTACACTCTCAACCTAATATTTCTTTCGACTCGTGACTTCTTAACTACGAAAAAAAAAAAAAAAAGTTAATCATACGAACCAGGCCGGAGGGTTCGTTTGCTGGGGCAGGGGATTGAGGTCAGGACGGTGAGTGAGGTGGTCTTAACAACGAAAACTTGACACCACAACCTCTTCTGAAAACTTTCAGGGAATCTGAAGTTTCTCTAGGTTGGTCAGGTAGGATTTCCTCTAGTCAGGACTCACAAGTAACCTTCCTGACTACAACTTCGACTTTGAGGTTATGAAACCATGGACTACCCTTCTTGACTGAGCAAAGTTTTCTGGGACTACGACCCTTTCATTTCCATCCTCCTCTTCCCCTGCTGTCTCTTACTCTACAAACCTACCGTAGTGGTTCAGTTACCTGTACTCAAACCCATTTGAGACTCTCAACCACTATCTGTCCCTCCGGACCGTACGGCGTCAGTACCCCAGCGTCTCAGCCTGTGCTGACTCGTTGACCTGACTTGACTTGACTTGGCGGTCCTTCTCTTACTTAAATACATTCATTTAGGTGTGTCGAAACTCTAACCCAACCGCACGATGTGAACTACTATCGGACGTGACAGGTCACTGTAGACCCTGTACCAATGGTACATCCTTCACTGACCGTCTCTTGTGTAATTCAGTCTATATAGACTCCACCGACCCACGAATCTTTCTAATGGGTCGAGAAGGACGAAAATCACACAGAAAAAGTGTCGTCATACACCTGTCTACGTTATTTTGTCTATATATAGTCCTGAGGGGGTCCACCTTTATTACGGAGTCGTAATTAAAGTGGACGCTGTTTTAGTTTACATGTTTTATTAAATATAACCACAATATTCGTACAGTTTTGGTATGGTCTATATCATCTTGTAAAAACTACCGGATCTCTACTATTTACATTTAATGAACAAGAGTAACAACGATCAACTTATATCCATTTGATAGTGACTACACTTTTAGTTTCACTAAATGACCTGTGAGTCATTTCCGTTTTCTCTGATTCAAGGTTTACAATCTAGACGGTGTAAGACCTACATACATACAAAAATACAAAAACAATTCAAAGAATAGGAAAGACTCGTAGTCAAAATTTTTATACTATAATATTTTATTAATATTCAAGTATTTTTAACATTTTAATTTTGGAATATTATTATCATGAAATAAAAAACGACAGAACGTATGTCCCAGTAGTAACGGTAGAAAGATTTAAGGTATATACACAATCATATGACATAACCACAAAAAGAAAGACCGAATGAAGTGAGACATATTAGCCGAGGTCAAAGTAGGTAGAGTAGTCTTGACTAAGTTTACATAAGAAAAATTGTCGACTCATTATGAGGTAACACATATACATGATGTCGAAAGAATAGGTAAGTAGACGACTTCCTGAAAACCTGAGTCTCCCTCTCCCTCTCCCACCCTACTAAACCCTCTTACCGTAACTTTGTACATATGATAGTACATTCTTAGCTTAGCGGTAAGATACAGACTACGTCCTATGTCGTACGAACCCCGACCACGTACCCCTACTGGGTCTCTCTACAATACCCCTCCCTCCACCCTCCCGCCAATTACAAACCCTTGCGTACATGTGGGCACCACCTAAGTACAGTTACATACCGTTTTAGTTATGTCATAACATTTCATTTTATTTCATTTTTATTTTTTAATTTTTTTTGTTGTTTTTTTTTGTTTTTTATTATCGCGAAATCTCTCTACTATTCTGAACCCTGACGATGATGGTATATGTATGTTTATATTATTATGCAAATAATATATTTATATCTATTTATTTATAATCTCATATAAATTATATTTTATCTGTATAAATATTTTATATCATATATAACTTTTATCATGTTACATATAATTAACAATTATATAACATGTATATTATATGTATTCATAACATATTTTATATTTATTCTAAATTTACATTACTGTTAAAAGTTAAATATCGTCGTCATTACTACTGTTAAAATAAAATAAATAAAAAATTGACTCTTCAAACAAAAAAAAACAACTTTATGTAAACTGTAAACCGACAAGTACAGTCGTATCTGACTTGTGACCAAGATTGTGTATGGAACACTTTAATCATTGTAATAAAATCGTCTTTGCATTATCTCCGTCTCTTCAATGTATAAACGAGTCAGTACTTTGATCAGGTCTATAAAACTGAACTTCGATTTTTCGGGGTTAATATTTTAGTAGACTAACTAAAAAAAGAGGTAATTTTAAAGTCATAATGGCATAAAGATGATCTTTTATAGTTTGTATAACCATTCTTGTAGGTCCGAAAGATGTTTCATTGAAGTTAGTTGAATTACATAAAGGATAATGATGCCTTAAAGAATTAGCCCCTCCAGTACCACCTTAACTCGGAGAACTCACTTCTCCACAAATAAGGGACATCTTTGACTCTGACAACGAGGTTCAAACACGTTAACTTAAAAGAATCCAGGTATACCCTATAAGAATACCCGACGACGACGACGATTCAACGAAGTCAGCACAGGCTGAGACACGTTGTGGTATCTACCGTCGGGCGGTCCGAGGGGCCAGGGACCCTGAGAGGTCCGTTCTTGTGACCTCACCCAACGGTAAAGGAAGAGGTTACGTACTTTTACTTTTCACTTTCACTTCAGCGAGTCAACACAGGCTGAGAATCGCTGGAATACCTGACGTCGGATGGTCCGAGGAGGTAGGTACCCTAAAAGGTCCGTTATCATGACCTCACCCCACGGTAACGGAAGAGGCTAAGAATACACGTTTAGATATATTTAACCCTCATTTAAGAAATCTCTTTCTAAGAGGATGTAGTTTGTTAAGTTACGACATATTATAATATTTTAGTCACGTAACTTAGTGCCTCAACAAAAATACCCTCATAAAGAGTTCATTTCTTCACTTTATATACAAATTTACTCTACTTTTAGTCTCCGTTAGTAATCCAATCCTTAACTTCTCAGTAATTACATGGACAGTCACCCAAATGATAAATGTCAAAAAGAGCTACTATTAACCTCTACGGATAGTCACGAGTCCATTCTTACGGATGATGTGGTAGAAAGTATAAGTTCGTATTCAAACCCGTTATTAATCTCGAGATTCATCAAACGAACGTGATTAATAGCCAAGTATCTCTAAACATCGACCTCACCGTCTACCAGTATTTATTCCGATCAGTACCTCTTTCTACTTTAGGTCTCCTCCTTCACTAAACGGGTTCCAGTAAATGTCTTTCAATTGTAATGTCAGTCTTCTTGTACAGTCACTTAATCCGGTCGTGAAATCAAATATAATTTTCCTTTTCTACCTGGTAAACCCAAATCAAACCAAAAAAAAAAAAAATTACTTCCGTCGTACAAATTTAAACAAAGATTGAAATAGTCGGGGTCCTTAAACATATAAAAATTATATGAGATTTAAAAGAATAAAAATTTTGATTAAACCAAAATGGGTGGACCTCAAATTATATATGAAAACACATGATCTTTACCATGAATTTTTCAAATAAAAAGGTCATCTCAAATGATTAAACCTTTTAAAAAACTATAGATTTTATATTAATAATTTCAACTATGTTTGTAAACTAAAATTAAATAGTGATACCGGTTTAAGTCATTTAGTGGAACGGAAAATAAGAGACGATAACAGGATTACTAGACTCGAGTTCTGTTGTAATGTACAGAAATCTGACGAACAGAAAGACAGGACCGAAGGAGTACAGGATGTCACTTTAAGACGATCAAAAGTTTCGCGGGAGGTTTCCGGTTAAGAGCATGATTCTACAGTAACTTATTTATGGAAACTAAAGTCGCTCGGTCGGAAGGACGAAGGTGAAGTACTGGGAAGATGGTCCTGTAGGACACGAATACCAATAAGTGAGAGGAAAAGGTAAGGCTTCATTATAAAGGGAGAAATTTAAAGATCTCATAAACAGGACTGAGACCAAAGGGAATTTACTGTTCGACTCTTTTCCGTAAAATAAAATGACTGTCTTCCTCTGAGACTTCCAAACCCCTCACTCCCATAATAAAACCGGTCCCACACTCCCTATCTAACCTCCTCTTCAATGTTTTGGACCTCTTCGGTCAAACCTTTGGTAAATTGCTACCCTCCCTCCAACTTTCCTCTCCTTTTCTCCGTCACTCGACCTCGTCACTTTCATCCCTACTCGAACGACTCGGGTCTCCCTGAGGTCTAAAATTTCTAGTTTCGCAGGTTTTCACTCCTCCGACAATCTCCGTCCCCTCTCAACCAGACCTACTGACCTCCCCTCTAGTCCCCTCTTCACTCCACGAGACGGGTCTCTCCCCGAGTCCTTCTAACCCCCCTTCTACTAGTCGAGACGGACCCCGACCGATCGGGTATCCTGAGGCTGTCGTGCACACGGAGGATGTACGAGTCGGTGGTGGTAAGGTCAGAAAGAAGTCGAACACACAGTAGACTTACCTCCCCTTCGAAACGTCCGACGTCAAAAGGTTCTTGTTTAGTCTCTTTGTGAGTACAGTCTTGGTCTTCTCTACAGAACCCAATAAACAGACGAGGGTTGGTATGTCCCCTTGGACTCACGTCCCTCTTCGTTCCTGAGTAGAACCTCCATCACCGTCTTGAGTAAGGAGGTTAGATCATCATAAAGGTTAGGATGTTATTCGAAGACCTCTTCCGTTACCGTGGGGTGAGGTCGTGAGAACGGACTTTTTAGGGCACCTGCCTCCTCGGATCATCCGACGTTAGGTACCCCAGTGATTCTCAACCTGTGCTGACTCGCTGAAGTGAAACTCAAAAGTGAAACTACGTAACCTCTTCCTTTACCGTTGGGTGAGGTCACAAGAACGGACCTCTTAGGGTCCCTGTCCCCTCGGACCACCCGACGACAGATACCCCAGCATGTCTCAGCCTGTGCTGACTTCACTGAATCGTCGTCGTGTTCTTCGGAGTTTGAAGATGTTTTCGGTACCTAAATAAGACCCGAGAGTAAAACTTAAACTAAATTTGTAATGTAAGGAATTCCCGTCTTTTGGGTAAGGGACCCGAAAGGATTAAAATTATAAATAATAAGGTAGATAAGTCGTTTATAACCAAATAATAGATAATATAGTAAATCATAGATAAGGTCCGTGACTCTTATGTCACTTATTGTCTTGTTTCAAGGACACGAGGACCTCGAATATAAGGTCTTCCCCCTCAATTTATTATTCGTATTTTGAGATTATTTATACACCATAAAGTCAACCACTACTCACAATGTCGTTTTTTCTTTAGTCCCACTACCCTCAGTCACTTACTACCCCATCTCTCATCACCCTCTCACTCCCTCTCTCTCTCTCTAACTTTCTCTCTTACCAACACATTTGGTGTCCTAGTCTTACTGTTTTCACCATAAAAAAAATATAGGAACTTTCAGTGAAATTACCAGTGTTCCTATCCGGTACCTTTTGACTGGAGATTTCAAAGAGTAAGTCCGTTTAAAGTCATATTAATCAGTCCAGATGAGACTGATCTTTGACCTCACGAACATGTTAAATGAATCCAAATAGACTCTATTCACGTAAATTTAAGTTGGAGAAAATTTTACAAAGATATAAACAACCCCATATAATAAGTATATAAAATAAAATTTGTTTCAATAATATTTACTTAAAACCGTAAATATCATTTATAAGTGGTTTTAAAACAAAATTAAAACTTAATGATTAATATTAAAAAAGGTCTAAAAAAAAACGATAAACGATAAACAAATAAACTTTATGAATTAAACTTTCAAGTATATATTTGTACTTTAACTTTCTTGTCTCTACGTATGTAGTCACATAATATTATCTGTTATCTAGGATTTATTATATTACAGACACATATAAATTTCCTTTTCTAATTAAAAGGTGGATCGTTTTTTCATGACCACTTGTAGACGATAATAAAACATGAAAACTTTGTTCTAAAGACTCGGTTTTACGAAGTGAAGAAATAAACATGAACCTTCTCAGAGATAAGGTCATATAATCGGTAAGAGTTTTCACGGTTGAACTAAGAAGTCTTACTTGAATAGTAACATAACAGACAGTTCTTATAGTATGAGTTTGAGAGTAGATAACCTAAAAATGAAATATTAAATGTATGTACCAGGTATTTTTGTTAGATGCGAAGTGATGACTTTACTTTTCACTTTTGGTTTCGAGACATCAACTGCAGTAGAAGAACCCGAAAGGATTAAAAGGAGTTGAGGTTCCCGTCGAGAAACCTCACAAGGACCAACTAATAGACCACTGAGACGACCCTTTACGGTAGTAATATCAGTAGTAGAGGGACTTTGTCTCGAAGGTGCAAGGGTACATGAACAAAGAGGACTTGAACAGAAACCACCTTCACCCAAAGTCACGTCAGTAGTACGGACTTTACGTCCATCAGGAGCGGTTACTTTTTTTGATGCTAGTGAAAGCGTCCGACAAAAAGTGTCTACATAAAGTAAGAAGAAAAACCCTCCTGACTTACAAAAGAGGACCCCCGTTACCGAACACTGGCTAAACGACGTTAGACGGTAGGAGACTCGATGGGTCACTGATACTTGCTTTCCCAAAAGAACTTGAATCATTACAAGAGTACCCAGAGTCCCTAGTACCACCGATGACACGTCTGGAGTACCCAAAAGTCAAAAGGGAAAACACCGGGGTCACTTTAATTAGTAGAAAGTACACTTTGAGGGGGTCACAATCTCGAACGTACACGTCTGTGGATAAACAAACTCTAGATGCGTAAGTGACCGTGGTAAAACTAACAATACCAAGGAAAGTACAACTATGAGAACAGGATGCAAGCTTAAGAGAAACGGTAGGACTTCTACGGTAGTTGGTGACCCTCCGTTTTCCGGAAAAGGTGGACACGGAGGGTAGAGTGTAGACAATGGGAGAAGATACCGTGTCGGTCATACTGAATGAATGTTGGGTTTAGACCGATGAGGGGTCTTTGGTTCTTCGACTACAGGAACCGAATGTGCAACGAGTGTGGAGACGACTTAGGTGACTAGATGTCGAACGCTTTGTCACTCTACTTTTCTCGAAACTACTTTAATACCACTTCTTTTAACCTGAATATATGGAAGACTGACACGACTCTTCCGTACCCCATAAACCAGTGACGAGTTGCCTTGAGATGAATTTAAATTGTTAACTGGTTTGTAAGACGTAAAGAGTCGTACTTGTATATATTAAACGAATCAAAAAGTTCAAACTGTTATGTAATCCTTAAAGAGAGAAAACTAACAACAGTAAGTCAAAAGTAACTATTATACAAAACTATTGTACCCCGTCCTCCTTTTCCCCTACTGTCTCCTACTCTACCGACCTACCGTAGTGGCTGTCCTATCTACACTCAAACTCACTTGAGGCCCTCTACCACTACCTGTCCCTCCGGACCGCACGACGCTAAGAACCCCAGCGTTTCTCAGCCTGTGCTGACTCGCTGACTTAACTTGATTTGACTTATGTTGTCAAATAGACAAAGAGACAATATTCAGAGGTTCTATAATGACCTAATAACAATAATTCTACTTCCGAGTTATTTGTGGATCAAGGTATACAAGTACCAGAAGGGACCACCGAGTCTGTCATTACTTAGACGGACGTTACTCCTCTGGACCCACGCTAGGGACCCAGTCCTTCTTGGGGACCTCTTTCCTTACCGTTAGGTAGGTCACAAGAACGGACCCTTTAGGGTCCCTGTCTCCTCAGACAGTCTGATGTCAGGTACCCCAGGGTTTCTCAGCCTGTACTGACTCACTGATTGTGTGAAAGAGAGAGAAAGGTATACAAGTATGCATGACGAAAAGATATACTGTCTAAGGAGTTTCACTCAGACTACCTACTTCTCATACACGAATATTTAAAATTACCAATACCGTCTTAATGAAAAGTTCTAGTAACATTAAGAAGTTTGAATAGGTTTCCGAGTGAGACGACGACATTGTCCCATCTCGAAGTTCTCTGGTTTTTTTATCTACTCTAAAATGAAAGACGTCATTTAGAAGATATTTATACATTTATTTTAAATCGATAAACCCCCTTGGTTTGACAAGATGAATTCCCAGAGTGTGTCTAATATTAAGTTTTGTCTTAAAGAGAACTACAAAAGGGTATATCAGTGGGTTACAACCCCTGGTCTCTTAAGGTACCCTTGAAGGACTTCAGAGTGAACTATGACAATCATAGAAAGAAGTGAACATTTGGTGTCAAAAATCTCTGAAAACAATTTAAAGGGAAATATCAGAGTCTAATATCTGTGAAACAAATAGGTGCATCCTACCAAGAAGAAGAAGAAAAAAATTAACACCCTTTGATTTACTAAACACGCGTAAAAGATTCCAGCAACTCAGTATAGTAGTCACCACACTAGAAGGAGTCCTATTAAAGAGTAAAAGGTTGTAGACCTTGTACCTTACGAACGAAGGAGGAAATTACAACGATAAACATGTATCTCTCCCCTCACGTAATAACTTGGATGTAGTATCCTCGAAGACGAGAGGAATCAAAGACGAGGTCCCCACCATTATTTCCCTATTTTTGCTAAAGGTAACAGTAAGTCGACACTCTTTTGGTTAAACACTAATGATCTCGGAGACGGCTTTTTCACCTCGCACTTTGGCACTTTAGCCTTAAAGTGTGTGTATTATTTCTTTAAAGTAGTAGTTTACCAACATTGGTCAAACTCATTGTAAACTTAGAACATAGTAGAAGAAAAGTCTTCCCGTAATTTGTCCGTAAACCTTCAGGAAAATTAGTTTACGACAGAGACTCACTTCAAAGGAAGAGTATCGGGAATCTCCCCGGTCAATTTATTCCGGTAAATCCTTTTTTTTCAGAGACTTCGGATTTGGGTTCGGTTTATATGTCGAAACAAAACTAAAAACAAGAACAAGAAGAAGAAGAAGAAAAAAAAAAAAAAAAACCATATGTGAAAGAAAGAAAAAAAGGATTATTAGTATGTTAAATAAATAAATAAATAAATAAAAAAAAAATGAAATGTTATAACATAACCAAAACAGTATATAGTTGTACTTAGGCGGTGCCCACATGTGTACAAGGGGTAGGACTTGGGGGGAGGGTGGAGGCAGGGGTATGGTAGGGAGACCCAGTAGGGTCACGTGGTCGGGACTCGTAGGACATAGTACGTAGCTTGGACCTAAACGCTAAGGAAAGTGTATACTATAATATGTACAAAGTTACGGTAAGAGGATTTAGTAGGGTGAGAGTGGGAGAGGGTGTCTCAGGTTTTCTGACAAGATATGTAGACACAGAGAAAACGATAGAACGTATGTCCCAATAGTAATGGTAGACAGTTTTAAGGTATATATACGCAATCATATGACATAACCACAAAAAGAAAGACCGAATGTGACAACCACCCTTACGTTTGATCAAGTCGGTGATACCTCTTGTCACGCCTCTAAGGAATTTTTTGACCTTTATCTTGACGGTATGCTGGGTCGTTAGGGTGACGACCCGTATTTGTGACTTCTTTGGTCTTAACTTTCTCTATGTACATGGGGTCACAAGTAGCGTCGTGACAAATATTATCGGTCCTGTACCTTCGTTGGATCTACAGGTAGTCGTCTGCTTACCTATTCTTTCGACACCATGTATATGTGTTACCTCATAATGAGTCGGTAGTTTTTCTTATGTAAACTTAGTCAAGATTACTCTACCTACTTTAACCATATGTAAAAGTAAGTAACCGTATATGGTAAGTCAGTAAGTTACTTAAAAACAATTCTACTCAAAATTTCTCTGACACGAATGTCAAAGACTGGAACTACTTAAATGTCAAATAACCTACTAGTGATTGAAACCTTCTAGTGTCTTCAGTGTAACTAGAGACAGAGGTAGGGTCCTCTCCTTATCTTCAACTAGACCATTCCAAGTTTTAAACTAGTGTGTACACTACTAAAGTCTCAATGTAACAAAGAAGTAAACCATGGTTGACACTGTTTTATGTCGATCAAATATTGAGATGAGGTGTTTCATCGTTAAATCCGTTGTACTCTTAGGGTCCCTACCTCCTCGGACCACCCGACGGTAGATACCCCAGCGTGTCTCAGCCTGTGTTGCCTACACTGAATCACGTCGGGTGGTCCGAGGAGGCAGGGACCCTAAGAGGTCCGTTCTTGTGACCTCACCCAACGGTAACGGAAGAGGAGTATCGTCGATCATTCTGTCTAAGAACTTTAGTACGAGAGGACCGGAACGTCTACTGTGGTTTTAAAAGTTGGTGTTAGTCACACCTCTCCTTTTTACACTTGAAAGTTTTACATTTATAATCCTACCGAGAAGAATGAATTTTATAGAGTTACCCAAAGACGACATATATCCTTTATTTTAGAATTGTACCGAGACCTCGGGTCGAACTAAACCAGGGACGGGTAAGAGAGACAATGACGTACGATGTGAAGACGGGTGAGTGTGTCAGTAGGTGAGTAGATGGGTAAAGACCAAGTTACAGACGATAGTCAAAATACTTCAGTGATAGGGTAAGAACGGAGTCAAGTCAAGTCAAGTCAACGAGTCAGCACAGGTTGAGAAACGTTGGGGCACTTAGCGTCGTGCGGTCCGGAGGGACAAGTAGTGGTAGAGGACCTCAAGTGAGTCTGAGTGCAGGTAGTTCAGGTACTACAGTAGCGGACCTCGACCATTTTACGGAAGGAGGAATAGAGTATAGTGAGGTGAAACGATGACTAATTAAGAATAAGAAAGAAATATAAGGGGAATTTTATACAAGCAGGGAACTCTACTGTAGGAACTGAGGGGTTCGGTGTTGAAGGGGTGGGTGTAATGAGTGGAAGGTTTATAGGACAGGAAAGGGAGTATCACGAAATAATTTAAAATAAATTACGTCGTTTTACTCTAAAAGAAGAGGAGTACTATTGAACGTGGACCAACGGTTCAATTGTTGGTCTTTACAGATATTGGACTGTGTCCACTCCTTCTCGTCTGTAAGAATCGAATTAACCTAACGACGACGACGACGACGACGACGACGACGATTCAGCGAAGTCAGTACAAGTTGAGACACGTCGAGGTATCTGCCGTCGGGTGGTCCGAGGAGGAAGGTACCCTAAAAGGTCGGTTCTCATGACCTCATCCAACGGTAACGGAAGAGACAAATTAACCTAATTACATTCTGTTTACGAAGTTTCTTCAATTAGAAGTGTCGTATTTTAGACAAAAAAAAAGTGTAAAATAAAGTTTCGGTCTAGTAGAAGTAGAAGGAATGGAGACTTCTCAAGGAGAACGGAAGGAAGGGGTTTTCACCCTTCATCTCTTTTGTACCTTTTACTTCTTTTCATACATATGAGCCCATCGTAGAATACCCAATCCCAGATTGTCCAGGGAGACTACTAGTGTCTCAACTAATACTCCACAGGAGACTCTCAGATCGTACACTGGGGGTGTACACCGAATCTCTGAAATCTCCTCAACGACGACTCAGAAAGGAGAACACCTTAAACATGGTGAAACTTTATACATTGAACTTTGACATCATTTTCTGTCCTAATTATAAGAGAAACGAAGACTTAAATGTCAACGGACCGACTAAAATCTATGTAAAACATCTAAGATGAGAGTAAAGGTAATATTCCTATAGTAATCGAACTCAAAAGGAATATATTAATAATTGTTTACACACTAGACACATAACAAACCAACGATGTGAGGTATTATCTTCGAAAGGCTCCCATCACTGATATACTTAAAGAAGTGGGGACACAAGGTTAACGAAGTATGTCCCGGACCCTATCTTATTCACGATTTATTATGAAAAGATTGATTATTCTTCTACCGTCAGACTCTATTCTACAATCAGAGTTCAGGACCTCGTCTGCATCTCCTGTCCTGTCCGTGTTCTCAATTCGTCCTCGACCATCACCTTGTCAGGGACTCTCCTTTAGAATCCTCCCTAGACTCCCCTCACCCACCTTTTCTAACAAGTTATTTGACAAAAAAGAATTTTAGATACGGGTTCAATGGATCTTACGAGATAACATAAGTCGAGAAAGTACTACAACAGGTACAGTTATTTTACTAAACTAGTGCCCTGAGTGTTCTACAATCCTTAGAGAACTGTAAAACCACATCGGTTTTACATCCCCTACAAACGAAAAGAAACTGGAGTTTATACTGTGCAGACAGTGTTCAAAGGCATAGAGTCTCGTTTCTAGTAGAATTCATAGAATCATACACTACAAAGTCAAGTCAAGTCAAGTCAACGAGTCAACACAGGTCGAGAAACACTGGGGTACCTGACGTCATACGGTCCGGAGGGACAGGTAGTGGTTGAGGGTCTCAAATGAGTGTAAAGGTAATTCAGTCACTACGGTAGGTTGGTAGAGTAGGAGACAACAGGGGAAGAGGAGGATAGAAGCTAGAAGGTCGTAGTCCCAGAAAAGGTCGCTCAGTCAAGAAACGTAGTCAACGGTTTCATAACCTCAAAGTTGAAGTCGTAGTCAGGAAGGTTACTTGTGGGTCCTGATTAAAGGAAATCCTACCCGACCAACCTAGAGGAACGTCAGGTTCCCTGAAAGTTCTCAGAAGAGGTTGTGGTGTCAAGTTTTCGTAGTTAAGAAGCCACGAGTCGAAAGAAATATCAGGTTGAGAGTGTAGGTATGTACTAATGACCTTTTTGGTATCGGAACTGATCTGTCTGGAAACGACCGTTTCATTACAGAGACGAAAAATTGTGTGATAGATCCAACTAGTATTTGCACTACAAACTGAAGGGGACATTTTTTGTATTGTTCGTCATCAAAGTATAGAAGAACTTAAGGAGACGATTACCCTGGACAAACTGAAAGTTTCATCAGATACATGATAAGATCGTAAGTCCCCTCGGTAGATGTAAAAGAAACCCAAGTTTCAACCGAGGGGTCCGACTGTCAGTTGATTTGTATATATAAGTCTCTGGAACAATCTCTGGATATAGGAAGTCTATGTGTGTGTGTGTGTGTGTGTGTGTGTGTGTGTGTGTGCGTACGTACGTATGTCCGGTAGTGAACCGACAACGATTATCTTCGACCTACTTAGTAAATTAGATGAACTAACCTACAATTACATCCTGTGTTTCTAGTAGTGCGAAGTACGGAGGAGATATACAGGTAGATGCGCATAGATAGAATCTAGAGGAATGACGGTTTGAAGAAAAGAAAAGAAAGGTCAGGTTCCGTTGTTTGAGAGGAAGAGGTCTGATTACATGTCATGATCGGTGGACTAGGTCATGGGAGTCCGAGGTCATGGTACCCAAAAGGACGGGAGACAACCATATCCGGTCGATCTAGAATGTCAAGGAAACACTATGTCAGAGAAAAAAGTAATAGACCAGGTGACATAGACTGTCAATATACTGAATTGACATACATATCCGGACCTAAGGATCTCGTCTCTACTTCCATTAAGTACTAATAGAAGGACTTAGATGGAATGCATCAGAAGGACGAGAATTACCCCCTCCCTAACGGTTCAAGACTTAGTAGTCTTCCAAGTCTCTATAGAACCTCCCTTTCAGGAACCTCTGTAGGTAGGTCGAAAGGGTAAGGTATACAGTTTGAGAACCTAAAAAAAGGTTAAGGTTGAGGTCGAAACCGTGTTGTGTGCAAAGAACTAATTCGTAACTTGATAGAAACTTCAGATCGGTAAATTTTGGGACCCAAACTAAAGCGAAAAAGACGAACCGGTGTCGTTCTCTACTCCCAAGAACCCTTCATGACTTCCTGAGACCGAGAGTACAAAGATACCACAACTAATACCAGTGAAAAAACAATAAATAGACGTCCCTAGTTTCATTATATCATTGTTGATATATTAAGACAATAAGAAACTAAATAGTTGGGGAGAAGGAAGAATGGAAAGTTATGGACTTAGTAAAGTGATAGGTCTGTAAAGGGTGGTCCCGATGTAATAAGGTCCAGTGGTAAAACTTTCGAAAATGATGACTTAAAGAGTCAACACGGTCCTCTACAGATACAAAGTATATTGTTTTACTTACCCTTGATAGTCCGGTCAGTCTACCATTCTAAGTCAGTGGTGTGGGACAAAATATCGGAGGACAACGATTGATGAAACTCATGACACAAGGAACCGAAAAGATCCATCGTCTATGACTTAACCTCAATCCTCATGTTTGTAGACCTTTTCTTTTTTGCGACTTTCTCCTGACCCGTCCTTATTTGGGGTTGTCGGTTCCTCCGGACCTTTTCAGAAGACTGGGGTTGTCCCTCGAGACCCAACAGGTAACCTCAATAGGAATACCCAGTCCCTACCTATCTAGGAACAAGGTATAAGCTGAGACTCTTTTCACACGAGAACCGTTAGAACTGGTTGTTCTCGTTTTGATCTCCTTGGTGTGAAGGACTAAAGTTTGATATAATGTTTGGTATCATCAGGTTTGTCATACCATAACCGTATTTTTCTGTGTATATGTTTATCTTGTGTTATCTCTTAGGTCTTTATTTGAGTACGTATACAGTAGTCAATTAAAAATTGTTACTTGGTTCTTACGTGTTACCCCTGTCTTATCAAAGAAGTTATTTACCATAAGTCTTTTGACCTACAAGTGTTCGTTTTCTTATTTTGACCTGGGAGTAGAATATGATTTGATTTTTTAGTTGAGTTTTATCTAATATCTAAACTTACATTCTGGACTTTCTTTTTCGAGGACCTTCTTTTAGATTCCCTATTAGAGAAACTGTAACCAGAACCGTTGCTAAAGAACTTAAACTGTTGTTTTCCTTTTTTTGTTGTTTTCGTTTTTAATTGTTCTCCCTGATATAGTTTCATTTTTTGAGGTGTCGTTTCCTTAGTAAGGTAGTCGTTTTACTATCCGTCAGATACTTTACCCTCTTCGCTAAACGTTTTATTTATAGACCATTTCCCAATTGTAAGTTTTGCATATTCCCCGAGTGTGTTGAGTTTTCCTTTTGTGTTGGTCGGACTAATTTTTTTACCCGTCTCCTTGACTTATCTGTTAAAAGGTTTCATCTGTATGTCTACTGGTTGTCCATGCACTTTTCCATCGGTCATAGTGGTTAGTGTTCCCTTGATGTTCAGTTTTGGTATCACTCTAGAGAAGTGTGGACAATGTTACCGAGAGTAGTTTTCGTCCTCTATTCACAACCACTCCTATACCCCTCTTTCCTTGGGAACTTGTGGCGACCACCCTGATGTTTAGTCACGTACTGACATCTTCCGTCATACCTTCACGAGTTTTTTTAATGTGGACTATAATTATATACTGGGTCATTAAGGTGAAGACCCATTTATAAGATTCCTTTCCTTTAGTGACAGAATTTCTCTGTCGACGGGGTACTAGTAACGTCGTGATAAATGTAATCGGTTGCGTAACTTTGTTGGATTCACACAGATAGTCACCTACCTATCAATTTCTTTTGCACCATAAATGTACTTTTATGTATGTGTTATCTTGTAATAAATCGGTATTTTTTCCTTTAAAAAAAAACCAGTGGTAAGTACTGTTGTATCACCTGGAGTTTCCGTAATACGATCCACCTGATTTAGTCCCTTTCCCTATCTGACATACTGGAGTGAAGATACACCTTAGATTTTATTGATTTGCACCTCTTCGTCTTGTTTACCGCTAGTCGACTCAAACCCTCCCCCTCACCCCTTTTACCCATTTACTTTTCCATGTTTGAAAATCGATATCCTATTGATAAAGACTGCTTCATTATATATTCGACTACTACTATAAATTGTTGTGATATAATATATAGGCACTCAACGATTCTCTCACTTTCACTTTCACACGAGTCAACACAGGCTGAGAAACGCTGGGGTACCTGACATCGGATGGTCCGAGGAGACAGGTACCCTAAAAGGTCCGCTGTTATGACCTCAACAAACGGTAAAGGAAAAGGTCCCCTAGAAGGGTTGGGTCCCTATCTTGGGTCCAGAGGGCGTAACATCTGTCTGCGAAATGGCGCACTCGGTGGTCCCTTCGTGACGATTCTCTCGTGTAGAACTTTTAAGAGTAGTCTTCTTTCTTTTAACCCCACTAACTAATTTAAATGACACCATTAATAAGACGTTGTATATGTACATACTTTCGTAATTTAGTACTTGTAATTTGATTGAGTTATAAAACAGTTAATAAAGAACTATTTAAATCTATTTTGTATTTTGTCGTTTTTTTTTTTTCATATAATGACTAATGACGATTCTACTATACGTATTTCATATCTTTCGTACCGATTAACTCGTATGATCCTTTTACGTCGTTCCTGACTCATTTGGATCTAGGGATATGATCAGGACGAACGGTACAAGATCCAAAAACTATTATTATTACTGTTGTTGTTATTATTTAAACCCGAGATAAGTCAAGTCAAAGAGTCAGCACAGACTGAGAAACACTGGGGTACTTAGTGTCGTGCGGTCCGGAGGGACAGGTAGTGGTAGAGGACCTCAAGTGAGTCTAAGTACAGGTAGCTCAGGCACTACGGTAGGTCGGTAGAGTAGGACCCAGCAGGGGAAGAGGAGGACGGGGATTAGGGAGGGTCGTAGTCTCAGAAAAGGTTACTCAGTCGAGAAGCGTACTTCACCGGTTTCATGACCTCAAAGTCGAAATCGTAGTAAGGAAGGTTTCTTTAGGGTCCTAACTAGCGGAAGTCTTGCCTGACCAACCTAGAGGAACGTCAGGTTCCCTGAGAGTTCTCAGAAGAGGTTGTGGTGTCAAGTTTTCGTAGTTAAGAAGCCGTGAGTCGGAAGAAGTGTCAGGTTGAGAGTGTAGGTATGTACTGGTGTCCTTTTTGGTATCGGAACTGATCTGCCTGGAATCAGTCGTTTCATTACAGAGACGAAAACTTATACGATAGATCCAACCAGTATTGAAAAGAAGGTTCCTCATTCGCAGAAAATTAAAGTACCGACGTCAGTGGTAGACGTCACTAAAACCTCGGGGGGGGTTTTTATTTCAGACTGTGACAAACGTGACAAAGGGGTAGATAAAGGGTACTTCACTACCCTGGCCTACGGTACTAGAAGCAAAAGACTTACAACTCGAAATTCGGTTGAAAAAGCGAGAGGAGAAAGTGAAAGTAGTTCTCCGAAAAATCGAGGAGAAGTGAAAGACGGTATTCCCACCATAGTAGACGTATAGACTCCAATAACTATAAAGAGGACCGTTAGAACTAAGGTCGAACACAAAGAAGGTCAGGTCGCAAAGAGTACTACATGAGATGTATATAAAATTGTTGTTATTATTACTCAAAATCTGCAAAAAACGATTAACAACAAAACTTCAAAATAGGGTTTCATATAACACACGTACTGATAGTTTATAAACGTAAATGACTAGAAAAGAGTGACTGTTTATTAGTTAAAACATTTCTAGGGTCTCTATAAAACCATCTTTTCACATGTCAATCGTTCCATCTTTCACAAGAAAGACAAGGTATCAATGAGAGAGTAATGGTACAATTTACTTTTACAATAATTTTATAAGGGCAAAGATACAGAAACGAAAAATAAACGAAACGGTCAGTAACTCTTTTATGCAATTTAGAGATAAAACTAAAAAATTTATTTAAATAATCATAACCAAAACTTAATATCAAACTATAATTAGAAGGAAGGAAACATAGGGGAACGTATATAGACTTTACGTAAATAGACCAGATTATATGTGTGACCTTGTACATATTTAACACTAAGATGTAGAACTACTAAAAAGTGCTTGACGTGTAGTGGACCCAATGATAGTGGATGTAGTTCTTTATCTTATAAAATCATACAGTCTTCCGGGACCCTACCCTGAGTACCCCATACTTAGTACCTTGAGAGTATAGTCCGTAGGTAAGGGTACGGACTACGAACACTGCCCAAGTTCACACACCACAATAGGGTGGTATTACTTACTATACCCTCCCTAGAAACCTAACCTAAAACACTACTTTTAAGTAAAAGGAGTCGTATTGACCATGTAAAGAGTGGCCTGTGTCTAACCTATCTAACTTAGGGATTCACGACAGTCGGAGTAACGACAACCTTCCCCATTCGAAGGAACTCTTACCTTGTCGGATGAGGTCCTTTCGTTGTTATTCTCCATCTGTTTCTCTTGGACGTTAGGTCGGAGTAGTAGGTCAAGAGCTGTTTCTGGTCGGACGTCTAAGTAATTAGAAAGTACGGCGACCTGACTCGGTTATCAGAGGACTTAACAAATTCGGTCAAATCTAACTAGGGTCTCAGGGGACTAAAAGTCCATATGAGTTATTCATATTATTACGTTTTATATTTTTAGAAACACCCTCAACCCCACCCTTCAGTCGGTCCGTAAAATGTCAGAAGATAGATGGACAGGATTAAATATCGAGTCGTGACGTGTTGACATGGAGGTAGGTCGGTAAGGGAGGGGAGACCGAGTGGACGGAAACGAGTATGGGAGGGGAGTGACGAAAGAAGAAAAGGGGAAAATTTGGAAATGAGTTAGTAATAAAGGTGGAGGATAACTCTCTATAGTACCACGTTAACTTAGAGAACACAACCCTTTACAAATAAGGAATATCCTTATACCCCCTCACCACGAGGTCCAAAACACGAGAACTCGAAACGGTGGACTCCCCGGTTCAAATTTGGAGAAATCAATAACACGTTTTTATGTTCTTTCGTACATGCTTGACTAACGTACATGAGGTCCCTGCCCAAGAAGCCCAGTACACTAAGTTACAGTATATTACAAGATCTTAGTCACGTGACTTAGTGACTCGACACAATACTCCTACACCGAAAATTGATCTCCGTTTTGAAGACTGGTACATCGTACTCGTAATAATATAACGTTCAAGTGGGGAGGATGGACAAAACAACACCGAAGTAGAAATACAGAAGTCAACATCTTCTAGAAAATACTATCTAAAGACAGTAAAAGTGACTACCAACAAAATGTACAACACTAAAACCACACGAGTACTCTCCTCCACTCGAATTTAGGAAGATGAGGTGATAGAACTAGGAGGTCCGAGAAAATGAACTCTCTAAGTTCCATTTTTTCACTTCTAAGAACGATATACGAACAACCACCCAAAAAGTAAATGTCAAGTAGAAGATAACTATCTCTACGACAACTTCACTAGAGTCACTAGTCCTTAGTGACTTGTGTCGACTTTGTAAACTTAGTCATTTGAGAAACCACAACTACGATAAGTCAAAACGAGAAAAGAAAGGTCTCTTTTTCACACCTGTTATGAATCTCCACACATAAGCCTACCCATTTATTCAGGTTGAGTCTGGAAAAAGTGGACCTTCCGACTTTAGATCTTTTCTCTCACTAGACGGATTCATAAGGTACAGTCTCTCGATAATTCTGTCGTAATCCCAGAGATTCAATAATTCACCTCGTAGATATCAGTCAACGATAAATGTAGTACTTGTAAAACAAATGTTGTACGAAATGTAGTCAGGAAATCTCCAAAAGGCGAAACACAACAACAACAAGTCAACGGTTCAACACAGACTGAGAAGCACTGAGGTACTTGACGTCGTACGGTCTGAAGGGACAGAGAAAGGTAGAGGGCCTCAAACGGGTTCAAGTACAGGTAACGTAACCACTACGGTAGGTTGGTTGAGTAGGAGACAGTGGGAGAAGAGGAAGAAACATACAAACAAACATACTATGAGACTTAAAACATCACGAGTTTTGGATAGGTGAAACTTTTAAACATTGACTTATACGTAGCAATAAAGAGAGGTAATCTTTAATTTATGAACCGGACGTCTCAGATAAAAATAATTAAATCCTCAAAAAACTGTTGTTTTTATATTAAATATCTCCAAACTAAAATCATGTACGGATATCGGTTTGAATCTTCCTTCAGTTGAACGGAAGACGACAAACGATTATAAGATTACTGGAAAAATTTTCTGTCGTAATGTACAGAAGTTGAACGACAGAAACAGAAGAACCTAAAGAGGAGAGGGTGTCAATTGAAGGTAACTAAAAATGTTACAGTGTCTCTTGGTCTTCTAGAGGTAAAATCACGATTTGACAGTTGTTTATGTAAAACTAAACTCGTTTAATCGGAAGGAGGACAGAAAGAGGACGGACTAACGGGAAGGTGGGAACTGACGAATACTCCATCAACAAGTGAGAGTAGGGAGTAAGTCTTCATTAGAAAAGGAGGAACTTCACAGATTATACAAACAATAATGGAAAAGGGGGTTATGACAAATATGACTAAAATGAGAAGTACATCTATCTTGTAAGGATATTTCAACTCAGACGTAATAGGATTAAAAACAAAAGTAAATAAGTTCTTTTTTAACCAAATCGTAAACAATACGTAGTCTTTGAGAACATCCGTATCACTCATATTTCATATTAGAAACGTTAGGACCCTAAATATAAATCACTCTCTCTGTCACACACAAATATATATATATATATATGTGTGTGTTTATATACACATTTATGTTTAGTCATCCTCGATAACTTCTTTTATCTCGTGTCACACTCTCCATCCTCAATATTCATGACCGAATCCCTCACTCTGGGATAAAAGGTAAAATCTAACACACCAAACGAGAGACAACTTGAGACCATAGGTTCCAAACAGAGTCTCATATGTCCGATTTTTATCATCCACGAGTTAGTCACAACTCATTAATTACTAATTAACTTGTGGAACTACTCTTTAAATTACCACTCTTTCTCTTCTCTTGCTTTCTCTCTCTCTCTTCCTTTTGAAATTTAATATTCAAATGTCACTTATTTTGCACCCGAAAAGGAATTTAGTAATACAGAATTCCAAGGTGGTTACTCTTGACTATGGTGTACAAAGAGCAGACCGTTCAGGGTTATATAAACTGGATAACCGTTTTTAGTTACACATATTTCGGTCAAGTGTATCAATGTCTAGTGGAGTCCATCCTTGTAAATTTAATGTGGAAGAAACACACAAAGATGTCCCTCAGCAGTGAAAATTGCTCCGGCTCGTGTCAGTAAAACTTGATTGCTTATCAAATTTTTTTCATATATAGTAACAACAACATGAATCTGAATCACCTTAGAATATTTTTAAAAAACACCCAATAGAAAAAGGTAAACAGTGAAAAACTCCGCAATAAAAATTAACTTTTACAATTAGGTAACTTGAAAATAACACCATTTTATGTACATTATATTCAAAATGATGAAATTTCACATGTTAAGACTTCATCATTCATGGATGACGTAAAAATATAAATACCTTCAAGTTTAACAGAGTGGACAAGACAAAAGTTTTTAGAAATTCATAAAGAATCAAGTCTCGGAAAACTTACTTTACTCCTCTCACGATCGGGTGTAAACGAAAGAAGAATGCCGGGATACAAGACTAATCGTATCGTTTGTACTCGAAATAAAAAACACCAGAATTTAAAGTATAAATGTATTTCAACTCTTTTATCTACGATGGAAATCGTCACAAAATACTTACCCTAGACTCAATATCTTATAAGGATGAACGAAATTGTGACTTAAACTAAAAGTTTGATGTACCACAAACGGTGTTTTGAGACTATAATAAAACATACATAGTCTATTCTAAATATTCAATGTTATTAGTCGGTAAGAGGTTTTGACAGTTTGATCTAAAGATAGTCCTACCCGAGGAGAAATATAAAAAACAGTTCTAACAAACCCAACTTACGTCTACGACCGAGTCTTGACAATCTGACACTTAAACATGAAACATGAAACATTTGATACAAGGATTTTGTCATATACGAGGTGACAACTGTACTTTTCCGTCTTGGTTTCGAGACACAAACTGAAGTAGGAGAACCCGAAAAGATTAAAAGGACTTGATGTCTCCGTCGAGAAAACCCACAAGGACCAACTAATAGACCACTGAGACGACCCTTTACGGTAGTAATATCGGCAGTAGAGGGACCTTGTCTCGAAGGTGCAAGGGTACATGAACAAAGAGGACTTGAACAGAAACCACCTTCACCCAAAGTCACGTCAGTAGTACGGACTTTACGACCACCAGGAGAGGTTACTTTTTTGATGCTAGTGAAAACGTCCGACAAAAAGTGTCTACATAAAGTAAGAAGAAAAACCCCCCTGACTTACAAAAGAGGACCCCCGTTACCGAATACTGGCTAAACGACGTTAGACGGTAGGAGACTCGATGGGTCACTGATACTTGTTTTCCCAAAAGAACTTGAATCATTACAAGAGTACCCAGAGTCCCTAGTGTCACCGATGACACGTCTGGAGTACCCAAAAATCAAAAGGGAAAACACCGGGGTTACTTTAATTAGTAGAGAAGACACTCTGAGGGGGTCACAATCTCGAACGTACACGTCTGTGGAAAGACAAACTCTAGATGCGTAAGTGACCGTGGTAAAACTAACAATACCAAGGAAAGCACAACTATGAGAACAGGATGTAAGCTTAAGAGAAACGGTAGGACTTCTACGGCAGTTGGTGACCCTCCGTTTTCCGGAAAAGGTGGACACGGAGGGTAGAATGTAGACAATGGGAGAAGATACCGTGTCGGTCATACTGAATGAATGTTGGGTTTAGACCGATACGGGGTCTTTGGTTCTTCAACTACAGGAACCGAATGTGCAACGAGTGTGGAGACGACTTAGGTGACTAGATATCGAACGCCTTGTCACTCTACTTTTTTCAAAACAACTTTCATACCGCTTCTTTTCACCTAAATGTATGTAAGACTGATACGACTCTTACGTCCACTATAACTAAGTCACGGTCTGACTTGTAATAAAGTTAAATCATTACCACTTTTATCAAATGTAAAGAACTATGATTATATTAAACAACTAAAAAGGTTCAAATTTTTATATAGTCCTAGGGAGACAATACTATCATACAAGTGTAAGTAAAAGACATCCACACATTCAAGAAAAAATAACCGACGAGAAGTCTCGTACATCGTAGAATTAAGGGACTGGTCCCTACCCTTGGACGTAGGGAACACAACCTCCGTCTCAGAATTAATGACCTGGTGACCCTTTGCGGTGTATCCACGTATTGGAACTACTACACTATATCGTTAAATAAATAGACAAGAAAATAGTACTTACAGGTCCAACAGTGTCCTAGTGACAATAAATCAACGTTAAATTTATTTCTTGATGAAGGTAAACAAGTATACATGACTGAAAAACAAAGACATACTATCTAAAGAGTCTGATCCGGACTACCCTACTTGTCATACACATAAATACTTAAAATTATCGATAACCCCTTAATGAAAAGTTTTAGTAACATTGAAAAGTCTGAGAAGACTTCCGAGAGAGACGACGAGATTGTCCCATCTCTAATTTCTCTGGTTGTTTATCTCCTCTAAAGTCAAATCTCACTTTTTGGACAAAGTACCTACTCATTTGTTTTAGGTCAATAAAACCCCTCGGTTTGACAAAGATGAAGTACTTGAGGAGTCCAATAATAATTTTTATCCTAAAGGAAACTATAAAAAGATCTATAAGTGGGTTCCGACCCCTGGTCTTTTGAGGTACCTTTGAAGGACTTCACAGTGTTATGATAAGTCAAGTCAAGTCAGTGAGTCAACACAGGCTGAGAAACGCTGGGGTACTTAGCGTCGTGCGGTCCGGAGGGACAGGTAGTGGTTGAGGGTCTCAAGTGAGTCTGAGTGGCTCAGGTACTACGGTAGGTCGGTAGCGTAGGACCCAGCAGGGGAAGAGGAGGACGGGGATTAGGGAGGGTGGTAGTCTCAGAAAAGGTTACTCAGTTGAGAAGCGTACTCCACCGATTTCATGACCTCGAAGTCGAAATCGTAGTAAGGAAGGTTTCTTTAGGGTCCCAACTAGAGGAAGTCTTACCTGATCAACNCTAAGGTCGAACACAAAGAAGGTCAGGTCGTAAAGAGTACTACATGAGACGTATCTTCAATTTGTTCGTCCCACTGTTATAGGTCGGAACTGTATGAGGAAAAGGATAAACCTTGGTCAGACAACAAGGTACAGGTCAGGATTGACAACGAAGGACTGGACGTATGTCTAAAGAGTTCTCCGTCCAATCCACCAGACCATAAGGGTAGAGAAAGTCTTACAAGGTGTCAAATAACACTAGGTGTGTCAGTTTCCGAAACCGTATAAGTTATTTAGTCTTTATCGGACTGTCTTACGCCAGGTGACCTCTTCCCTTACCGTTCGGTGAAGTCATAAGAACGGAACTCTTGGGGTACTTGTCATCCTTTTCCGTTTTACTATCCTATGGTTTTCTCCTTGAGGGGTCCAGTAATACACGGGTTATACGATGACCTCTAGTCACCTCTTTATTGAGGTCTTTTTTACTTCCCTACCTCGGTTTCGTTTTTGTTATGGGTCGACACCTACACTGACCACTATCTTCGTTCTAGGCTACGACATTTCTCGTTATAACGTATCCTTGGACCTTACAGTCCAGGTACTTAGTTCCGTTTAACCTTCACCAGTTTGTTCTCTACCGTTCCCACTTGTAGCTGTAAGATCCTTAGTCGTTTGATTATACCTGACCTTACCCACTTAAATTAAGTCTACTGGAAATATAGATGATGACGCCCGTCCTTAGGGAGTCTTCTTTACCTCATCGATAGTACCAGTGTTTTCTCAGACTTTACGTCATGAACCTACATTAGAGTTTTTGCTGTCTTACTAGAGACAAACAGAGGTTCCGTTTGGTAAGTTATAGTGTCAATAGGTTCAGATACGGGGTTGGTCATTGTGACTTCTTTGACTTCAACATACCAAAATACTTCTGGATGTTCTAGAAAATCTTGATTGTGGGGTTTTTCTACAGGAAAAGTAATATCCCCTGACCTTACGTTTTCATCCTTCAGTTCTTTGTGGACCTCATTGTCCGTTTAAACCGGAACCTTACGCCTTACTTCGTCCCGTCTCTGATTATCTCAAAACGGTTCTTTTACGTGACCAGTATCGTTTGTGGGAGAAGGTTGTTGTGGTCTCTTCTGATGTGTACCTGTAGTGGTCTACCAGTTGTGACTTTAGTCTAACTAAAATAAGAAACGTCGGTTTCTACCTCTTCGAGATATGTCAGTTGTTTTTGTTCTGACCCTCGACTGACACCGAGTCTAGTACTTGAGGAATAACGGTTTAAGTCTGAATTTAAATTCTTACATCCCTTTTGGCGATCTGGTAAGTCCATACTGGATTTAGTTTAGGGAATACTAATATGTCACCTTCACTCTCTAAATTCCCAGATCTGGACTATCTATCTGACGGACTACTTGATACCTTACTCCAAGTACTGTAACATGTCCTCTGTCCCTAGTTCTGATAGGGGTACCTTTTCTTTACGTTTTTTCGTTTTACCGACAGACCCCTCCGGAATGTTTATCGACACTTTCCTTCTCTCCGTTTTTCGTTTCCTCTTTTCCTTTCTATATTCGTAGACTTACGTCTCAAGGTCTCTTATCGTTCTTCTCTATTCTTTCGGAAGAAGTCGTTAGTTACGTTTCTTTATCCCCTTTTCTTGTCTTACCCTTTCTGATCTCTAGAGAAGTTCTTTTAATCTCTATGGTTCCCTTGTGTTATGATAATCATATATAAAAAAGTGAATATCTGGTGACGAAAATCTCTGAAAACAATTAAAGGGAAAGATTCAAGTTTAACGGGGGTCTGTGAAACAAATATATCTATGTTATCAAAAAAAAAAAAAAAAAAAAAAACTCTTTTAGTTACTTATCGGTAAATCCATATAAAAGATACCAGGAACTCAGTGTAGTAATTGTCACACTAGAAGAGGTCTTATGAAAGAACGTTGTAAACCTTGTAAATTACGAACGAAGAACAGAATTGTAACGACAAATTTTCATCGACAAACAACTTGGTGAAAGGGTACTCCAACATGACAGGAATAAAAAAGTGGTCCCTATCATAATTTCCCCAGATTGTAATAAAGGTAACAGTAAGTAAAGAACTTAAAATGTAGTTTTATTTTTTATTGTTTTCGTTTTTAATCGGTCGTCCTGATATAGTTTGATTCTTTGAAGACGTGTCGTTTCCTTAGGTAGTTGTTTTACTATCCGTCGGATGTCTTACCCTCTTTTATCAACGTTTAGTATGTAGATCTTTTCCCAATTGTACATTTTATATGTTTTTCGAGTGTGTTGAGTTGTCCTTTTATGTTAGTTAGACTAATTTTTTACCCGTCTTCTTGACTTCTCTATTAAAAGGTTTTTTCTGTATGTCTATCGGTTGTCCATGTACTTTTCCCTCAGTTATAGTCATTAGTGTTCCCTTGATGTTTAGTTTTAGTACTCTAGTGAAGTGTGGACAATATCGCCGAGAATAGTTTTTCCGTTCTCTATTCACAACTACTCCTAACCTCACCACAACCTCTTCTGTGAACTCTCGGGGAACCTGACGTTCCTCTAGGTTGATCAGGTAAGACTTCCTCTAGTTGGGACCCTAAAGAAACCTTCCTTACTACGATTTCGACTTAGAGGTCATGAAACCGGTGGAGTACGCTTCTCAACTGAGTAACCTTTTCTGAGACTACGACCCTCCCTAACCCCCGTCCTCCTCTTCCGCTGCTGGGTCCTACTCTACCGACCTACCGTAGTGCCTGAGTTACCTACACTCAGACTCACTTGAGACCCTCTACCACTACCTGTCCCTCCGGACCACACGACGTTAAGTACCCCAACGCTTCTCAGCCTGTGCTGACTCACTGACTTGACTTGACTTGACACGTGACAACCACCCTTATATTTGTACGTACCGATACCTTTTGTATCGGTACAATACACACCTCAACACAGTCTATTAACGAGGATCATAATTTTACACACGTACGTACGATTCAGTGAAGTCAACACAGACAGAGACACGCTGCGATACCTGACTTCGACAGTCAGAAGAGACAGGTACCCTAAGATGTCCGTTCTTATGACCTCACCCAAAGGTACGGGAGGAGGTCCCCTAGAAGGGGCTGGGTCCCTAGTTTAGGAGTAGAGAAATACAGAAAACGCAACCGTCCACCCAAGAAATGGTGATCGCGGTGGACCCTTCGGGTCGTAATTGTATACTGAATCTTTAAGGTGAAGACTCATATATAACATTCCCTTCTTTTTAGTAAAAGAGTTTCTCTATCGACGGGATACTGGTGACGTCGTGATAAATGTAATCGGTTCTACAACTTTGTTGGATTCACGTAGATAGTTTTCAATATTTTTTACTCTATATATGTAGTCAAGTCAAGTCAAGTCAAGTCAGTGAGTCAGCACAGGCTGAGAAACGCTGGGGTACTTCGCGTCGTGAGGTCCGGAGGGATAGGTAGTGGTTGAGGGCCTCAAGTGAGTCTGAGTACAGACTTAGTCACTACAGTAGGTCGGTAGAGTAGGACCCAGCAGGGAAGAGGAGGACGGGGGTTAGGGAGGGTCGTAGTCTCAGAAAAGGTTACTCAGTTGAGAAGAGTACTCCACCGGTTTCATGACCTCAAAGTCGAATTCGTAGTAAGGAAGGTTTCTTTAGAGGAAGTCCCGACTAGAGGAAGTCTTACCTGATCAACCTAGAAGAACGTCAGGTTCCCTGAGAGTTCTCAGAAGAGGTTGTGGTGTCAAGTTTCCGTAGTTAAGAAGCCGTGAGTCCGAAGAAGTGTCAGGTTGAGAATGTAGATATGTACTGGTGTCCTTTTTGGTATTGGAACTGATCTACCTGGAATCACCCGTTTCATTACAGAGACGAAAACTTATACGATAGATCCAACCAGTATTGAAAAGAAGGTTCCTCATTCACAGAAAATTAAAGTACCGACGTCAGTAGTAGACGTCACTAAAACCTCGGGGGTTTTTATTTCAGTCGGTGACAAAGGGGTAGATAAAGGGTACTTTACTACCCTGGCCTACGGTGCTAGAAGTAAAAGACTTACAACTCGAAATTCGGTTGAAAAAGTGAGAGGAGAAAGTGAAAGTAGTTCTCCGAAAAATCGAGGAGAAGTGAAAGACGGTATTCCCACCACAGTAGGCGTATAGACTCCAATAACTCTAAAGAGGGTCGTTAGAACTAAGGTCGAACACAAAGAAGGTCAGGTCCCAAAGAGTACTACATGAGACGTATCTTCAAGTTATTCGTCTCACTGTTATATGTCGGAACTGCATGAGGAAAAGGATAAACCTTGCTGAGACAACAAGGTACAGGTCAAGATTGACAACGAAGGACTGGACGTATATCCAAAGAGTTCTCCATCCAATCCACCAGACCATAAGGGTAGAAAACTTCTTAAAAGGTGTCAAATAACACTAGGTGTGTCAGTTTCCGAAACCGTATCAGTTATTTCGTCTTTATCTACAAATAGATCTTAAGAGAACGAAAAAGGTACTAGGTCGCCTACAACCGTTAAACTAGAGACCAAGGAGACGGAAAAGATTTGGGTCGAACTTGTAGTCCTTTAAGTGCCAAGTGCATAACGACTTCAGACCGAACCTCTTAAAACTCGTAATGAAATGATCGTACACTCTACTCACGTTAACACGCCATCAAACTCGTAAGAAACCGTAACGGAAAGCAATCCTAACCTTACTTTTGACTGGAAAGGGTCAGGACACCGGTGACGACTCAAAAGGTTTAAACGACCGTATAACTCACGTCGTGAAAGTGTCGTAGTAGAAAGTCCTAAACTTTATCGAGGTGACCTTAAGGTAGTGGAGGTGATCGAAACAAGTATCACTACGAANGGTGAACTGAAGTGTAAGGTCCTACAGACCGAGATCTACTCACTAGTGTGGTAGCACTAATAGACCCAGTACTTCTAGAAAAAACATGTAAAGACACATAAGAACGATGACGAAGACGAAGACAATCCAGGTATGGTAAAGACAGGAAATAGCTCGGGTAGAAACGTACTTTACAAGGGAACCATAGAGATTAAAAGAACTTCTCTAGGATCAGAAAGGGTAAGACAAGAAAAGGAGATAAAGAAACGTGACTAGCGACTCCTTCAGAAAGAAGAGAGAAGAACGACAAGAGACCTTGAGACGTAAGTCTACGAATATAGAAAGGAAAAGAGGAAACGAAAAGTGGAGAGAAGAAAAGTGTCGNGAAACGAAAAGTGGAGAGAAGAAAAGTGTCGATAAACATTCCGGAGGGGTGTGTCGGTAAAACGAAAAAACGTAAAGAAAAGGTACCCCTACTAGGACTAGGGACAGAGGACATGTTACAGTGCTTGGAGTAAGGTATCAAGTAGTCCGTGAGACAGATAGTCTAGATCAGGGAATTTAGATAAAGAGTGAAAGTGACATATTAGTATTCCCTAAACTAAATCCAGTATGGACTTACCAGATCACCAAAAGGGATGAAAGAAGTTAAATGCAGACTTAAACCATTATATGTATAGTGTATGTATAAATGTATATATGACCTTGTAACAAATCGGTATTTTTCTTCCTTTAGGACAGTAAACACTGTTGTACCTACCTGGAGTTCCCGTAATAGGACTCACTTTATTCAGTCTGTCTATTTCTGTTTGTGACATACTAAAGTTAAGATACACCTTGGATTTTATTGGCTTTTTCTTTGTCTCTTGTCAATTACTAACCGTCTCAACTCACCACCCCTCCCTCTATTTACCCACTTCCGACACTTTTTCATGTTTGCAGGTCAATACTCCATTTATTTCAGACCCCTTCAATGTATGTCATACCACTGACGTCAATTATTATGACATAACATATAACATTCAGTGATTCTCTACTGTAAAATATTCCTTTTTTTTAGACATTGATACACTCCACTACCTATAGTTGGTTTGAAAGTCACCATTGACAAAACGTTCTATATGTACATACTTTCGTAATTCAACATCTGGAATTTGGTCATGTCAACAGTAACAAGTCAACGAGTCAACACAGGTTGAGACACTATGGTACCTGACGTCGTGTGGTCCGAAGGGACAGGAAGTGGTAGAGACCTCGAACGAGTTTGAGTACAGGTAACTCAGTCACTACGGTAGGTTCGTAGAGTAGGAGACAACAGGGGAAGAGGAGGACGGAAGTTAGAAATGGTTGTAATTCCAGAAAAGGTCACTCAGTCGCGAAGCGTAGTCCACCGGTTTCATAACCCAGAAATCGAAGTCGTAGTCAGAGAGGTCACTTATAAGTCCTAACTAAAGGAAATTCTAATTGACCAAACTAGAAGAACGTCAGGTTATCTGAGAGTTCTCAGAAGAGGTTGTAGTGTTAAGTTTCTGTAGTTAAGAAATCACGAGTCGGAAGAACTACCAGGTTGAGAGTGTAGGTATGTACTGATAACCTTTCTGGTATCGAAACTGATATGCCTGAAAACAATCGTTTTATTACAGAGACGAAAAATTATACGATAGATCCAAACAGTATCGACAGGAAGGTTCCTCGTTCGCAGAAAATCAAAGTACCTACGTCAGTGGTAGACGTCACTAAAGACTCGGGTTCTTTTATTTCAGACAGTGACAAAGGTAACAAAGGAGAAGATAGACGTTACTTTACTACCCTGACCTACGGTACTAGAATTAAAAAGCTTACAACTCAAAATTCGGTCGAAAAGGGAGAGGAAAAGTGGAAGTAGTTATCTGAGAAATCAAGGAGAGACGAAAGACGGTATTCCCACCACAGTAGACGTATAGACTCCAATGACTATAAAGAGGACCTTCAGAACTAAGGTCGAACACTAAATAGGTCGGGTCCTAAAGAGTACTACATGAGACGTATATTCAATTTATTCGTCTCACTGTTATATGTCGAAACTACATACGGAAAGGATCAAAACTTGGTCGGGTAACAAGGTACCTGACCAAGACAACGAAGAACTACCCGCATGTCTAAACATCCTTCGTCCATTCCACCAGACCTTAAGGGTAGAGAACTTCTTAAAAGGTGTCAAACAACACTAGGTGTGTCAGTTTCCGAAATCACATCAGTCACTTCCTATTCATCTACAAGAAAACCTTAAGAGAAAGAAAAAGATACTAGGTTGCCCACAACCTAGAGACTAAACTAGAGACTAAGAAGACGGAAAAGATTTAGGTCGAACTTGTACACCTTCAAGAACTAAATACATAACAACTTCGGACCGAACCTCTTAAAACTCGTAATGAAACGATTGTACATTTTACTCACGTTAACACACTATCGACCTTGTAAGAAACCGTAACGGGTAGATACTCTATTCTCACTTTTGACTGAAAAAGGTCAGGACACCGGTGACGACTTAAAAGGTTTAAACGACCGTATAACTGACGTCGTGAAAGTGTCGTAGTCGAAAATCCTAGACTTTATTGAGTCGACTTTATGATAGTGGAGGTGATCGAAACCAACATCACTATGAAGGATTCCGGGTGAGCTGAAGGGTAAGGTCCTACAGACCGAGATCCACTCACTAGTGTGGTAACACCAATATACCCAGTAATTCTAAAAAAAAAACATATAGAAGGGACCACCGAGTCTGTCATTTCACAGACGGACGTTACGCCCTCTGGACCCAAGTTAGGGACCCAGCCCTTTTAGAGGACCTATCAAAAAGAATTACACATAAGAACGGCGGAGAAGAGGTCCTTTACCGTACATGTGGATCGTTTCCCATATTGAGCACCGGAATGTAGAACTACTTTAGAGTTTTGACGTGTAGAAGACAATGGTAGGTAGTTGATGTAGTTCTTTATCCTGTAAAGTCGTAAGTATTCCTGGGACACTACCCTAACGACCCCACTTTTCACTTTCACTTTAGAGAGTCAGTACAGACTGAGAAACGCTGGGGTACCTGATATCGGATGGTCCGAAGAGTCAGGTACCTTAAAAGGTCCGTTCTCATGACCTCACCCAACGGTGAGGTCCCCTAGAAGGGTTGAGTCCCTAACTTGGGCCCAGAGGGTGTAACTTACGTCTACGAAATGGTAGACTCGGTGGTCCCTTTATACTGTAAAGTCGTAAATATTCCTGGGACACTACCCTAACGACCCCATACTTAGTAGTTTTCATGTATTTGTCCGGAGGGGTGTAGACCACGTACACTAACCATATACGTTCCCCACAATAGGGTGGTACCACTTACTATATCCTCCCCAAACATAACCTAAGACACTACTTTTAGGGGAAATGAGTCGTATTCACCATCTAAAGGGTGACCTGTATCTAATCTATCTTACTTAGGGATTCACAACAACCGTTGGAGTAACGACGGTCCTTCCGACTTGAAGGAATTTTTACTTTGTCAGATGTGGTCCTTCCTTCTTTTCATCTGTTTACCTTGGGCGTAAGGTCGGAGTAACAGGTCAAGACCTGTTTCAGGTCGGACATCTAAGTAAGTAGAGAAGTATGAAAACCCGGTTACTGGAAAAATTAACATGTTCTGTCAAATCTGAGTAGAAACTCGGGGAACTAAAAGTGTTTATGGGTTACTCTAGTTATTAAATACTAAAATGTCTCTTCCATTATATTAGTCCCTTCAATTTTATAAACGAGCTTTATATGATCGTTCATGTCTATAAAACTAAGAGTCAAATTTTCAAGATAGACTTTAGTATACATTACTGTAAAAAGAGTTTTTAAAAGTCACCGAACTTCCGTCACCGTTGGGTGAGGTCATAAGAACGGACCTCTTAGGGTACCTACCTTCTCGGACGACCCAACGTCAGGTACCCCAACGTTTCTCAGCCTGAACTGACTCGTTGTAGTGAAATTGAAAGTGTATAAAGGACATGTTTACTAGTTCTCAACAAATAACCCTCCCACCCTCCTATAGGTCCGAAAAATGTTACTCTATAGGTAGATAGACGGTATTGACCAAAGGGTGGGGACGTATTTAATATGTAAGGTAGGTCAGTAAGGAGGGGGAGAACGAGTAGACGGGAACGAGTGTGGAAAAGGGGTAACGAGAGAAGGAAAGGGTAAATGTTGGATACAATTCAGTACCAAAGATGAAGATAACTCTCTACAGTACCACTGTAACTCAGAGAACACACTTTCACTTTAGCGAGTCAGTACAGGCTGAGAAACGTTGGGGCACCTGACATCGGGTGGACCGAGGAGGCGGGTACCCTAAGAGGTCCGTTCTCATGACCTCACCCAACGGTAAAGAAAGAGGTCCCCTAGAAAGGCTGTGTCCCTAGCTTGGGTCCAGAGGGTGTAACGTCCGTCTACGAAATTGGCGACTCGGTCGCCCCTCAGAGAACACACTCCTCCATAAATAAAGGACATCCTTATACTCCCTCACCACGAGATCCAATTAGGAGAACTCGAAAGAGTGGACTCCCGGGTTCAAGTTCGGAGACATCAATAACACGTTTATATGTTCTTTCGTACATATTTCACTAAGGTTTAAGAGGTTCCTACCCAAGAGACACCGTACACTAAGTTATAATATTACAAGATCTTTGTCACGTGACTTAGTAACTCAACACAAATACTCTTCCACCGAAAACTGATCTCCACTTTGAAGACTGTTTCGCGATATTTGGAATTTGACTGTCTAAGTTATGCATTCTTTCACTTCCAAGTCCACACACGAACAACCACCCAAAAGGCAAACGTCAAGTAGAAGGCGACTATCAACCTCTATGACGACTTCATAACAGAGTGACAAATCCTTAGTGGTCTGTGTCTAATACATAAATTCAGTCAACTACAACTGCGAGTAGTTAAAAAAAAAAGAAAAGTCTCTTTTTAAGCCTCGTTATTAATCTCCATTTCATAAAACGTACGACGACGACGATTCAGTGAAGTCAACACAGGCTGAGACACACTGGGGTATCTACCGTCGAGTGGTCCGAGGGGACAGGGACCCTAAGAGGTCCGTTCTTGTGACCTCACCCAACGGTAAAGGAAGAGGTCACGTACGTTCACTTTTCACTTTCACTGCACCGAGTCAGCACAGGCTGGGAGTCACTAGGGTACCTGACGTCGGAAGGTCCGAGGAGGTAGGTACCCTATAAGGTCCGTCCTCATGACCTCACCCCACGGTAACGGAAGAGGCTAAAACGTACGTGATCATTAGTTTAAAATTTCTGACAGTGACGTTCCTTGAACCATTTATTCAGGTTGGGTGGGAAAAAGTTGACCTTCCAGGTCTCTCACACGATGGATTCATAAGGTACAGTCTCTCAATAGTTCTGTCACAATCCCAAAAGATTCAATATATCTTTTCTATCTAACCGGTACCAGACAACGAGAAAGGTGGTACTTGTAAAACAAATATATATGAAAATTAGTCAGGAAACTTCCAAAAGATGAAACAAATATACTAAGATATTTGAAAAATTAAATTTTTTAGATAAATGAATATTTTAAACACCGACTTATCAATAACAAGAAAGAGGGGTAATCTTTACTCAAATTTATACACTAGGACATCACAGATAAACATTTACATCCTCTAAAAACTGTGGGCTTTATATTAATAATACCAATTATGTCTGTAGACTAAAAAAATTTCAAATTAAAAAAATTAACCACCCTCTAACGGAATGTTAAAACACAACTAAAGACGATACGTTGTTACGCTTAGTCAGTATTAATATATATATATATATATATATATAAACTAAAACTGTACACTGACACCGACTTGAGTCTTTATCCACTTGAACGGAGGACGACCGACGATTATACGATACTAGACATGAGTCACAGTAAATCACAAAAGTCGAACAACATAGAAAGTCAAAAGAAGAACCCGAGGAGTAGAAGGTCAATTGACCAAAAGTTTTGTAGTGTGTTTCGATCGTCCTGAAGTAAGATCACGTTCAACAGTAGCTTATGTGAGACTGAACTCGTTCGGTCGGAAGGAGAGGAGAGGAAGGTCAGATTAATGGGAAGGTGGGGGATGAAGAATACTACATCAAGTGGAAGTAGGAAGTAAATCTTTATTAGAAAGAGAGTTACTTTACAGACTTGGGGAACAAAGGGTTATCATAAATATAACTAAAATGAAAAGTACATTTCTATTGTAAAGAATTTCCATCTCAGACGTAAAAGGTAAATAAGTTCTTTTTTAACTGAATCATAAACAATACTCAGTTTCTGACAACATCCGTAACACTTATATTTTGTATTAGAAAGAACAGGACCTCAAATACAAATCACTTTCTCAATCAAATGTATATTTTTTTATGCATCTTATAGTCATCCTCTATTACTTTTTTGTCTCGTGTCATACTCTCCATCCTCAATCTTCATGACCCAATCCCTCACTTTAGGATAAAGGGTAAAATCTGACACTCCAAACGAAAGACAACTTGAGACCATCCACGAGTTGGTCACAAATAAATAATTAATTACTAATTAACATGTTAAACTACTTTTAAATTATCCCTCTTTCTTCTCTCCTTCCTTCTCCCTTTCTTCCCTAAGTAATTTTAATGTTCGTATTTTAAGGATGTTGTACCCTAAAAAGAATTTAGTAGTCCCAGTATTCCTATGTGGTACCTCTTTACTTGGAGGTTTAAAGAGTAGACCCGTTTAGGGTTACATAAACCGATCCTTCTCAGACTCGTTTTTAGACATTGAGATTTTAATTAAATGTATCAAATGTCTAGTGGATTCTATCTTTGTAGATTTCGTTTGGGAGAAACACACAAAGACGTCTAACAACAGTGAAAATTAGTTCGGTGTGTGTCAGTAAAACTTGATTGCTCATAAGTATTGTCAGTGTATAAAAGTAACAACATGAAACTTAATAATCCAAAAAATAGTTTTTAAAGACCCATAGAAAGAGGTAAACAGAGAAAAACTATGAAAATAAAAATTTTAAATTTTTGAAATTAGATAATTAAAAATATAACACGATTTTATAGGTAATGTATTTTAAATGGTAAATATCCACGTGAAAAGAGATCATCATAGATAACTTAAAAATATGAACACCTTTGAGTTTAACACAAAAGACAAGGTAAAATTTTTAGAAATTTATAAAGAATCAGGTCTCGGAAAACTTACTTTACTCCTCTCGCGATTCGGTGTAAACGAAAGGAGATTACAGGTATGAAAGATTATTCTTTTACACTCGGGTCTGTGAAATAAAAAACACCAGAAATTAAAGTATGAATGTATTTTAACCCTTATATCAACTATTGAACTAGTTACAATGTACTTTCCCCAGATTCAATGTTTTATAAAGATAAACGAAATTGTGATTTAGCCTAAAAATTTGATGAATCACAAGTTAAACAGTATTTTCAAACTACGATAAAAAACCATAATAAAACGTATATAGTCTGTTCTAAATATTCAATGCTATTAACCGACAAGAGGTTTTAACAAACAGTACCAGAAACTTCTGACCCTGGACCCCTGACCTCAACTACTCTCCTTCCTGCGTCCCCTGGGTTCAGAGCTCACTTTGTTCCCACGAAATAAACATCTTTGTGTGTAATTATATATAAGTATGTTCCGTCTAAATTCGTCATTTTTTTTTTGACTCACTTTTGTTTCGGTTCGTTTATTGTCAGAAGTTTCCCGGTCTTTCGTAAGGTATAGGACTCATTCTCCCTGTATTGACCTATCTAATGTAAATTCATTCCAGTGACTTCCCTCAGTGACTTCCCCCAGCGACTTCCCCCAGGGACTTCCCCCAGGGACTTACCCCAGTGACTTTCTCCAGTGACTTCCCCCAGTGACTTTCTCCAGTGACTTCCCTCAGTGACTTCCCCCAGCGACTTCCCCCAGCGACTTGCCCCAGGGACTTCCCCTAGGGACTTCCCCCAGAGACTTCCCCCAGTGACTTCCCCCAGCGACTTCCCCCAGTGACTTCCCTTAGGTTCGTCCACGGGGAAGAGTACCAGAGTCAGGGCTCTTGACGCACGTCGAGACGAGCGAGGACAAAAGGTCCTTGATTATTCCTTATCTCTTAGGAACTCTTTGTCGTGTGTTTTCTTTTCTTATTGTATAACCTAAGGAATTTCGACTTGTAGGGGACTGTTAACAATTCGATTTAAAGATAGTCCTACCCGAGGAGAAATATAGAAGACGGGTCTAACCAAACCAAATTCGATAACCTGACACTGAAACATGAAAGGTTCGGTACAAGTATTCTTGTTGTATACGAAGTGACAACTGTACTTTTATGTTTTGGTTTCGAGACACCAACTTAAGTAGGAGAACCCGAAAAGATTGAAGGGACCTGAGGTTCTCGTCGAGAAACACCAAAAGAACCGACAAATGGACCACTGAGACTACCCTTTACAGTAGTAATATCAGCAGTAGAGGGACCTTGTCTCGGACGTACAGGGGAATATGGACAAAGAGGTCTTGAACAGACACCACCTATACCCATAGTCACACCAGTAATACGGACAATACGACCACTAGGAAAGGTGACTCTTCTACTCCTAAAGATGTCACCCGACAAAACGTGTTTACATGAAGTAAGAAGAAAAACCACAGTGACTTACAAAAGAAGACCCCCATTACCGAATACTGGCTAAACGACGTTAGACGAGAGGAGACTCGATGGGTTGCTAATACTTGTTTTACCAAAAACACTTTAATCAATGTAAGAGTACCCAGAGTCCCTAGTGTCACCGATGACACGTCTGGTGTACCCACAAATTAAAAGGGAAAACACCGAGGTTACTTTAATTAGTAGAGAAGACACTCTGAGGGGGTCACAATCTCGAACGAACACGTCTATGGAAAAACAAACTCTAGATACGTAAGTGGCCGTGGTAAGACTGTCAATAACAAGGAAAGAACAACTATGAGAACAGGATGTAAGCTTAAGAGAAACGGTAAGACTTCTACGGTAGTTGGTGACCCTCCGTTTTTCAGAAAAGGTGGACACGGAGGGTAGAGTGTAGACAATGGGAGAAGATACCGTGTCGGTCATACTGAATGAATGTTGGGTTTAGACCGATGAGGGGTCTTTGGTTCTTCGACTACAGGAACCGAATGAGAGAAGAATGTGGAGACGACTTAGGTGATTAGATGTCGAACACTTTGTCACTCTACTTTTCTCGAAACTACTTTAATACCTCTTCTTTTCACTTAAATGCATGTAAGACTCACACGACTCTTCGGCACACTATAAACCAGAACAGACTGACATGACATGAATTTAAATGAATACCACTTTTATCAAATGTAATGAAAGATACTTGTATAGTTAGACAACTCAAGAGGTTCAAACTTTTATATAATTCCTTTGTATAGACAAATCTATCACATAAGTGTAAGTAAAAAGTATCTACATATTGAAACTACTGTATAATATATTGTTAAATAAATAGTAAACAACAATGACCTGATGACAGTAATTCTATTTTGAAATTATTTTTTAAACTAGGTATACAAGTATACATAACTGTAAAATAAAGACATACTATCTAAGGAATTTGATTCGAACTCCCCTACTTCTTACACACATCAATATCTAAAATTGTCGACAATGTCTTATTGAAAAGTTTTAGAAACATTGAGGAAAACTGACAAGACTTCGGGGTGAGACCACTTGATGACTTTATCTTGAAGTCCTCTGGTTGTTTGTCTACTCTAAATTAGAGATCTCACTTTTCGATAGGGTACTTGTACATTTCTTTCAACTTAATAGGACCCTCTGGTTTGACAAGATGAATTCCCTGAGTGTGTCCAATATTAAGTTTTGTCTTAAAGAGAACAAAGACAAGATGTATAAATAGGTTACAACCACTGATCTCTTGAGGTACCTTTGAAGATTTCAGAATATAGAAAAAGTGAACATCTGGTGTCAAAAATTCTGTAAACGATTTAAAGGGAAACAACCGGATTTTACGGGGGCTAAGGAAAGAACATTTGTTATCTATTGAAAAAAGGACACCCTTGGTTATACCATTTATTTACTCGTATAAAAGATACCAACGACTCCGTCTGGTATTGAACACTGGAAAGGTCGTACTAATTAAAGAGTAAAACGTTGTGAACCCTCTAAATTACGAACGAAGATTAAAATTACAACGATGACTCAACCTGTCCTGAAACACTGATTTGTTGACACTTGTCTCTTCCTGGGAAAGTAACTTAACACAATATCCTCGAGGATGACAGGAATCAAAGACGAGGTCTCTATAATCATTTATCCGTTTTGTAGGAAACATAATTTTAAAAAAAATTAAAACCGTCTTTTGTCAGAAATACCTGTTGATAAAGACGGTTTTTACTCAACACCTCTATCTTTGGACTAACACAAAAAATTTTTCCTAGGGACACTACCCTAACTAGCCCATACTTAGTAAGTTTCATGCATAATTCGTCCGGAGGGATACGGACCACTTGGACTGTGTAAACACGAACCCCACAATAGGGTGGTATTTCTGACTATACTCTCCCTAGGAACTTAACCCAAGACACTACTTTTAGGGAAGAATAGTCGTATTCACCATGTAAAGGGTGACCTGTATCTAATCTAACTTACTTAAAGTTTCACAACAACCGTTTAAGTAACGACGGTTCTCACCATTCGAAGGAATCTCTTACCTCTTTTGACGAGTTCTTTTCGTCGTTATTCTTCATATGTTTTGTGTGTGTGTGTGTGTGTGTGTGTGTGTGTGTGTGTGTGTGTTCTTCATATGTCTCCCTTGGAAGTAAGACCGGAGTAGTAGACCGATACCTGTTTCGGGTCGGACGTCTAAGTAAGTAGAGAAATGAGAACGTTGACTCGGTTACTAGAGTAACAAGTTCTGTCAAATCTGGGAACCAAAAGTGTTTATGAGTCACTCTAGTTATTAAATAATAGTAAAATGTCTCTTTTATTACCTTAAACCCTCCAATTTCATAAACGAATTTAATATGTTTGTTCAGATCCGGAAAACTAAAGGTCAAATTTTCCAGACAAACTTTATTAAACATTGACTATAAAAAGATCTGTTAAATTTCACCGACATGTAAAGATCATGTATACTAGTTTTTAAGAAGTAACTTTCCCACCCACCCTCCCATAGGTCCCAAAAATGTTTCTCCGAAGGTAGAAGAACTGGATCGAACATAATTCGGGATGTGTTTGACATACAAGATGGGTTAGTAAGGAGTGGGAGACCGAGTGGACGGAAACGTGTACGGGAGTGGGGTGGTCAGAGAAGAAAGGGGTCAATTTTGGAAATAAATCAGAAACAAAGATGGACGATAACCCTCTACAGTACCTGTAGAAGTCAGGTACTGTACCTGACTTAGAACACATTCCTCCACGAACAAGGGCTCTGTGTCTGCACATATTACCTGAAAACCTGAGTCTCCCTCCCTCTCCCACCCTACTAAACCCTCTTACTGTAAGATTGTACATATGATAGTACATTCTTAACTTAGCGGTCAGATACAGACTAAGTCCTATGTCGTACGAACCTCGACCACGAACCCCTACTGGGTCTCTCTACAATACCCCTCCCTCCACCCTCCCCCCAAGTACAAACCCTTGCGTACATTCTTAATTTCTAAAATTTTAATTTTTTTTTTTTCTTTTCTTTATACTCCACGAGGTCCAATCAAGAGAACTCGAAAGAGTTGACTTCCGGGTACAATTTCGGAGAAATCGATAACACGTTTCTGGGCTCCTTCGTGTATGTTTGACTGACGTTCAAGAGGTCCCCACCTAAGAGACCCCGTATACTAAGTCACAGTATTACAAGATCTAAGTCACGCTTCACGTGACTTAGTGACCCAACACAAATACCCTTCCACCGAAGACTGATCTCCACTTTGAAGACTGTTTTATCACTTGAAATAACAGTCTCAGATGTCCATTCCTTCATCTCCAAGACGACACACGAACAATCACCCGAAAGGTAAACATCAAGTAGAAGATGGTTATCTCTATAGTAACTTCAATACAGAGTCACGAGTCCTTAATGATCTGTGTCTATTTCGTAAACTTATTCATTCTGTGAAACCACAACTACGACGAGTTAAAGAAAAAAGAAAGTCTCTTTTTCAACCCCGTTATCTCTACACATGAACCTTACGTGATTAGGACTTTTGAATCTTCTGACGTTGACCCTTCCTTGAACCATTTATTCAGGTTGAGGTGGGAAAAAGTGGACCTTCCAACTGTACTAGAAGGATTCATAAGGTACAGTCTCTTATTAGTTCTCTCGTAAGCCTACAAGATTCAATGTCTCTTTTACACCTTGTGGTTACCAAACAACGACAAAGGTAGTACTTGTAAAACAAAGTATATAAGAAAATTAATCAGGAAATGTCCAAAAGGTGAAACAAATATACTATGAAATTCAAAAGATAAAAATCGTGAATGGGTGAAAATTTTAAAAATCGACTTAAGTGTAAAGAGAAAAAAGGGGGTGATCTTTACCCAAATTTATAAACTAGGATAAAAATAACTAAACCCACTAAAAACTGTCGGTTTTATATTAACGAGACCAACTATGTCCGTAAACTAAAATTATGTTCTGATATCCGTTTATGTCTATATATATTCAGTTGGGTGGTACCGACAGACGACTATAAAATTACTAGACATGGGTTCCTTTGTAAAATACAAAAGTTAACGAGGAAGACAGAAGGACCTAAGGAGTAGAGGGTGTCTACAATGAGGAACCAAAAGTTCGATAGTATCTTCGGATCTTCCGGAGGTAAGATCACGATTCGACAGTAGTTAATGTAAAACTGAACTCATTCAGTCGGAAGGAGGATAGATTAACGGGAAGGTGGAGACTGAAGAACACTACATCAAAAAGTAGAGAGGAGTAAATCTGATTGTAAAAGGAGTGACTTTTGAGATTCTGGTGACATTAATTAGAACAAGGGGTTATCACAAATATGACTAAATTGAACAGTACATCTATCTTATAAAGAATTTTCACCTCAGACGTAAAAGGATTTAAAACAAAAGTAAACAAGTTCTTTTTTAACCAAAACGTAAACAATACCCAGTATTTGACAACATCCGTAAGAATAATACTTTGTATTAGAAACGGGAAGACCTCAAATACAAATTACTTTCTTAATAACACATAGATATGTATATGTATATATATATACAGATATATACACAGGTACAGACATATCTACATATATATTTTCACCATTTATGTTACAGACATCCTCTATTACTTTTTTATCTCGTACCATACTCTCCATCCTCAATCTTGATGACCGAATCTCTCACTCCGGAACAAGGGGTAAAATCCAACACACTAAACGAGAGACAACTCGAGACTACAGGTTTCACACGGAACCTCGTACCTCCGATTTTTACCGTCTACGAGTTAGTTACAACCAACTTATTAATTACTAATCAACTTGTGGAACCACTCTTTAAATTATCCTTCCTTCTTTCTCTCCTGTCGTTTTCCCTTGATCTTCCCTTTGAAAATTTAATATTCAAATGTTATTCATTTTGTACTTGTAAAGGAATTTTGTATACTAATATCCCTATATGGTTACTCTTGACAGGGGAGGGGGGTGGTTAAAGAGTAGACCTACTTAAAGATACATAAACAGGTCCATGTCAGACTCGTTTTTAGTTTACATTTCGTTTAAGTGTATAAATACCTAGTGGCTTCCGTCCTTGGAGTCTTTATTTGGGAGAAACACACAAAGACGTCACAACAGTGTAAAATAGTTCAGTAAAACTTGATTACTTATCAATCTTGTTGATGTATAGTAGAAACAATATGAATGTTAATAATTTTAAAATATTTTAATATACACCCAATAGAACAAGGAAAACACTGAAGAACTCTGATAAAAAAATTAATTTTTAAAAGTAGACAATTGTAAAAATAATACCAATTTATATACATTGTATGCAAAGTGACAGTCACATATTAAGACATCGTGAGTCTTGGATGACATTAAAATATAAATTCCTTCAAGTTTAACAGAATAGAAAAGGTAAAAACTTTTATAAATTTATAAAGAGACAGGTCTCGGAAAACTTACTTTACTACTATCGGAATCGAGTGTGAATGAAAGGTAAATACAGAGCTGAAAGAGTAGTCGTGTTCGTCTATACTCGGACCTGTGATATAAAAACACCAGAATTTAAAGTATAAATGTATTTTAATCCTTTTATCTACTATGGAAATCTTTGTAATATTTTCACTGTAGATTCAATGTTATACAAGGATGAATGAAATTGTAATTTAAATTTAAGGTTTGGTAATCATATGTTCAATGTTATTTTGAACCTGTAATAAAAAATATATAGTCTATCCTAAAGATTCGATGTTATTAACCAGTAAGAGGTTTTAACGGTTCGATTTAAAGATAGTCTTACCCGAAGAGAAAAGTAGAAGACGGGTCTAACAAACCCCACTGAAGTCTAGGACTGAGTCTCCAGACATTGAAACATGATATCTGACATTGAAACGTGATATTAAATATTTTATACAAAATATTGATACAAGAATTTTTGTTATATACAAGGTAACAACTGTACTTTTACGTTTTGGTTTGGAGACACCGACTTAAGTAGGAGAACCCGAAAAGATTGAAGGGACTTGAGGTTCTCGTCGAGAAACCCCGAAAGAACCACCAGATGGACCACTGAGACTACCCTTTACGGTAGTAGTATCAGCAGTAGAGGGACCTTGTTTCGGACGTACAGGGGAACATAGACAAGGAGGTCTTAAACAGACACCACCTATACCCATAGTCATACCAGTAATACGGACAATACGACCACTAGGAAAGGTGACTCTTCTACTCCTAAAGATAAAACCCGACGGAACATGTTTACATAAAGTATGAGTGAGAACCACACTGACTTACAAAAGAAGACCCCCATTACCGAAAACTGGATAAACGACGTTAGACAGTAGGAGACTCGATGGGTTACTAATACTTGTTTTACCAAAAACACTTTAATCAAAGTAAGAGTACCCAGAGTCCCTAGTGTCACCGATGACACGTCTGGTATACCCACAAATCAAAAGGGAAAACACCACTGTTATTTTAATTAGTATAGAGAACACTTTGAGGTCGTCACGATCTCGACCGTACACGTCTGTGGAAAAACAAACTCTAGATACGTAAGTGACCGTGGTAAAACTAACAATACCAGGGAAAGCACAACTATGAGAACAGGATGTAAGCTTAAGAGAAACGATAGGACTTCTACGGTAGTTGGTGACCCTTCGTTTTCTGGAAAAGGTGGACACGGAGGGTAGAGTGTAGACAATGGGAGAAGATACCGTGTCGGTCATACTGAATGAATGTTGGGTTTAGACCGATGAGGGGTCTTTGGTTCTTCGACTACAGTAACCGAATGAGAGAAGAATGTGGAGACGACTTAGGTGACTAGATGTCGAACGCATTGTCACTCTACTTTTCTCGAAACTACTTTTATACCATTTCTTTTCACCTAAATGTATGTAAAACTGAACGACTCTTCGGTGCACTATTTATAGGAGACAGACTGGTTTGAGATTACATTATTAGTACTTGATCAAATATAAAGAACTATATTTATATAAATTAAACAGCTCAAGGGGTTCAAACTTTTATACAGGCCCTCGAGACACAAAGATTTCCTATAAGTGCAAGTAAAAAAGATCCACGGATTCAAACTACTATATACTATATTCTTAAATAAACGGATAAGGAGATAGTACATGTAAGTTCAAAATGGTCTAATCACAGGAATTCTACTACGAAACTACTTGTTGATCAAGGTATACAAGTATAAATGATTGCAGAATAAAGATATTTTGTATCCGGACCCGGAGTACCCTATTTCTCATACAAACAAATATCTAAAATCATCGATAATGTCTTAATCAAAAGTGTCAGTGATATTTAAGAAGTTTACCTGGGCTTCCGGGTGAGACGACGTGATTATCCCACCTTAAAGTCTGTGATTCTTCTCTACTCTAAAATTAAAGACTTCACTTTTGAACAAGGTACTTACACATTTGTTCCCCGTCAACAAAAGTCCTCTGGTTTGACAAAACGAAGTACCTGAGTGTGTCCAATATTAAGTTTTATCTCAAAGAGAACCATAAAAACGTTATCATTACCCTGGATTCTTCACCGGGTTCCACTTCTTAACTATCCTGTTTCTTTGTTTCAAAACCCACGAGTAAGTATTTCTTTATTAACGAACTATAGGAAACGTCGGTATAATTATCTATGTCCAAATCATAAAAATGTATAAAAACCTCTTGACTTTGAAAAGAGTAATATTTCACTGAGAAAACAAGGATAATGACCTAGATCTAAACCCAGGTGAACGGGTCACGTGTCGTTACCTTTAGACACTTGTAATCTAACATAACTTTCTTTCGTGTCGTAAATAACGTCCCGTGATTCGTTTCCGTTACCTGTCAAGTACGACGGACTTGAGGGATTACCGAAAGTCCCTTCCTAAAAATTCCACTATACTTTTCCACCCGGTCTCCCACGTACTAGTTGAACACGAGTTAAGAGTCTAACGAACCATAGTTCCACTTTAAAACTCGTAGTAGTTGGAGGACCAGTTGACCAGAACCCTGATACACGACACCATCGTCAAAAGTAGACCATCCCCAGTCGAAAGACAGGTTTGTTGAATCCTTACACACAGTCTCGATATAGATACAGAAAGTCCTTTGACCCTCAAGTTAGTGAGACGATACACCAACTAAATATCAGTTTTAATAATGGTAAAAGGGTCACATTGTCGATAAGAAACAATGATGTACTAGTGTAAAGTATTAGTAATTGAGAACTCGGTCCCAAAACTGTGAATCCCCTCCGGACTTCGTTTCAGAAAATGAAGTACTGTGTCCCCTGTGTACGTCCCACCTCTCGCCCCCGATTATATAGGTTCTTCCAGGAATTCTCAGGTCAAGTCAAATAGGGATTATTTTGAAGTACGAGACGTCAAACAAAAAAGACCATCATAACCCAACTGTCTTTTTAAACAGACTATAAAAGGTGTTCGACCGAGATCATCGTGAATCGACAGAAATTGAAGTAAACTTTGTTAAAACGATCTAACATAACACTGTCAACAGTGTAATCACACGTAATTCTTTTACTGCGTTGACCACTTAAAAACACATCAGTGAAGTCATGACTTCTACCTTCCTTTTTCGTTGTAAAAACCGAAGTCAAGTCAAGTCAGCGAGTCAGCACAGGCTGAGAAACGCTGGGGTACTTAGTGTCGTGAGGTCCGGAGGGATAGGTAGTGGTTGAGGACCTCAAGTGAGTTTGAGTACAGGTAGTAGAGTATGAGGCAGCAGGGGAAGAGGAGGACGGGGGTTAGGGAGGGTCCTAGTCTCAGAAAAGGTTACTCAGTTGAGAAACGTACTCCACCGGTTTTATAACCTTAAAGTCGAAGTCGTAGTCAGGAAGGTCACTTGTGGGTCCTGACTAGAGGAAATCCTACCTGACCGAATAATACGAAATAATAAAATTCTTTCCATTTTACGTCGATTTTACGTCTCTCTTCTAAATACGTCACATACCTCTTCCACGACACTGTCTAATCTACACAGTTTTCACCAAACCTTTCAAACACGGTCTCTAAAGAGGTACCTACTACGAGATCTCAACGTATTTGGTCAACTTCAACTATCACTAATTTAGTTCTGTAATATATTCTTCTTAGTTACATGGTGCACCCTCTATCGACTGTGTGAGTTTTACAGGTTTAGTTCGTGACTCTTTCAAAACATGGTCGAATAAACACAAATAGTGAAACTACAAACACAGGGTGTATCAAACGTTCTCACGACCTGACCTAACGGTAAAGGAAGAGGTCCCCTGGAAGGGCTGGGTCCTTAACTTGGGTCCAGCGTGAGAACGGACCTTTTGGGGTACCTGCCTCCTCGGAATATCCGATGTGGGGTACCCCAACGTCTCAGCCTGTGCTGACTCGCTGAAGTGAAAGTGAACTGGTATATAGACGTAAGTTAAGAGATAAATTTGCATTACTTTTACAAGATAAAAATTTTGTTTATTACTACCCTCCACTTTTCACCTAAGATATATCGTTATACCCTACCTTCTCTAGTACTCCGTTCACTTTCCTTGATGATGGTTGGCGTGGTTTCCGACCGGAAGTAGGTTTCTTCCACTACAACACATATACCACCCTAACCTTCCCTCAGGAGATAACTCAAGGAAGACCTATTTGTTTACTACTTAAGGTCGTTCATGACGAGGGTTAATCTGGTTTACTTTCGTCGTGAGTTGTTTTCGTAGGTCTTAATCAGTTGTCTTTTACGTATTAGAAGATGGTGTTCTGGTGTACAAAAAAACTAATGGTCCGTTTTTGACAATGTCGAACTGACCCTTCAAGACTAAGTAGGTGACATAAGTGGTCTGTAACGCGGAAGTCTAAAGGTAAATAAAGTCAGATGTTTTAAGAGAATTATCTTTTTTTTAAGTTAAGAGACCTTCCCATATTTTCCGTGGATCTTGTCAATAACCGAGTTTTTCTATTTTTAAAGTCCTTTTACTTTAATACTTCAGTGGACTTTTTACCGTCTTCCATTGTCTTGTTTTGTCACTTATACAAGTAATTTTTAAGAACCACTTTTACTTTTTACCCAGATAATAAAATGAATCTTTAACTTCCTTGACACATCGGTTGGGTTATTATATTAATGTGTTTAAAGGAAACTAATCGTAAAACCTTATAAAAAGAGGTAGAAAAATAAAAATTGAACAGGAATACTAAACCTACATAGAGACGACTCCTTATAACACCTCTTTTTATTTAGTCCTATCATCTCAACCCAAACTCCAAGTTAAATTTATTTAACTAAACCGTTCAAGAGGACCTCTTCTATGGGGAACCCGTTTCCCTGTACTCCCTTATTCGTAAAACCTTTCCTTCTCGGGCACAAGTCCTTTTCGTTTCGTCATTGACACCCCACTCTTGTATAGACCCCTAAGTTCTTGATCGTTCCCTGGAACCGACCTACTCTTATTCGTTCTCCTACATTACCTCTACTCGAGGTTCTCGTTACTCCCTTGTCTGGAAAAAAATTTTTTTAAAAAAAATTAAATAAAAACCGACACAACCCAACAAAGCTACGTATCCGAACAGTAACATCCCCGAAGAGAACAACGGTTGGTACCTGAGATCCCACACCCCCGAAGTCATCAAAGTCGCACACCCGAGTTATCAACAGGACCCGAGATCTCGTGTCCGGGTTATCAGGAACGTACACCCGACTTGACGAAGCGTCGTACACACTAGAAGAGTCTAGTCTCTAGCAGAGGACGAAACCGTCCGTTCAAGAAATGGTGACTCGGTGTTCCCTTCGGATCCCTTTGTCTAAAATTAGATACAAACATTCAAACTGAAGACGTCACTTACCCTGTCCCACGAAATCCTCCCAAACTCGTCTCCGTACCCTCCTTCTTCCCCCTTCAAGTCTCCGATACCGTTATTAAGTTGACCCTCTGTTTTCCTTGAACCTAGTCCTATAATCGAAATCCTTCCCACTCACGTACGAGTCAACGAGTCAGCACAGGTCGAGAAACACTGGGATACCTGTCGTGGGACGGTCCGAGGAGACAGGTGCCTTAAAAGGTCCGTTCTTATCATCTCACCCAACGGTAAAGGAGAAGGTCCCCTAGAAGGATTGTGCCCTTATTTTGAACACAGAGGACGTAGAGGACTTAACCGTCTACTTAAGAAATGGTGACTCGGTTGACCCTTTGGGAAAATTCTTCTCACTCTTACAAGTTTATACTATGTGGTATGAATCTTGTATCGTGAAATCTATCTAATACCTAAATGATACTAAACCCTCCTTTTCCCCTACTGTCTTCTACTCTACCAACCTACCGTAGTGGCTGAGTTACCTGGACTCAAACCCATTTGAGACCCTCAACCACTACCTGTCCCTCCGGACCACACGACGTCAGGTACCCCAGCGTTTCTCAACCTGTGTTGATTCGCTGACTTAACTTGACCCTCCTTTTCTCAAAGGGACCACAGAGTCTATCATTTCTTAGACGGACGTTACGACCTCTGCCCCGTCACCTTTACTTAAGTTCCTACTGAGGAACCACAAACCAAACACATTGATCTTTCAAATTCGATGATGATGGACTTTACTCCCCTACGACTCCCACTTGTCTCAAATCCTGTTCTGATCTTTATTTCAAAACTTCTGTAATTATTTACTTTTAGACCAGTAAGTTAAATTTTCAAGCAAAGAATTATCAGATATCAAGTACAGGTTGAAACTCAATCGTTTTCTATTAAAGTCTTACAAAGATTTAAAGGTTCTGGAATCAAAGGAAAGTAATATAAACCAACAACAAGACGTCAAAATAACGTTTCACATAATACACACACTCACGGTTCTTAAACCTAAATAACTAACGAAAGAAATACTGTTTGTGTATTAGTTAAAAACATTTATAAAATATTTATAAAATCCTCCTTTTATATCAATCGGTGTATTTTACACAACAAAGACTGAATATAAATGAGAGAGTAATAGTAGAATATTTATTTTTAAAATAATAGTTTTATAAGAGCAAAGATACAGAAAAAACAGATATAACAGACAGTTAGTAACTCCTTCCATACAATTTAGAGGTCTAATAATAAAAAAAGTTGAATCATGATAACGGAAACTCTATATCGGACTATAATTATAATAAAGGAAAAATAGGGGAAATCGAACATAGACGTTAAAAAGATATGTCAAAACTAACTTAAGATTACATGTGTACCCTTTCACACGTTTAGTATCGAGATGTATAACTACTGAAGAGTGTTAGCCGTGTAGTGGACACAATGGTAGTGGATGTCGTTCTTTATCTTATAAAGTCATAAAGTCTTCGGGGGTACCTTAACTACCCTATTTAGAATATAATTCATCGTAAAGGGTACGGGCGAAGTGTACTGACCGAGTATTTATCCCACAATAGGAATATGACTTACTATACCTTTGCAAGGAACCTAACCTAAGACATTTCTTTTAGGAAAGAGGAGTCTCATTGACCATGTAAAGGGTACCCTGTCTAATCTACCTTACTCGGAGATTCACATCTCCCGTCGGAATATTAACGGTCCTTTCCACTCTAAGGAACTCTTACCTTGTTGGATGTAGTCCTTTCGTTGTTATTCTTCGTCTGTTTCCCTTGGACGTAAGGTCTGAGTGGTAGGTCAAGACCTGCTTCGGTTTGGACGTCTAAGTAAGTGAGCAGTGAGAAAACGCTGACTTGGTTACAGAAATTAACATGTTCTGTCAAATCTGAGTAGGAACTCAGGGAACTAAAAGTGTTTATACGTCACCCCTAGTTATTACAATTACTAATAAAATGTCTCTTTCATTATATTAGTCCTTCCAGTCTACTAAACGAGTTTCATCTGTTCGATCAGGTCTAAAAAACTCACGACCAAATTTCTGAGACAGTTACTTTATTTAAAATTAATGTAAAAAGAGTGTTTTAAAAGTCACCGAGATATAAAGATGATGTTTTCTATTTTTCAAGAACAACCGACTCTCCCGTAGGTCCGAAAAACAAAACGTTTCTCAGAAGATAGATGAATAAAGGGTGATGACGGGATTGACAAAAAGGGTGGTGGTTGAATAAAGGGTGGTGACTTGATTGACATGTCGGGTAGGTCAGTAGGGAACGGGAGACCGAGTGGACGGAAACGAGTGTGGGAGAGGGGTGGTGAGAGAAGAAAGGGGTAAAAGTAGGAAATAAGTCAGTAACAAAGGTGAAGGACAACCCTCTACAGAACTACTTCGACTCAAAGAACTCACTCTTCCATAAATAAGGGACATCCTTATGTTTCCTCACCACGAGGTCAAATCGGGAGAACCCGAAAGAATGGAATTCCCGGTTCAAGTTTGGAGGAATCAATAGTACACTTTTATGTTCTTTCGTACATATTTCACTAACGTTCAAGAGGTCCCTACCTAAGAGGTCCCGTACACTAAGTCACAGTATATTACAATATCGTGGTTACGTGTCTTAGAGACTGAACATAAATACTCTTCCACCGATAATTGACCTCCATTTTATAGATTATTTCATCACACTTGAAATTTAACTGTCTCGGTCATCCATGCTTTCACTTCCAAGACGACACACACACAATCTAAAAGTGAATGTTAAGTAGAAGTAGAATATCAACTTTTACGACAACTTCACTACAGAGCCACGAGTCCTTAGTGATCTGTGTCTAGTTTATAAACTTAACTATCTGAGAAACTCACAACTACGGCCAGTTAAAGAAAAAGAAAAGTCTCTTTTTAAAAACCATCATTAATCTCTACATTCATGAAAAGTACGTGATTATTAGTTTAGAATCTTGTAACGTTGACTTTCCTTTAAACCATTTACTCGGGTGAAGGATGGAAAAGTCAACCTCCTAAGTTTGAATCTTTTACCTCACTAGACGGGTTCATAAGACAGTCTCCCAATAGTTCTGTTCTAATATTAGAGGATTTAATATCTATTTTACACCTAGTACACACCAATAAACCAGAAAAGTAGTACTCGTACGAAAATTTTTCAGGAAATTTTCAAAAGGTAAAACACATATATTATAAGATTTAAAAGATCAAATTTTTGGATAGGTGAAATTTTATAAACCTTGACTTATATGTAATAAAAAAAGAGACAATCTTTAAATCCATAAAGTAGGACGTCAAATTTAATGATTTAAATCCTCTTAGAAATGTATGTTTATTTTAATAATACCTACTATGTCTATAACTACAATTATATACTAATTCCAGTTTAAGTCCTTATTCAATCGAACGGAAGATGACAGACGAATACACTATGACTAGACATGACTTCTGAACAAAAGACAGGAAAAGTAGACTGTGTCACTTGAAGGTGACCAAAAGTTCTATAGTATGTTACTGGCCATCCAGAACTAAGATCACATTCAACAGTAGTTTACGGAAAAATGAACTCGTTAAGTCAGAGTGAGTGCAGAACTAGAAAGGTGGACTACATAGAAGGTGTGTACTGTGGACATTAATACCAATAAGTGAAAGGAAAAGGTAAATCTTCATTACAAAAAGAGTGACTTTACAGATTTTGTGAATAATGAGAACGAAGGGTTATCCTACCACACGACTACAATAAAAAGAAAGACTGTGAGATACGGAAATTTCATGACAGAACTAAAGGACAAAAGACATAAGTAGTGTATAAACAAATCGTATATAATACCCAGTACCTAAGAATACCCATAACACTGATGTTGTTTCTTGTTTTCTTTTAGAAACGGAAGGACCTCAAAAGTGTCACCTCTACAACCCATTCTATATTTACTATCTTCAATCTTCCATGACTCCATATACTCACTCACTCATTCATTTTCAGCGACAAACAGGCTGAGAAACCCTGGGGTATATGATATGTTAGGTACCTTAAGAGATGTCTTTCATGACCTTACTCATCGGAAAGGGAAGAGGTTCCCTAGAAGGGTTGGAACCCTATCTTGCGTTCAGAGGACGTAATGTCCACCTAAGAAATGGTCGACTCGGTGTTCCCTTCTGGTTCTTACGACCTCACCCGTCGGATAGGGAAGAGGTCGTCTAGAAGGACTGGGTCCTTAGTTTACGATAAAATACAACACAACAGTCGAGAAACAACTCGACACTTTATTTTTCAAGGTCTCTAATGACTCGGATCTTTTACCATCTACGAGAAAGACACAAACAACTTATTCTTTATTACTTTACTTGAAAAACTACTTGGATCACTATCTCATCCCTCTCTCTCTCTCCTTTCCTCCCTCCCTCCCTCTTTCTTTCTTAGAAATTTTAGTGACAAAGTGTTAAAAGTTTTGAATCCTAAAAAGAATTCAGTAACACCAAGTGTTCTGACCCGGTACCACTTCGATCATAGTTGTGTTGAACGGTACTGGTCAACTCCTTCAATAGTTATTTGGACTTCAGTTAATAAGTGAATCAAATGTCTAGTAACTTACATTCATTATGATGTCGGAGGTGACATACGAAGACATCTGACAACAGTGTAAATTGGCTCAGTGTATGTTGTTAAAAATTGGATACTTATAAATGTTATTTGTACATAGTTGACACGACATTGAAATTTAACAAACCAACAATATTTTAAAAACACCCATAGAAAAAGGAAAACAATGAAAACTATGAAATAAAAGACACCATAATCTAAAGTATGAATATATTTTGACCCCTTGACTGACGTTACATTATCCTTACACTGTATTCAATAAATACAAACGAAAGTTCAATACGATTTTATAGTTTTACATATCCCATACTTAACGTGATCTTTTATTCTTGAAACTATAATAAAACACGATAAGACTATTCTAAATATTCGGTCTTCACAAGTAAGAGGAAAATATAAACTTTCTATGTAAATAAAGAATATTGTCCGGTAAAAAGTTTTAACGGTTTTATTGAAGACAGTTCTATCGAAGGAGAAATGTCGAAAATGGTCCTAATAAACTCCACTTACCTCTGGATTTGAGAGATAATAACCTAACACCGAAGTATTAAATGTAAAAAACGGTATTTTATAATGTACGACATGATGGTTTTACTTTTCCGTTTTAGTTTCGAGACACCAACTTAAGTAGGAGAACCCGAAAAGATTAAAAGGACTTGAGGTTTCCGTCGAGAAGGTCCAAAAGAACCAACGAATGGACCACTGAGACTAGCCTTTACGCTAGTAATATCAACAGTAGAGTAACCTTGTCTCGGAGGTACAAGGGTACATAGATAAAGAGGACTTGAACAGATACCACCTTCACCCAAAGTCACGTCAGTAGTACGGACTTTACGACCACCAGGAGAGGTTACTTTTTTGATACTAGTGAAAATGTCCGACAAAAAGTGTCTACATAAAGTAAGAAGAAAAACCACCCTGACTTACAAAAGAAGACCCTCGTTACCGAATACTGGCTAAACGACGTTAGACGGTAGGAGACTCGATACGTAACTAATACTTGTCTTCCCAAAAGTACTTTAATTAATATAAGAGTACCCAGAGTCCCTAGTATCACCGATGACACGTCTGGTGTACCCACAAATCAAAAGGGAAAACACCGTTGTTACTTTAATTAGTAGAAAGTACACTCTGAGGGGGTCACAATCTCGAACGAACACGTCTATGGAAAAACAAACTCTAGATACGTAAGTGACCGTGGTAAAACTAACAATACCAGGGAAAGCACAACTATGAGAACAGGATGTAATCTTAAGAGAAACGATAGGACTTCTACGGTAGTTGGTGACCCTTCGTTTTCCGGAAAAGGTGGACACGGAGGGTAGAGTGTAGACAATGGGAGAAGATACCGTGTCGGTCATACTGAATGAATGTTGGGTTTAGACCGATGAGGGGTCTTTGGTTCTTCGACTACAGGAACCGAATGAGAGAAGAATGTGGAGACGACTTAGGTGACTAGATGTCGAACACGTTGTCACTCTACTTTTCTCGAAACTACTTTAATACCGTTTCTTTTCACCTAAATGTATGTAAAAAATTAATTGAAAAAATAAAACTCTATTAATATCTGAATGGACATCAATGTTTTTTATTGTCTCTAGAGATTACAAGTCAAATCTTCCAAGAAATATATAATTTTTATGATCAAGAAACAACCTATATATCAAACGTTTATAAAAGAGAGGTCAGACATTGAACAAAAACAAAAATTTAGTTAATTAAATAAAATTAACCTACGATTAATGAAATGTTATAACATCACCCAAAACGGTATGTAACTGTACTTAGTCGGTACCCATATGTACACAAGGGGTAGGACTTGGGGGGAGGGTGTAGGGAGGGGTAGGGAAGGGAGTACCAGTAGGGCCACGTGGTCGGGACTCGTGGGATAGAGTACGTAGCTTGGACCTGACCGTTAGATAAAGTATATTCTATTATATCTACCTAAATGTATGCAAAACTGACACGACTCTTCGGTACACTATAACCAGTGACGATGATTTGAGATAAATTTACATTATTACCACTTTTATCAAACGTAAAGAACTATACTTATATAAATTTCAAGAGGTTCAAACTTTTATATCGTCCCTAGGGAGAGAAAACTGTTACATGATAACAGGAATAAAAAGTATCTATGTATTAAAAACTACTGTAAATTACATTAACAAGTAGACAATGACATAGTCAAGTCAAGTCAACGAGCCAGTACAGGTTGAGAAACTCTGGGGTACCTGACGTGTTCCGTCCAGAGGGACAGGTAGTGGTTGAGGACCTCAAATAAGTTTGAGTACAGGTAACTCACCCACTACGGTAGGTTGGTAGAGTAGGAGACAACAGGGGAAGAGAAGGACGGAAGTTAGAAAGGGGTCGTAGTCCCAGAAAAGTTTACTCAGTCAAGAAACGTAGTCATCCGTAGACAATGACATATACTTATAGGTTTAGTAGTGACACGATACCAGTAAATTTGTTTCGAGTCTACTTGTGGATAAACGTATACAAGTCCATACGACGACGACGACGACGACGACGACGACGACGCGGTGAAGTCAGCACAGGCTGACACGCTAACTACAAAATAAAGAGATACTATGTAAGGAGTTTCACACGGACCACCCTACTTCTAGTACACGAATATCTAAAATTATCGATAATATCTTAATGAAAAGTTTTACTAACATCAAGACAGTCCATCTGAACTTCCGGGTGAAACAACGTCATTATTCCATCTCGAATTACTCTAGTTATTTATCTACTCCAAATATAAAAACCTCACTTTCGACAAAGTACTTACTCATTTTTTCACGTCGACAAACCCCCTCTATCTGTACCGAGAGTAAGTACCCGACTTTGTCCAATATTAAGTCTTCTCATAAAGAGAACCATAAAAAGTTCTACGAGTAGGTCACAACCACTGGTCTCCTGAGGTACCCCTCAAAGGACTTTATGGCGAACTAATATGACCATGGAAAAGTGAATATCCGTAGATAAAAATCTCTAAACATAGTTTAAACCAAAACATCCGGATATGATGGAGATCTGTGAAACACATATTTGTTACCCACCCAAAAATTTTTTTTAACACACTTTCATCATACTAATTGATTAACCCGTATAAAAGTTACTAAGAACTCAGTGTAGTGACACACCAGAAAGAGTCGTACTTAATATAGGGTTTAATGTTATAAACTTTGTAAAGTACGAACGAAGTATAAACTTACAAAGATAGTCATCAGTACATACCTATACTTTCAACCTGACACTTCTTCTAACTCGCGACTTCTTGACTACGAAAACTTGACACCACAACCTCTTCTGAGAACTCTAAGGGAACCTGACGTTCCTCTAGGTTGGTCAGGTAAGACTTCCTCTAGTTGGGACCCTAAAGAAACCTTCCTTACTACGATTTCGAGTTTGAGGTCATGAAACCGGTGGAGTACGTTTCTCAACTGAGTAACCTTTTCTGAGACTTCCTCCCTAACCCCCGTCCTCCTCTTCCCATACTGTCTCCTACTCTACCGACCTACCGTAGTGCCTGAGCTATCTGCACTCAGACTCACTTGAGGTCCTCAACCACTACCTGTCCCTCCGGTCCGCACGACGCTAAGTACCCCAGCGTTTCTCAGCCTGTACTGACTCGCTGACTTGACTGACTTGACTTGACTAGTCACTTATTTCTCCCTGGTAAATAACTTAGATGTAGTATACTCGAGAATGTCAAGAATTAAAGACAAAAACCTTACTATTACTTTTCCATTATATAATAAAAGTAAGTTTCGACAGTGAGTTAACACTTTTTTTACAAAATTAACGATAATGGAGATAATTTTAGTCTTTATATCATATTTTAACTAACCTAAAAGTGTTACTTTAAAGTAGTAGTTTATAAACTCTAATTAAACTTATTATAAACTTATAACATATGAAAAGTCATCCCGTAGTTTGTCCGTATATGGTTAAGAAGGTTGTCCAAGACAGAGACAACAAGGTTTTAAAGAGTTTTCTGATAGTAAACTTTATATACAACATCTTTAGTGTCATTCTTTTCTCTCTCTTTCGTTGTCCTTCAGATTAATTTATTACCGATTTTTGTAAAGTTTGAATCCCTCTCTTTACTTATCGGTCTAAGTACTACTACTTTCCATGGGTTTATCCAACTCGACTTTTTCTTAAGTAGTTCTGTGTAATGTTACTTTAAAAGTTCTAAACTTCCGTTTCTCTCTTAAGACTTTCTTCGTTCTCTTTCAATAAACTGCGTATTTTCCAAAAGGTGAATTCTACCTAAAGAGTTATCTTTGAAACGTCCGGTCCTCTCTTACCCTACTATATCAGTTTTATAATATTCTTTTTTTTTTCTTTTGTGACTGTTTATCCTCATGGGTCGTTTCGTAGGAAGTTTTTACATCTTCTGAATAAAAGGGGGGTTTTTTACTTTACTCCCTTAAGTAACGGTAAGTTTAATCTTTAGATTCCCCTGGAGAAATTCCATTTTACTTTCTTATAACTGTTACACTTGTATTATATTTTTTGTTTTTACTTCAATTCATATAACGTTTGAAGTCTAAGAGGTTATATGATTACCACTAGATACTTAGTGAAAGTTGAGAATAATTTTTATTGATATTGGTGTTGGTAAAAAATAACCTATGTGTCATATTTTTACCATATGAAACCGTAGGTTTGGATTTTACACTCTCGTCTCTTCATTTTCACATTATAGACATACGACAGTATCAACAAAGGTTGAATTTTATCCGACAATATAAAGAATATATATATCATTCGAATATATATAACATTCGGAGAATTATCGGTGTTTCCTTTTGAGACATCATCTATTGTGTTTTCTAATTCTTTTTCTTTGGTTTCGTATAGTGGTCCTTTTCAGTAGTTTAGAGTTTTCTCTGTCGTTCTCTCCTTCTTTTCTTGTTTCCTTGACGTTTTTTAACTCTTTGTTTTACCGTTATTATTCAATGGCTAACTATTGATGAAATTTATATACATCTACCTAATTTAAGAGATTAGTTTCTGTATCTTACCGACTTACCTACGGATGTTCTCTGAGTATAATCGAAATTACTGTGTGGATCCGACTTACACTTCTTCGTCTTTTCTTATAAGGTTCGTTTACCATTGGTTTTCTTCCGTTACTATCAATGTGAATATAGTCTGTTTTGTTGATTGTAATGTGGAGTTCCTTGATCTTTTTCCTCATATTTTATTCGAGTTTCAAGTATATTCTTCCCTTTATTATTTATACTCTTGTCTTTATTGACTTTATCCCTTATTCCTTTGTCATCTTTTCTAGTTACTTTATTTCCTGACTAAAAATCTTTTCTATTTTGAGTGTTTGAAAATAGGTCTAAGTGCTTCTTTTTCTCTCTCCCGAGTTTATTTATATTAGTCTTTACTTTCTCCTCTGTAATATTTACTATAGTATGTTTATATAAACTCAATATTCTCTGATGATACTTATTAAGGTTCGGTTGTGACTTGTTAGATCTTCATCACCCTTTCAAGGAATTTTGTGTGCTAGATGGTTCTGACTTAGTATTTCTTTCTCTTTTAGACATATATAGTCAATGATCATTCCTTTTACTCAATCATTAGTTTTTAAAGGATGTTCGGATTCTAGTCTACCAAAGTGACCACTTTCACTTCATCGAGTCAGCACAGGCTGAGAAGCGTTGGGGTCCCTGACATCAGATGTTCCGAGGAGGGAGGTATCCTAAGAGGTCCGTTCTTATGACCTCACCCAAGGGTAAAGGAAGAGGTCCATCTAAGATGGTTTATAAATTACTTTTTAATTTGTCGTTAGAAGTGAGAAGATTTTTAATTTCTCTTCCCTTGTGAGGTTCGAGTAAAATGGACAGTCATAATAGGACTATTGTTTAGGTCTATATCGTTGAAATTCTTATTTTTTGATTTTCGGTATTGGGACTACTTATAGTCACATTTTTTATAAGAGTTGTTTAATGAACGTTTTATTTGAGTTGTCGGACACTTTTTATAGTATGTGATAATAGTTATTCTAAATAAGGACCCTACGTTTTTACTAAGTTGTATACGTTCAGTCATTACACCGTATGGTGTAATTATTTTACTTTCCATTTTTGGTGTAGTTTTAGAGTTCTCTACATCTCTTTCCAAAACTGTTTTAGGTTGTAGGAAAGTACTATTGTTGAAAGTTGTTATACTCATAACTTCTTTACATGGAGTTGTATTATGTCAAGAATATACTGTTCGGATGTCCATTGTAGCACAAGTTACTACTTTTCAACTTTTAAATTCTAGTCCTTATTTACTTCCCACGGGTAAGAGTAAAGGAGATAAGTTATGTCATAAACTTCAGGATCTGTCCCGTTAATGTGTTGTTTATTTATTTTCCGTGGGTTTAACCTTTCCTTCTTCATTTTAACAAAAACAACCGTCTACTATAGTAGAATATATACCCTTTAGGTTTCTGAGGTCATTTTTAGACAATGTTGATTAATCGTTTTAGTAATTTCAACGTGCTATGATAAGGTTGTAAGTGTTTCGTCAATATAAAGACATGTGTTTCTTGTTTGGTAGACTCTTCCTCCATTTCTTTTAGGGTAAATGATATCGTAGTTTTTGTTATTTTATGAACTTATGTAGATTGGTTCCTCCACTTTATAGATACATAACTTATGATATTCTGTATCCATTTTCTTTAACTTCCATGTTTGTTTACCTTTTTATACGGAACAAGTACCTAGTATTCTTGACTATAACAATTTTACAAGTATGATGGGTTTTACTATTTAAGTTATGTAAGGGATAGTTTTAAGGTTACTGTAAACGGTGTCTTTATCTTTTTTGTCAGGATTTCACATATACCTTGGAGTTTCCTGGAGTTTATCGGTTTCGTAGGACTCTTTCTTCTTGTTTCGACCTCCGTAATGTGAAGGACCATAGTTTGATTTAAGGTCTCAATATCGTTAGTTTTGTCATACCATTACCGTAATTTTTTTTTTTTATTCGGTTACCTTATCTTAACTCTGGGGTCTTTATTTGGGAGTGGATATACTTGTGTAATAAACTGTTCCCTCGGGTCTACGATGTGACCTTTTTCTATTAAAGAAGTTATTTATTATGACTTTCGACCTATAAGTATACGTTCTTACTTTAACCTTGAGACATAATGTGAGGAGTGTTCTTAATTGAGTTTCACCTAAGTTGTGTTCTGGACTCTTACGTTTTGAGGTTCTTCTTCTGTATCCCGTTTTAAAGTAACTGTAACTTATAGTTTAATTTTTGGAAGACGTATCGGTTTCTTTACTAGTTGTTTGTCTGTCGGATACCTCACCCTCTTATATAAACGTGGGTAGATAGACTACTCCCCAGTTATAATTTTTTTTGTTTGTTTGTTCCTCGAGTATGTCTAGTTATCGTTTGGGAATTATTAAGTTAATTTTCTTCGTTTCTTGGACTTGTCTGTAAAAGGGTGTTTTCACCCTTCGAACATAGGACGATGGAACACCTTAAACAGTCAAGATCGTAAAAAACACACCTCAGAAATCCCAAAAGATACATATCATCGTACAGAAGACGTAGATTAAGAGGAACAACGTTATTGTCCTAATAACCAAAACAGAAGGTTCTACACGACGAACATCACTAAAAGTAGAAATGGCATAGTCTTTGTGTCTACCGTGTGTTCGTCTATCTTATTAATAATTATCATATAAAGGGTGACCTATGTCTAATTTATCTCACTTAGAGATTCACAACGACCTTTGGATAACGACTGTCCTCCTCTTTCGAAGTAAATTTTATTTTTGATAAATAAACCGACACGACCTAGAATCAACGTCGTACACCCTAGATAACCAGCACTGTACGACTTAGAAATCCAGCTCATACATCCTAGAACGAGGGACTCGTCCCTATTTTGGGAAGAGGGGACGTAACCCTCATGCCTCAGAATCGGTGACCTAGTGGTTCCTTCAGGACTTTTTCGAAGGAACTTCCGCCTTGGACGAGGTTTTTGGACGTCACTACTCTTCATCTGTATCCGTTCGACGTAAAACTGGTGTAACGGATCAAGACCTGTTCGGTGCGGACGTCTAAGTCCGTAGATAAGTGAGACAACCTTGACTCGGTCACACGGCCCCAGGTCGGGGTCACCTAGGTCCCTTAAGCTTCGCACCTGTCTCAGCCGCTCCTTCTATGAATAAATAATTATATTCTAATCTAATCTTTCTTTATCACATCATCCTTTTAGTTCACCTCCTTCTCCCGACTTAATGAACCTAATGTGCCTTCTGGTTATTTTAAGGTCTGTTCCTTAAACGTGGTAGATGCGACCCGGTGGCCACGAGGGAACTTATAGATTCCCACGGAGTGGAATCCGAGGGAAAGCGACGCGCCCAGAATTGTCGGTTCATCTGAACCACTCGGAGGTGTGGGCTCTACCCTTAAGTCGGACTTTAATTTCATTTCTCGTCTCCCTCCCTTTCCCTCTTTTCCTCTCTCTCTCTCTGTGCCCCCCTCGGTCTAAGGGTTCTTTGATCCGACTCTCTGATCAGCCTCTTTGACCAGGTAGGAAATAACAAGTCTTCCGAAAAATATGAAAACTATTTTGTACCTCTAGTTACCCATTGTGTTTCAATACGTCGCAATCGTCAGGTCTGAGAATAGTTTTGGTCCGAAAAGAGAGACGTATGGATCAACATATGTGTTTAGAATCCATTAAATGTAGTAGAAGGTCGGTTTTCCCGGTTAATTGTAAAATGTCGGAAAAAAGACTATTCCCAAACAGTTGGTCTTCTGAATAAACACAACTAGAAGGGTTTCAGACCACGGTAAGAGTCTTTCGTGATTTATTTCAATGTAAGAATGTATCGTTTCTATATCGTCAAATATTGTTCACTTTCCTCATGTCACTAAATATTGTTTTCTTTTCATTAATTGAGTTTTCAGATCACAACGATTGTAGTTTTGATGATATATAGAAAAAGGTATAAGGTAAATGTAACTAATTGTAGGAGGGTACACGGATTTTCTATTTCTTATACCTCCGGACCGCCGTTAGTAACTCAGTTGTCACTTTTGGGCAGTGGTTATACTAAAAATCGAGAAATCCTTTCCGAGACATAGAAATTCTGCGAAAATTCGAAACACGGAGAGTCCCAACCCCCGACGTTGGTTAAGTGTTCGACATTCTCCAGACCCCTTGGACAATCCGTTCGATCTCTCGTTAGTCTCCCCCAAATTGACTTTGTAGGGAAAGTTTACGTCTTCTGATTTCGGGACTTAACTGAAAAAAGGTCTCTTATAGTCTTTTCACCTTTTCGTCTCATGTTTCCGGCCGTCTAAAAACCAAAACCCCCATGTACGAGTCCTTTACGGTCCCCCTTGAGGACTTCAGACTAGTACTAGAACGTATACAGTCGAAGGAAGAAGTACTGGAACAGTGCCCGCCCTAAGGAGTGTGACCGAAGGCCGTGGTCACCAGAGCAATTAACAAATCTAGTTAAATCCCACTAGGCACTCAGGAACTAAGAGTATACATTACAACAACGACAACAACAACTCAACGAGTCAACACAGACTGAGACGGTGGGGTACCTGACGTCGTGTTGTCCAAAGGGACAGGAAGTGGTAGAGGGTCTCAAACGAATTTGAGTAAAGGTAACTCAGCCACTACGGTAGGTTGGTAGAGTAGTAGAAGTAACAGGGGAAGAAGAGGACGGAAGTTAGAATGGGTCGTAGTCCCAGAAAAGGTTACTCAGTTACGAAGAGTAGTCTACCGGCTTCTTAACCTCTAAATCGTAGTTAGAAAGCTTACTTATAAGTCCCAACTATAAGAACTCCTAACTGACCAAACTAGAGAAACGTAAGGTTCCCTGAGAGTTCACGGTAGAGGTCGTGATGTCAAGTTTCCATAGTTAAGAAGTCACGAGTCGGAAGAAATACCAGGTTGAGAGTATAGGTATGTACTAATAACCTTTTTGGTATCGAAACTGATCTGCCTGAAACAGCCGTTTCACTACAGAGACGAAAAATTATACGATTCAAACAGTGTCGACAGGAAGGTTCCTCGTTCGCAGAAAATTAAAGTACCGAAGTCAGTGACAGGTCACTAAAACCTCGGGTTCTTTTATTTCAGACAGTGACAAAGGTAAAAAAGGGGTAGATAAACGGTACTTCACTACCCTGATCTACGGTACTAGAATCGAAAAACTTACAACTCGAAATTCGGTCGAAAAAGTGGGAAGAGAAAGTGGAAGTAGTTCTCCGAGAAACCAAGGAGAAGTGAAAGACGGTATTCCCACCACAGTATAGACTCCAATGACTACAAAGAGGGTCGTTAGAACTAAGGTCAAACACGAAGTAGGTCGGACCGTAAAACGTACTACATGAGCCGTATATTCAATTTATTTGTCCCACTGTTATATGTCGGAACTACATGAGGACAGGGTTAAAACTTCGTCAGGTAACAAGGTACAGACCAAGATTGACAACGAAGAACTGAACGTATATCCAAAGAGTCCTCCGTCTATTCCACCAGACCATAAGGGTAGAGAACTTCTTAAAAGGTCAAACAACACTAGGTGTGTCAGTTTCCGAAATCGTGTCAGTTACTTTCTCTTCATCTACAAAAAGACCTTATACATTACAATTACAATACAAACAAAATGTCTCCTTCGTTGTCTTAGTCTCTTTAATTTACTGAACAAGTGTTGTATGTTTGATAAGATCAAAAACTGAGGATCAAATTTTCTAGATAGATACTGCAACTAACATCACTGTAAAAACCATTTTTATAAAATCACTGACATAAACATTATGTTTACTAGTTTCAAAGAACTTATCCCGACCCCTAAACCGTAGGTCTGAATAATGTTTCTCCGAAATTAGATGAACGGAACAAAGAGTAGTGACGTGTGTTATATGTAAGGTAGGTTAATAGTAGAATGAGACCAAATGGACGAAAACGAGTGTGGAAATAGGGTGGTGAGAGAAGAAAGTGTAAATGTTGACAAAAGTCGGAGACAAAGATGAACGATAACCCTCTGTAGTACCACTTTAACTCAAAGAACACATTCCTCCACAAATCAGGGACATCCTTATAATTCCTCACCACGAGGTCCAATCAGGGGGACTCTAAAGAGTGGACTCCCCGGGTTAAAGTTCAGAGGAATCAATACGTTTTTATGTTCTTTCGTGCATGTTTCATTAAGGTTCAAGAGGTCCCTACCCGAGGAGTCCGGTATACTAAGTTACGGTATATTACAAGATCGTAGGCATGTAACTTAGTGACTCAACATAAATACTCCTTCACCCAAAACTGATCTCCACTTTGAAGACTGTTTCATCACACTTGAAATTTAACCGTCTAAGTTATCCATTCTTTCACCTTTAAGACGACACACGAGTAATCACCCACAAGGAAACATCAAGTAGAAGGTGACTATCAACCTCTACGACGACTTCACCACAGAGTCACGAGTTCTTAGTGATCTGTGTCTACTTCGCAAACTCAGTCATTTGACTACAACTACGACCAGTTAAATAAAAAGAGGAGTAAAGTCTCTTTCCAAGTCTGTTATTAATTTTCACAGTTCATGAAACGTACGTGATTTTAGTTTAGAATCTTCAAACGTTGACCTTCCCTTGAACAAATTGTTCAGGTTGTGGATGAAAAAAGGTAACATTCCTACTTTGGACCTCTTCCCTCACTAGACGAGTTCATAAAACACAGTCACTCAATAGTTCTCTCGTAATATCAGAATCAACTTATAACACCTTGTAGACACCAGTGAACGAGAAATGGTGAGTGTAAAACAAGGTATTGTACGAATTTTAGTCAGGATTTTTCAAAAGTAAAGTAAATATAATATGCGATTTAAAAGATTACAGTTTCAGGTAGGTTAAAATCTATAACCGTGACTTATGTGTAATAAGAAAGAATCTTTAAACAAAATTTACAAACTAGGACACTCGTATAAAATAATTAAAATCCCCTAAAAATATAGGATTTGTATTAATAATACCAATTATGTCTGTAAGTCAAAATTACTACTAAATAAGTCTTGTTTAGTTGAACGGAAGATCACAGATGATTACAGGATGACTAGGTGTGGGTTCTGTACTTTACAGAAGTGGAACGACATAGAAGACAAGAGGACCCAAGGTATAGTAGAAGGACTACTAAAAGTTCAGTGGTGTGTTCCCGGTCATCGGGAAGTTACCCTACGATTCAACAGTAGTTTTAGGAAACTAGACTCGTCCAGTAGAGAGGTGGAAAACAAAAGAAATAGAGTGGATTCCACGAAGGGTGACTACTGTAAGATACTAATATAAAGAAACATGAAACAGGGTTTAGTCTTCATTAGGTATGGAGTGACCTTACAGACTTCGTAAACAATAGTGGAGACGAAGGGTTTTCACAACACCGAAAGGAAAATCTGAGAGAAAAGGAATTTCAAAGGAACCTAAAAGAAGTAAAAAATAAGGAAATAATTAGGTTTCAACCAAATCGTAAAAAATACCTGATCTCCCACAATATCTGTAACACTCATATCGTTTTTTGTTTTTTTTTTAGAAACTGAGGACCTCAATTATAAAATCACTCCCTCAATCTCAAGTATAAATATACATATTAGATTTAGGTATATATATAGAAAAGACATTCTGTAATACCTTTTCGGACCTACTTGACAAACTGTTAACTACAGGTAACATTACCTGTCACCTGTTTCTATCTCGATCCTGAATCTCTTATGACTCTGTTCCTATCTTACAATAAAACACATCACAAAGGTCGAGAAACAACTCAACACCCTAATTTGCACATGGACTCTAATGACTCGGGTCTTTTACCATTCATAAGTTAGTCACGAACAACTTATTAATTACTAATTGAAGAACCACTCTCCCTCTCATTTTCTCTTTTTTATCTTTTTTGTGTAAATTTAGTGTTAAAGCCTTACTAGTTTTAATCTGAAAAGAATTTTAGTAGTACTGCTTCTACTTGGTATTTCTTAATTGGGACTTATAAAAGATACTTCCGGTTAACGTTCTGTTAACTGATAATAAAACGTCAGATACTTTTTTTAGTGATTTGATTTCAGTGAAGTGTAATAAACGTCTGGTGGATTCTAGACTTTGTGTTCAGGGAAAAGTAAAAAGACATCTCAAAAGTATAAATTGGTTTAGTGTTTTCCCTAAAACTTGATCTGTTTATCAATATTATTTATTGTTAACTGACACGACATAGAAACTTAATAATCTGAATATTTTTTAAAGTACCCATACAAAAAGGTCAACAATTGAAAATATGAAATATTTTGTAAACAAAATTCTGATAAAAGTAAAAGTTCGATGTGTTCAACCTTTTCCTAAAACTATAATAAAACATGAAAAGTCTGTTCTAAAGACTCGGTCTGAAGAAGTGAAGGAGGAAAAAAACCCTTTTCTAAGTAATTAAACTTATTAACAGGTGAGAGGTTTTAACGGTTTGACTTAAAGACAGTCTTACTAAAGGAGAAATATAGAAGAGGATTCTTATAGATCCCAACTTACTTTTGTATCGATAACTTAACACTGTAGTATTAAATATATGATACGGATATTTACGTTTTATACGAGGTGATAACTTTACTCTTCCGTTTTAGTTTCGAGACACCAACTCAAATAGGAGAACCCGAAAAGATTGAAAGGACTTGAGGTTCCCGTCCGAGAAACCCTAAAAGAACTAAAAAACAGACGACTGTAACTATCCTTTACGGTAGTAATATCGACAGTAGACGGACCTTCTCTCGGATGTACAAGGGTACATGGACAAGGAGGTCTTGAACAGCCACCACCTACAATCATAGTCACGTCAGTAATACGGACTTTACGACCACCAGGAGAGGTTACTTTTTTGCAGTTAAAGCAAGCACTCGACGAAACGTGTCTTCATAAAATAAGAAAAAAAAAACCACCCTGACTTACAAAAGAGGATCCCCGTTACCGAATACTGGCTAAACGACGTTAGACGAGAGGAGACTCGATGGGTCACTAATACTTGTTTGCCCAAAAATACTTTAATCAATGTCCGAGTACCTAAAACCCAACGTACAATCCATGACATGTTTGTTGTACCCAAAGGTCAAAAGGGAAAACACCGGGGTCACTTTAATTAGTATAGAGGACACTTTGAGGTCGTCACGATCTCGACCGTACACGTCTGTGCAAAAACAAACTTTAGATACGGAAGTGACCGTGGTAAAATTAATAGTACCAAGGAAAGTACAACTATTAAGACAGAATGTAAACTTGAGAGAAACAGTAGGACTTCTACGGTAGTTGGTAACCCTCCGTTTTCCGGAAAAGGTGGACCCGGAGGGTAGAGTGTAGACAATGGGAGAGGATACCGTGTCGGTCATACTGAATGAATGTTGGATTTAGACCGATGAGGGGTCTTTGGTTCTTCAACTACAGGAACAGAATAAGTGAAAATTGTGGAGACGACTTAGGTGACTAGATGTCAGACTCCTTGTCACTCGACTTTTCTCGAAACTATTTTAATACCGTTTCTTTTCACCTAAATGCATGTAAGACTGATACGACTCTCCAGATACACTATTATGACGACCTGACTTGAAATAAATTTAAATTATTTACCATTTCTGACAAAAGGTTTAAACGACCGTATAACTCACGTCGTGAAAGTGTCGTAGTAGAAAGTCCTAAACTTTATCGAGTTGACCTTAAGGTAGTGGAGGTGATCGAAACGAACATCACTACGAAAGATTCCGGGTGAACTGAAGTGTAAGGTCCTACAGACCAAGATCCACTCACTAGTGTGGTAGCACTAATAGAACCAGAACTTCTAGAAAAAACATGTCAAGACACATAAGAACGGTGGAGAAGAATTATAGAAGACGAAGACAATCCAGGTATGGTAAAGACAGGAAATAGCTCGGGTAGAAACGTACTTTACAAGGGAACCATAGAGATTAAAAGAACTTCTCTGGAGATCAGAAAGGGTAAGACAACAAACGAAGATAAAAGAAACGTAACTAGTGACTTCTTCCGAAAGAATAGAGAAGAACAATAAGAAACCTTGAGACGTAAGTCTACGAATATAGAAAGGAAAAGAGGAAACGAAAAGTGAAGAGAAGAAAAGTGTCGATAAACATTCCAGAGGAGTCTGTCGGTAAAACGAAAAAACGTAAAGAAAAGGTGCCCCTACCAGAACTAGGGACAGAGGACATGTTACAGTGCTTGGAGGTAGGTATTAAGTAGTCCGAGAGATAGATAGTCTATCTCAGGGAATTTAGATAAAGAGTGAAGGTGACGTATTAGTATTCCCTAAACTAAATCCAGTATGGACTTACCAGATCACCAAAAGGGATGAAAGAAGTTAAATTCAGACTTAAACCGTTATTCCTGTTCGTCACAGTCTGAAATAAAATCCCCCGAGGTTTTAGTGACGTCTACCACTGACGTCGGTACTTTAATTTTCTACGAATGAGGAACCTTCTTTTCAATACTGGTTGGATCTATCGTATAACTTTTCGTCTCTGTAATGAAACGGTTGTTTCTAGGTAGATCAGTTCCGATACCAAAAAGGACACCAGTACATATCTACACTCTCAACCTGACACTTCTTTCGACTCGTCGTTTCTTAACTACGAAAACTTGGCACCACAACCTCTTCTGAGAACTCTCAGGGAACCTGACGTTCCTCTAGATTGGTCAGGTGAGACTTCCTCTAGTCGGGACACACAAGAAATCTTCCTTACTACGATTTCGACTTTGAGGTCATGAAACCGGTGGAGTACACTTCTCAACTGAGTAACCTTCTCTGAGACTACGACCCTCCCTAACCCCCGTCCTCCTCTTCCTCTGCTGTCTCCTACTCTACCGACCTACCGTAGTGACTGAGCTACCTGCACTCAGACTCACTTGAGACCCTCAACCACTATCTGTCCCTCCGGACCGCACGACGCCAAGAACCCCAGTGTTTCTCAGCCTGTGCGACTCGCTGACTTGACTTGACTTTCTGACAAACGTAAACAACCATACCTATACGAATTAAACTCAAGATGTTTAAACTAGTATATCATCTTGTAGCAATATATAATTACCAAAATAAGAAAAAAGTATCTACGTATTATGAGGAATTATAATCCACAGTGTGTCAAAGAAGTTTTTTAACAAATAACCACCGGTATACACACACACTATTAAAAAACAAGGAGATCTCTTACGATTTATTTCTTTGATCAAAATATGAAAGTGTTTGTAACAACGAAATTAAAGACATCATATCCAAAGTGTCATACCAAAAGTACCTCATTTATTAGACTCAAACGTTTGAAAGTAATTACAATGGTTTGGAAATGTTTTACTATAATTGTTAAAATATAACTAAGACTTTCGGGTGAGACGGGATGACTGATCAAAGTAGAGGTCTTTTGGTTTTTTATCTTTCTACTCGAAAAAAAAAAACTCACTTTTATACAGGCACGTACTCAACTTTTTTTGTCGAGAAATAACTCTTACTGGTGTGACCAAGATCAGTTCCTGGATGTCTGTAATATTAGGTTTTGACATAAAGTAAACCAATAAAATCCTATATAAGAAGGTCACACAATGATAAAAACTTTCATTAAATAGTATAAAGTAAAAGTGAATATTCGGTACGACACCTTTAGAACAGTTTTAAAGACGATATCTCGTTTTTACGGGAGTTGTGGAGTTGTAAACAGTTTGTCATAAACTAAAAAAAGGAACATCTTATATTTGTACTATTTAACACGAACAAAAGATAATAGGTACTTAGTATAGTTAGATACATATAGAAAAGGTCTTTCTTATTAATCTGTGACGTTTTTATATGATAGAGTAAGAACAAAGGATAAAATTACAACGATCTTCTGTTGTCTTTCACAGACTGTAACTTAGATGAGGTTTCCTCATGGTGACAAACAAAGTCGAATTTCACTGTAATTTTTTTCTCCAACCTCGTGAAATAGAAATACTTTGTTAGTAACTAAAAACTTTCGTAAATTTTTATTAAAATAAATAAATAAAAACTAACGTGACCCAGAAACAACGAAACACGTCCGAAAGAGATCAACACTTCTCACCCTCGATGAGAGATCAACACTACACACCTGAAGAGCAACACCACTGAAGAGAACAACGCCTCGTGTCCGAGACCCACAATCCCGAAGTCGTTCCACTCGTGTACCCAAACCGTCAACACCGAGTGTCCTTGATCTCGTGCCCGAATCATCAACACCGTACCTCCGAATCAACAGACGTCGTACACCTTAGAAGAACCTAGTCCCTAACTTGGGTACACGAGACGGAAGCGTCCGTCTAAGAATATGTGCCGTGGTGGTCCCTTCAGGTTACTTTGTTGGTAACTAAAACTACCCTTTTTTGAAAAGAAATATGAGTATACATGGGGACGGTTTTTACCCTCATCTCACATCGAAGTTGAAAGTTGTTTTATTTTGTTTTGTCTCTTTGAAGTGATCATCCAACGACTTTAGAACACTTATTATATGCTTACAACATGTTATCACAAGGACCATTCTGTAGTTTCTTTGTAGATGTCTTTTGAAATTAACTTAGAGTAGGGGACTATAGGACTTTAAAGAAAGAGTATTGAGAATATTACTGATTAATTCATTTTGAATAGATTTTTGTCTATTCTTTTACTTCGATTTTTGTCCCAAAGGACAATTAGTAAGAAATCAAGGGAACAAGTAAATAACTAATGTATTATTAGTTCTTTTGTTAGTTAAAAAGAAAAATTTACGAAATTAAAAACAGAAAAATGGTCAAAATAACTCTATATTAACTGTTTAAACATACATAGATTTCACATTTTTTACTACTAAACTGTATGTATATCCAACACTTTACTACTGGTGTTAGTTCAATTAATTGTGTAGGTAATGGAGTGTAACAGTGGAGAAACTCTCAACCTCTTGTGGACCATAGATGAGAGAGTCAGTTAAAATTCATATATTATGTGATAATAACTGGTATCAATACAGTCCCCTCGTACATTAAAGGAGTCAAGACAGAGTAGTGTTGTTTTTCAACTTCGCTACCTGGTCACGATGTCGGGAACGTACCTGGTCACAATGTCGAGGCACACTGTCGAGTCAAAATAAATCTTTTATTTCCTTTTATGTAGGAGCTCCGTACTGCCGTACGACTGGGTTTTCTACTCTTCTCTTCTCTCTCTCTCTGGGGGCCGGGAAACCGAGGAGAAAAATCTACAAAAAAAGAGAAGGGGACCCGGACGGGACACATTTGACCCTATCGGTCCTCACAACAAACAGATGGACCCCCGGAGTAAGGTCAGGAGCCTGGAAGAAAACAAGACAAAAGTGCCCGAAAAGGGAAGGAACAGAAAATCGGTGACGGTAAGACCGGAGGAAAAAGGATAAGATTGATGGATTGTGAGGGGGGAGTTCTCTACCCTCCGGGTTAAGAAACCCTTATCTCCACCGTTCCAGAAAGACCGAAGAAGGACGACTTGACACTACCACTCCCCATAACCCGGAGGGGGAGAACGATCAGAGTTCGGAGTCTCAGGAATATCACCACAGGTAGATTCCCACTGACTATAAAAGACACCAACCGACATCAAAATATATAGGAACAACTTGACCGTGACGAACAACTGAACGACGACGACGACGACGATTCGGCGAAGTCAGCACAGGCTGAGACACGCTGGGGTATCTGCCGTCGGGTGGTCCGAGGGAACAGGGACCCTAAGAGGTCCGTTCTTGTAACCTCACCCAACGGTAAGGGAAGAGGTGAACAACTGAACCCGTCTGTGTTTTGTCCAATCTGTTAAATATTATGTACCACGTTAGTACTCGTCGTAGTTATATCACTATTGTTCCTGATCATCCCCGTAATCGGTTGAGGTTTAAAGGTAGTGGTCCTCCTAGGGGTTTCTCCCTAACATCGGTGGGATTCTTGAGAGGTCGAACAAGAAACTCTAGGACATCCTAGACTTGCAAAAAGAACTCCTAACACTCTGAAAGAAATCGAAGTCAAGTCAAATCAGCGAGTGAGTACAGGCTGAGACGCTGGGGTACTTAACGTCGTGCGGTCCGGAGGGACAGGTAGTGGTAGAGGGTCTCAAGTGAGTCTAGGTACAGGTAGCTCAGGTACTACGGTAGGTCGGTGGAGTAGGAACCAGCAGGGGAAGAAGAGGACGGGGGTTAGGGAGGGTCGTAGTCTCAGAAAAGGTTACTCAGTTGAGAAGCGTACTCCACCGGTTTCATGACCTCGAAGTCGAAATCGTAGTAAGGAAGGTTTCTTTAGGGTCCCAACTAGAGGAAGTCTTACCTGATCAACCTAGAGGAACGTCAGGTTCCCTGAGAGTTCTCAGAAGAGGTTGTGGTGTCAAGTTTTCATAGTTATGAACCCGCGAGTGAAAAGAAGTGTCAGGTTGAGAGTGTGGGTATATACTGGTGTCCTTTTTGGTATCGGAACTCATCTACCTGGAATCAGCTGTTTCATCACAGAGACGAAAACTTATATGATAGATCCAACCAGTATTGAAAAGAAGGTTCCTCATTCGTAGAAAATTAAAGTACCGACGTCAGTGGTAGACGTCACTAAAACCTCGGGTTTTTTTATTTCACACCGTGACAAAGGTGACAAAGAGGTAGGTAAAGGATACTTCACTACCCTGACCTACGGTACTAGAAGCAAAAGACTTACAACTCGAAATTCGGTTGAAAAAGTGAGAGGAGAAAGTGACAGTAGTTCTCCGAAAAATCGAGGAGAAGAGAAAGACGGTATTCCCACCACAGCAGACGTATAGACTCCAATAACTATAAAGAGGGTCGTTAGAACTAAGGTCGAACACAAAGAAGGTCAGGTCGCAAAGAGTGGGACATATTCGTCCCACTGTTATATGTCGGAACTGCATGAGGAAAAGGACAAACCTTGGTCAGACAACAAGGTACAGGTCAAGATTGACAACGAAGGACTGGACGTATATCCAAAGAGTTCTCCGTCCAGACCACCAGACCATAAGGGTAGAGAAAGTCTTACAAGGTGTCAAATAACACTAGGTGTGTCAATTTCCGAAACCGTATCAGTTATTTCGTCTTTATCTATAAAAAGACCTCGAGAGAACGAAAAAGGTACTGGGTCGTCTACAACGGTTAAACTAGAGACCAAGGAGACGGAAAAGATTTTGGTCGAATTTGTAGTCCCTCAAGTGCCGAGTGTACAACGACTTCGGACCGAACCTCTTAAAACTCGTAATGAAATGATCGTACACTTTACTTACGTTAACACACCATCAAACTCGTAAATGGATCTTTGTTGTACAGAGTAAGTCCTACCGAGTTCAGGGAGGAACAAGTCCCTAGTCTTCTAGATAGAGGACAGACAAAACCTCACGTTGGGGACGGTTTGACACAACCGAGAAATCTCGACAGGACTCTTTTGAATAGGGGATTAAAACCCCCACAAACAATCTTACCGTCAGTAAACATCAGGACGTATCCATAGACTCTAGAGGGACCCCGAGTGTCCACATAACTCACAGGAGAAGACAAAAGAAGGTGTCGATCTGAGTATTCATCACTTAGGTCTTCAGTAAAGGACCATGTAACTGACGATACCCCCATCTTTCATAATGTATCATCTCCGAGAAGGTACACCCGACTTCAACTCGGAAACCCCTGGGTAGAAAGGTCTGAAATTAATCCTGAATCAGGGACCTCGTATATCACCACTGAGGAATCTTAGAAAATCCAGGATCAACTGTGGGGTGTTCACATATAGAACAACCTTAACGGGTAACCGGTACCACATTCTCGTCTCCCAGACTCGGAGACCTAGATCCTTCTCCAGTAACTGTATTTGTTTTCCAGAGGGTATATCGTAGAGTATTCCTGATTCTGGTTGGACAAGGAATCCCAGTTACGCCCACGCCTCCTCTCGACAACCATTTCGGAGGAAGGTTGGGTCCCTCCAGAGGACCCAATAGAAAAAATAGCGACTAAAATTCTTAACCAACCGAGAAAGATTAAAAGGACTTCTGACGCCGGAGGTCCGTGTTACCTCTATTCATTACGGGTTACGAAATCTCTAGGGAACCCACTGAAATCTTCATTTACTACAGGGTAACAGTGAATCATTACTGGACCCGTTTAGTTTAGAACCTTACTAAAGTACCTCGTCAAAAGAATGGTGGAGGAGTCGGAAGAGTCAAGTCCATCCTTTCGGAAGTTAGGTAGGACACTTACATAGATGGTACTGATTATCCATAAATATGGGAACTCCTTGACCGTAGACCTACTTCAGGTAAACGGTTAGGACAACCTGTCAGACCCGGTCGACCCCAGAAGTCCTAGGAAGTCGAGTCAAGTCAAGTCAAGTCAGTGAGTCAGCACAGACTGAGAAACGCTGGGGTACTTAGCATCGTGCGGTCCGGAGGGACAGGTAGTGGTTGAGGGTCTCAAGTGGGTTTGAGTACAGGTAGCTCAGTCACTACGGTAGGTCGGTAGAGTAGGAGACAGCAGGGGAAAAGGAGGACGGGGGTTAGGGAGGGTTGTAGTCTCAGAAAAGGTTACTCAGTTGAGAAGCGTACTCCACCGGTTTCATGACCTCAAAATCGAAATCGTAGTAAGGAAGGTTTCTTGTGTGTCCCGACTAGAGGAAGTCTTACCTGACCAACCTAGAGGAACGTCAGGTTCCCTGAGAGTTCTCAGAAGAGGTTGTGGTGTCAAGTTTTTGTAGTTAAGAGGCCACGAGTCGAAAGAAGTGTCAGGTTGAGAGTGTAGGTATGTACTGGTGACCTTTTTGGTATCGGAACTGATCTACCTGGAAACAACCGTTTCATTACATAGACGAAAAGTTATACGATAGATCTAACCAGTATTGAAAAGAAGGTTCCTCATTCGTAGAAAATTAAAGTACCGAAGTCAGTGGTAGACGTCACTAAAACCTCGGGGGGTTTTATTTCACACTGTGACAAAGGTGACAAAGGGGTAGATAAAGGGTACTTCGTTACCCGGACCTACGGTACTAGAAGCAAAAGACTTACAACTCGAAATTCGGTTGAAAAAGTGAGAGGAGAAAGCGACAGTAGTCCTCCGAAAACTCAAGGAGAAGTGAAGACGGTATTCCCACCACAGTAGACGTATAGACTCCAATAACTATAAAGAGGGCCGTTAGAACTAAGGTCGAACACGAAGAAGGTCGGGTTCGAGGAACCCCCAACAATTTAACCGTTCACCCTGTTCTCCTCTGGTGAACGGAATATCAACAAACCTCCTAACAAGGAGACTTCCTAAAAAGATCATGAGAAACCTCCCGGAAAAGGGGATTTACTCACCAACGTAAATTCCTCAATTGGTTGAAGGTGACCTCCAAGGGTCCGTCTTTTTCCTCAGGGAGGAAAACCTTGGTGGGGTATACTAGAAGAACTTTCGGGAGTGCAAATCGAAATTCTCAGAGTGGAAGTCATATACTTCCTCAAAGACCGTTTAATCAGACACCTTGATTCCACCGTTGGGGATAATTCAGTAACAAGACATTACGACGAGAGAATCGACGGACTAGCCGACGAACCAGGGGAGCATGGTGAAGGTACGGGAGAAAAACCACAGGAAGTGTGTTTAGTCTTTTACTAGGGAAAGGGTCTACACGAGTCCCAGTAATATTAAGGTTGATCCTAGACTCCTCCCCTGACATCAAAGGGGATGACCCATAAATAGTGAACTGTACACCTCGGGGCAACATATGGAAGTCCGAAGGAAATTCTGGGATCATACGAGTCCCAGTCTATTTCAAACTGATTTATACTTGAACTACAGGAAGGTACAGTTCAGTTTCCGGTTCCATTACACAACCTTACATAGATATATAAGTGAACCCAGTAGACATATCGAAGGGTCCAGAACAAACTAGACAGAATCAAGATTCTCCCTCTTCCCGAATACCTGGACCCAACCAGGTTTAAGAGGACGTCAAAACTGATTCCCTGTATGAACTCAACCGAAAACACCTCCCCCACGAGGACCTATACCCCCGTACAAACCTATGTTCCTTCCTCGTGGTCCGTTGAGTCCTCGACACCCGACACTCGGAAGTACCCCTCGCCCCCAAGGAAGAGAACCAATAGACACGGATTGTGGTAAACGGATCATCCGAGTGAAAATCCCACATGTTGTTAGGGTATGAATGTTGTCTCAAGGAAGTATAGAGAATCAACCTTCTTTCAAACCTTATTCCCCAGAGACAGGTAAAGGGGACAGAAAACGTCTTATTCAGATCGACGTCCTCCCATAACATTAAATGTGGGGGTGGGAGTCGGGTCACAAGGAACAGGGGGTCCCCTATGGCACCGGTACGTCACCGGGTCTTCGTAAAATTCGTTGAAGAGGAATCTCCTAACTTGTCGAAGGTTAATAGTTCCTACGTAGAGTTCCCGTAGACAGTCCTTCACCTGACCAATAAAGGGTAGACTTTCTGTCAGTACTTTCCCTCCTTTTCTTTCTTGATTATCCGGAGGAAGTTAAAACTACCGACCTGAAGGAATCCCCACTCAGAAAAACTTTAAATAGGATGGGTCATGACAACGTTGGACTCTCGGTCCGTAGGGGCCCATTCCCACGTCTAGGGGTCCGTTCGGTTCCGTACTGTCGGAGGACCTCTAACTTAGGGGTCCGTCCAACTCCGTACAGCCGGAGAACTCTTAACCCAGGGACCCGTCCAACTCCGTACAGCTGGAGGACCCTGGGGACCTGACCGCCTAGGGACTCGTCCAACTCCGTACTGTTGGAAAACTCCTGGTCTAGGGATCCGTCCAACTGGAGAACCCTGAGGGTCTGACCTCAACCCGCAGGGGTTCCAGAGGTCGCACTGGTCACGACCCATCCTAATTCCCCAACGTTAAAATTGAATAACGGACAAACAAGTGACGTATACCCTTATCTATAGTACTACATTTCTTTAGGTTCGGACACGGGACTCTGACCCTTGGACCACTTCGTCGGTATTCGGAATAGGTGAATGACGAGACTCTCTTACATACAGTGACTAAAGGAGGGGATCAAGGGGTATTCTCGTGCAATCCCACAGAGGTTACCATTTGTTAAGTAACAGTATCTGGGTAAAATCCATTATTGTCTTCATTACTGTTTCCTCACCCAATAGACCGGGACAATCGCCGTAATTCTTATAAAATTATTATTCGCCCCACCTCGTTACAACGGGGTTTCCCCCGTCCCAGGACCACCATCCTCAATCATTAACCGAATTTTGTTTAACTATTCTCCGTTGTCTGGTCTACAAGGTATTTTCACCTCACCTCTAAACTAGACCCCCATACAAACATTGAAATCCTCTTCCCACCATTCCCAAACCCGGGTTTACCGGACGTCTCGATTGAGGGTTTCACCGTTTGTAATAGGGACCCTCGGGTTAACGGAAACTTCCCTACGGTCGTCTACCTGAAGATCGTCCGTAGCACACGGACAGAGTACGACTACAACGTGTACATCCTTTGTACCTTCTACTTCCGGACTTATAGATCTCCCTAACCTATAATATATCATAAAGGGAGGGTTCCCGGTCGATAAAAGACCAACAGGGAGGTCTTCTAACATCTCCGTTGTAACACACGGACCTGCCCCAAGTCCTTTTCTCGTACTTTGTCCTCCCTTCCCCCGTCCCGTGTTGAAAACTTTCTTACTGTATCGTGTGCCCGTATTGTATTTGACTAATTTTAGTTGACCCAGGTTCTACTGTTCAGTTTAAGTTCATTTGGAATTAGGAGTTAGACATTCGATTTACCTTGTGAGTCTCCACCGTCCTGTCAAGGTTCAGTGACAGTTTTCTACCTCCTCATCTACCAAGGGGTTAACAACCCTACTAGGAGGGTGAGTAATCGTATACTTAAGTAGGTCGAGCGTTTTGGATCGGTCTGGTTTAAGGTACCGGATTTGGGAACGAGAGACGTTACCGGGTGTGGGACACCTCACACGAAAAGAGACTTGGGCTTGTTTAGGTGGAGGATGGATAGTGACACAAAGAGTGACTTAAAAACGTCACTCTGTAGTCTCGGACTCGAAGTAATCTAGGACTTCGGTCCGTAGTACCCAAAATCGACCCGAGTTCAGGATCCTTTCTCCTCGACTTCCTACCCTCCTTTTTCGTCACCCTTTTTGTTCACCCTTAGGGGAAATATTGGACGGTCTTTTAGACGATTTATGGACTGGACACGAGTGTCAAAAGTAAACGGACTAGGAGCCACGTTTCTTCTAATTCCTGTCTTCTTCGGGTGGTCGAACCCATTGTCGATGACCCTGGGTCGTCTATTACCTGGGAAATCCTGTGTAACTTCTCATCTGGGACAGTCTCAGGGAGGCAACGTGGGTGACGGGGAACGAACAAGTGTCCCCCAAACTCCTTTGTTCTTTACTCGCTAACATTTCCTTAATTCTAAAACAATCCGTATACAGGAAGGTCGGTATCCTCCCTCCGGGAGGATGGAATTGGTCTCCAGAAGACCTTAGACTCTGACTCGGTACACTCGAAAGACGACTCAAAAAGTGACAGGGTCAAAGGTCGTACAACCCAAAGAACAATGAAGGGGACGCAACCCAAAAGAAGCACAAGTCGAAGGTGACGTCCTCCAAAGTGGTTCAGCACGAGGACGACACGTCGGTACAATTTAGGCTCAGTGTCGTGGTATCTACAGCCCTCTCACACATTAAAGGAGACAAGACAGAGAAGTGTCGTTTTTAAACTTCGCTACCTGGTCGCAATGTCGGGAGTCTACCTGGTCACAATGTCGAGAGTCTGTCTGGTTACAATTGTCAAAGTACAATGTCGAGTCAAAATAAATCTTTTGTTTCCTTTTATGTAGGAGTTCCGTACTCCCGTACTGCTGGGTTTTCTGCGCTTCTCTTCTCTCTCTCCCTGCGGGTCGGGAAGCCGAGGAGAAAAATATACAGAAAGGAGGAGGGGGCCCGGACGGGACACATTTAACCCTATCGGTCCTCACGACAAGCAAGATGGACTCCAGGAGTGAGACCAGGAACCTGGAAGTGGACAAGACAAAAACGACCTAAAAGGGAACGAATAGAAAATCTGTGACGGTAAGACCCGAGAGAAAGGATAAAATTAATGGAGTACTAATGGTACGACATATAATAAGTGAAACATTGACTTTCAAACATGGGAAAGTGGTTGTAGAGGGGTAGAGGGGTGTTAGTGGAGGACGTAGGACGGGGTCGGTCGTGGACCGTTGGTGGTAAGATGAGGGATAAAGGTACTCGATCTGAATGTTATTGTACTTACGAGATTGGCTCTACCGGAAGTGACAGGTGGAATCGGACTCAGTCGAAATCTGTCCAACAAAAGGACTAGTATTAGAGACTGGAAGGAAAAGAGTCTCACGAAATCTTTTAAACACTCGTAAGAAAGTGATGGAGGAAACTTTGATAGGGTAGTATTTTTATACCCTTTCAAATGAAAAGAAACCCCCGTCACTAAATTGTTAGTGTCCGTCGAATACTAAGGGGAGTAAGGTTCAAAATTTCAGAGAGGTCGAGAAACAAAGTCACCTCCAACTCAGTCAGAGAGTAAGGATAACGTGATCAGAACTCATCAGAGAAGACGGATAAATTGAAACAGATCATATTAAGAAACGGTCGAAAATTTATGATTAAAGTATGTCTTACTTTTGACTTTTTTCACTTTGAAGGTTGGGTGGTCCCTCGAATGACATATGGACATATGCCAAAATGGTAAAGTAACAGAAGTAATTGTATTGAAATAATAAGGGTCCCCTAATGGACCACCGAGTCACTATTTCTTAGGTGGACAGTTACGTCCTCTGTGTCTAAGATGGGGACCCGAATCTTCTAGGGTACCTCTTCCTTTACCGTTGGATGAGGTCATAAGAAAGACCTTTTAGGGTACCTACTTCCTCGGACCGTCCGATGTTAGACACCCCGTTCTTTTCTCAGTCTGTACTGACTCGCTGACTCACGTGTGTGTGCGAGTGTGACTCCTGTTATCGGGTCTCTGTCGGTGAGTCATCGAGACTCACTTGACGAGGCTTCTCCACCCCCTCTTCGGTCATATATATGTATATTTAAAAACCGATTCTTTCATCAGTTCGTATGTAGAACCATTTTCCACAATTAGTGTAGTAGAACCATTTTCTACGATTAGTGTTTCTTACCTATGTAGTTCATTTACTAAAATCACGAAACACATACCTTTTACGTTCTTAGACCCCAGTGACTCTAAGTAGGACTGTATGTGTAGAATTGACAATGATAGGCCCAACCCCTCGAGTGAATTAGGTCTCGTGTCTTGTAGAGTAGGACAAGAAAGGTAGGTTTTAAGGGGATCCCCCGTGACAACGAACGTTGTTGGTAAACATATTGACCTACTCCTACAAGAAAAACCCGAACGTAAACATATTGACCTACTCCTACAAGAAAAACCCGAACGTAAACATATTGACCTACTCCTAAAAAAAACCCGAACGTAAACATATTGACCTACTCCTACAAGAAAAACCCGAACGTAGAGTATCCACGACTGGTCTTTTCAAGTTTGACCGACTAAGTCTAACGCAAAGACCGGTTTCAGTTTTTCACGCTAATCCCATCCATCATTTAGATCCAAACAATAGTACCCGAATTCCAGCTGACTGTGGTAAAATCCGGACACTAAAAAGAGAAATTATCAGACGTTCAGGATGGACTTATTAGAGGGAGTCGGTAAATTCGAAAGTAATCGTCATAGGAATTCTGTGGAAAACTAAGACGGGAAATGAGAGTAGGATCACGGACTCTGACCTTTGGACCACTTGGTCGGTATTCGGAATAAGAGATCACAAAGTAATAGTCACATGACTATCTCACTATAAAGTTGATTCTTACCTTCCTACTCATGATAGAATAAACTTATCCCGGTTAAAACACATACACTTCGAATACGTTTCTGTAACCACCCCCCCTCTTACCGGTCAAACTCTCTCCCTTTCTTCGGTAATTATAAATAAGTTGTTGTCAACAACTTACTGAACTTATGTCTATGTGACAATCCACACGTCTTGTATTTCTATTCTTCTATCATGTTACTCTTTCTGTCGATAGCATCTCCTTGTCTCAAACGGTGGGGTTTTATATGGAGAAACCGTGAAAATTTTAAAATTCGACCAATAAAAGATTCTTTGTCGTCTGTCCTTTTTGAACCTTTTGGAACATCCTCAATGGAAAACATTCTTTGTAAACATTCCCTTTAAAGGTAAATATTCCACGGAAGGACCAACCTATATCTTCTTCTACTACTCGTTTAGAGAACTTTGAGAATATTACTTGGTTCGTTCCTAAACTTTGACGTTTTGTCGGGATGGGATAGGAATAAATGACACAAAAAGGACTATTGGAGGGTATTGACTGAGGGGGTTGGAGAGTTGTAGGAGAAAACAGAAATAGACTCCTATCATAAATCCCGAAGGGTCCACCACGATGACCATTTCTTGGGTCCTCAACCACTACCTGTCACTGTGGACCGTACGACGTCAAATGCCCCAACTTTTCTCAACCTATACTGACTCAATGACTGGACTTGACTTGACTAGTTACGTCCTCAACATTCTTTACGTCCAAGTTAGTGACCCAGCCTTTCTAGGGGACTTCCTTCCGTACCATTGGGTGAGAGCATAAGAACAGACCTTTTAGGGTTCCTCTCTCCTAGGACCGTCCGATGTCAGGTATCCTAGTGTTTCACAACCTGCACTGACTTCACTGAATCGTTCGTTCGATCGTGTCATAAAGTCTCCTCCTGAAACTAATAACACTACCCAATTAGTCAAGAGGACCCAGAAAGGGTATATACATAAACAATAATTAAAAAAAGACTAAAAGAGTGCAGTTAAATTAAGAATCTGGTCGGTCTTCGTAAATCTTCCCATCTCTTTTTACGGAAGGAGGACTGAGATAATTTATTTATGTTATTTCTATATTAATACCAACATAATCCTCGAAGGGGTTACCGAGTCCACCATTTCTTAGACGGACGTTACGGCCTCTGGACCTAAACTAGGGACCCAGTCCTTCTGAGGGACCTCTTTCCTTACCGATGGGTGAGGACCTCTTATGGTAACTATCTCCTCGGACCACCCGATGTCAGGTACCCCTACGTCTCAGTCTGTGTTGACTGATTTGTGTGTACGTTCATATGTACCAAAATAATTAACAATGTTTCCCTTTCGTGTTCGTTGGATCTGTAATATTGTCCTTCTGGAATATGTTGGACCTCCCTCACCGACTCCCCTCCTTACTGAGATCTCCTCCTGTCCCTCTCGGAGGTCTCTTTCACTGTAAATTTCCGACTATCCTCAATCGGACCTCTTCCGTTACCGTGGGGTGAGGTCATGAGAACGGACCTTTTAGGGTACCTGCCTCCTCGGACCATCCGACGTCAGGTACTCCAACGATTCTCAGCCTGTGCTGACTCACTGAAGTGAAAACGCTGAAGTGAAAGTGAAAAGTGAAAGTACGTAACCTCTTCCTTTACCGTTGGGTGAGGTCACAAGAACGGACCTCTTAGGGTCCCTACCTCCTCGGACCATCCTCCGGCAGATACCCCAGCGTGTCTCACCCTGTGCTGACTTCACTGAATCGTCGTCGTCGTCATCGTCGTCGTCGTCGTCCTCAATCGGTACAGGTGGACGTCTCACACCTTGGTAGGTTTTACACTTCCCTGAACTACAGTAAGGTCCTTTCCCTCTTCTGACCTCTGTCTCTCCCTCCTCACTCTACTTCTCCATCCGTCTTCGGTCTTGTACGGTTCAGACTATTGATGTCATTCTTGAGGCTTGAAGTGGACTATCCACTGGTCACTGTACATCTCGTTTCGTCACTGTACCTGTATGAACATGAAGTTTCACGGAAAGACCGACGACTCATCTATTAAGTACCCTTCTAAAGTCCTGACCTTTATGCGTTCCTTCTCCGGTAACGAGATCGGGTACACTCCCACCGTACCGAACCCGATCCTGTTTCACCCTTATCTCGACACACTTAGTAAGTGGGTATAAAGTCTTTAGTTTAAGTTCCTGAACCATTATCTAACATACAGCCCCTCCCCATCTTGTCTTTCTCCACAGTTCCTACTTGAGTATAAAGACCTCGTTTCACCCACCCCGAAGGTAAAAAACTGTGACCTTCTCTTCTGAAAACACCCCCCCTTTAGGTCAAAACCTCCTCACTTCAAACTCTACAGACACACTTTACTTTCAGTTCATCTATCGAATGTCCCTATATATCCAGTCCGAGTCTTACCTCTAGACTTAATCCCGTTGTCTCGATGTCTCGTGATCTCTCTCCCGAAGAATTTTATCTCTTCGGTGTCTTACTTCAAGGTACCTTTCTTAGGTTTTCTCTTCTTCCCTATGACTTGACGACACCGAGTCCGAAACCCCACGACACAAAGATAAACTCCTTTTCTATCTGTGTTTAGTTGTTTCACTATTGTACCCATTGTCTCTTTCTTAATCTTTCGACACTTCAATATCCTTAAGGTCCCTGGTTCCTTGAGTAGAATCCTCCAATCCCCTGTCCCATGGACCCTGTCTCTTCCACCTAGACCCTTCGTTAGGAATTCGTGATTTACTTCCTTTCAAGGTCTTCTTCAACCCAATTAATACGGTTTTTTACCTGATTGAAGAGTGACGGTAGATCATCGACTAAGTACATTAACGAGATTAGAGTGGGGTCGTCCAGGTCCCTCGATTCGAATAGGTATCAAGTAGGTTAGTAAGGACTACTCGAGTGTCCTTTATGATCTTAGTTAGTGCAGTGTTACCTAAATCTTCCTCCCATTTACATCGCCGTTCAAAGTACAGGAATTATCCACATCGACATAGATAGAAAAACAATCCGAACCTTCGTCTTCGCGACTCAACTTAAGAAGGAGGAAGGGGAGCAAGGGGTAGAGGAAAGGGTCATAAAGAGAGAAGAAAACGGTGGTGGTGGTCGTCGTAATGTAGTCGTCGTCGTCGTGGACTGTGAAATGTGTGAGTACCTAAGGCGAATAATAGAGCAAACTCATAGACAAGTATTTAATTTTCAATGAATTACCTATCGGTGGTACACGATCGACGACACGATCTACAATTAGTGTTTCTAGTCCATGTTCGTGAGTAAAGATCCCTGAATATTAACTTATGACTTTGTCCATTCAATTGAAGATGGTGGAACACACCACTCACAATGTTAACACCAATTTTGTATATGACCCTCTGAAATGACCCATTCAGGAAATCCTGATCCGTAGTCCCTTCCGAAGGACCTCCTCCACTAACAACTTTCCAACAACGACTTGGTACTTTCTGTGGTCCTAAGAACCGGAGGCCTCTTCTTAAGTTAGGTCCCGGTCTCTACTCCGAACTAGGGAGTCTCGAAAACCCATTATCTCAAAGTCAAGTCAGTCAAGTCAACGAGTCAACACAGGCTGAGAAACGTTGGGGTACTTGGAGTCGTGCGGTCCGGAGGGATAGGTAGTAGTTAAGGACCTCAGGTGAGTTTGGGTACAGGTAACTCAGCCACTACGGTAGGTTGGTAGAGTAGGAGACAGCAGGGGAAGAGGAGGACCGGAGTTAGAAAGGGTCACAGTCCTAGAAAAGGTTACTCAGTCGAGAAGTGTAGTCCACCGGTTTCATAACCTCAAAGTCGAAGTTGTAGTCAGGAAGGTTACTTGTGGGTCCTAACTAGAGGAAATCCTACCCGACCAACCTAGAGGAACGTCGGGTTCCCTGACAGTTCTCAGAAGAGGTTGTGGTGTCAAGTTTTCGTAGTCAAGAAGTCACGAGTCGAAAGAAATATCAGGTTGTGAGCGTAGGTATGTACTGGTGACCTTTTTGGTATCGGAACTGATATGCCTAGAAACAACCGTTTCATTACAGAGACGAAAAATTATACGACAGATCCAACCAGTATTGAAAGGAAGGTTCCTCATTCGTAGAAAATTAAAGTAATTTTAATTCTTCCATATATTAATTATATTGTATCTCAAAGTAATTTCATATTTTCTCTATCTCTTTCGAAGACTGTATCTGTAGTCTTCCTACGTCTTTCTCACGGGGAGGGGGACGGTCACAATCGTTACTTTAATATATGGAAAATTAATCAATAATGTTACTTAGTTTTCTTACAGACCTCTAACATTTCTAGAATGATCTGGGTGAGGGTATTAAATGTAAAATTCTATTGTTCTAATCGGTCTTCTAGAAGTCCTACTTCTTTGACAGGAGTTCGTCCTATGTAACAACAACATATTAGGGATCGTGTCTCAAAATTGACTCAACACATTAACTGATACTGACTCCTTACATCTGTTTTTTTTCAAACAGGAAAGGAGGAGGAACTCTTAAGGTCTGGGGAGAGAGGAACCCCTGGGGGCCTGAAGAATAGTTGGACGGATCCTTAACCGAGAGAGTAACACTAGTATTAAAGATTCTGATAACAATCGAGATACCATTTTTGTCTTTTCTCTCGAGATGTAAACCTCTTTATGGTCACAGACTTTTCGTACTAACACATATTCCAGAGTTCGTCTTAACACACTGTCGACACATCTTATGGTTCCTCACCGTCCTTTACTTCGGTCTCACACTTACTAAAATACTTGATTAACTTCCTCAAACTTGAGTTTAAAACTTCCAAATACCCCATCAGTGACTTCCTACAATGGATTTCCTTTTTATCTTACTTTGAATGAAAATTTTTTATAGATCGTAAATAACCTTTGAACATATACGGATCGATTCAAGGGACATACCTACTCAAGTAAAATAAGAAGTGTTATTATGGTAAATTATCTCCTCAACCCTCTATGATTTATTAAACAGGTTCATAAGTTTTAATAAACCACCGACCTACCCCAATCTTGTGTCCAAAGAACCTGAAGTCTCAAATACGAAAACTGGGGACACGAACGAAATGACATAGAACGTACTATCTTTGTGTCCTGGGCCTTTATACGAGTTTAGTCCAAATACCCGGGGTTCGTAAAGAGAACACCGGTACTTGACTCGACAACAACGGTGGCATGTAGGGTTCGACCTCCTGGGAGAACCTCCGTCGGTGTAGACTATCTTGATAGTTGAACTTTATCTAGGACTCGTCTCTAACACCCGTCTAGTTGTGGCTGATAGGAACGTCGTGTCTTTGTGGTGGGGTCTAGTAGTACATAGGAGTGCATCGAGAAGACCCTAGTTTTACTAGGGTGGTTGTACTTAGTAAACTCACATTCTGTCAAAGAAACCCCTTGATTTTTTCCGTAAAGAAGAATCTTTCAAGAACAAGGGGGAAAGAAACTGAAGAATTAATCCACAATTCTCTTATTTTTAACTTTTCTATTTTTAAGAAAGTTAGAAACAATAATGACAAAGGTTCATAATACACGGAAAAGGGGATTGTAACACGAATCAGTGAGTCAGCACAGGTTGAGAAAGCTGGGGGTATCTGACATTGGACGGTCCGAGGAGACAGGTACCCTAAGAGGTCCGTTCTTATGACCTCACCCAACGGTAAAGAAAGAGGTCCTCTAGAAGGACTGGGTCCTTAACTTGGGTACAGAGGATTTTACCACTGGAAACAATTATCAAACGTCTAATAGTTCAGTACAAAGTTTTATTTTACTATCGTTTAAACAAAAAACCACAATCCCGTTAAAGAGACGAAAAGAGTAATAGTAGGTCTTTGTCCCAGTAGGATACACGGTAAAATTCGTAGGCCAGGGTAGTGAAGTACCGTTTATCTACCCTTTTGTTACCTTTGTCACTCACTGAAATAAAAGAACCCGAATTTTAATGGTACCTGCCACTGACGTCGATACTTTAATTTTCTGAGAACGAGGGACCTTCTTTTCGACAGTGTTTAGATCTATCGTATAATTGTTCGTCTCTGTAATGAAACGGATGTTTCCAGACAGATCAGTTTAGATACCAAAAAGGTCATCAGCACATACCTATACTCTCAACCTGGTGTTTCTTCCGAGTCGTGGTTTCTTGACTACGAAAGTTTAACACCTCGACCTTTTCTGAGAACTCTCAGGGAACCTGTCGTCCCTCTAGTTTGGTCAGTTAGGATTTCCTTTAGTTGGGACTTATAAGTGACCTTCCTGACTACGACTTCGACTTCGAGGTTATGAAACCGGTGGACTAAACTTCTCGACTGAGTTACCTTTTCTGGGACTGCGACTCTCTCTATCTCCCGTCCTCCTCTTTCCTTACTGTCTCCTACTCTACCAACCTACCGTAGTGGCTGAGTTACCTGTACTCAAACTCGTTCGAGGTTCTCTACCACTTCCTGACCCTTCGGACTGCTCGACGTCAGGTACCCCAACGTTTCTCAACCCGTGCTGACTCGCTGGCTTGTTGTTACCGTACTCCTACCTGAAGGAATATCCAAGTCAACTCAAGTCAAGTCAGCGAGTCAGTACAGGCTGAGAAATGCTGGGGTACTTAGTGTCGTGCGGTCCGGAGGGACAGGTAGTGGTTGAGGGCCTCAAATGAGTTTGAGTACAGTTAGTTTAGCCACTACGGTAGGTCGGTAGAGTAGGAGGCAACAGGGGAAGAGGAGGACGGGGGTTACGGAGGGTCGTAGTCTCAGAAAAGGTTACTCAGTTGAGAAGTGCACTCCACCGGTTTTGTAACCTCAAAGTCGAAGTCGTAGTCAGGAAGGTTATTTGTGGGTCCTGACTAGAAGGGGTCTTACCTGACCAACCTAGAGGAACGTCAGCCAATCCTACCGGATTTCGTCATTTATAGTTCTTATCCCGTGTCTATGAAAGTTAATTATTGATGTTGAAAAAAAAACCAATTAACAAAACGAAATATAAAGGCTATATTTCTATAAGTTACTGGTAAAGAATTGACACTAAGACAAATCTCATCTCCAAGAATGTCAACGAAACCCCTGAAATTTTTCTGGGACTCTGGAAAAATCCTCGGGACACTCTAGTTTTTAATAAAAGTATCATCGTAATTTTATAATAAATAGAGAAAGAGATATTAACATCTCAAAAGGTCTTCGATGTGTACGACGTCAAATAACATGCAATGTAGAGTATTGTCAAACTCACGTCTTTAGTTGACGTCTTAACATACTCTTAAGTCGACATAAGATAATTCGGTCGTAATTTCTTTAAACGTTTTTAGATATAAAAAATTTTTATATTAATAAAAGATAGTTTATACAATAAAGACGATCGTATAATATCACCCAATAATAACAGTAAAATTTTGTTCAATTATAAATTTTATCAAAATTAAAAGTCATGTCATTTATAGTTAATTATATTAGACATACATATTCCTTTTCGAGAAACTCCAAAAGATCTCGACTTAACAGTTTCACGTTTCCCCAGGACTCTGACTTTTTCAAACTCTTATCACCAAATAACTTAAGTGATATCTGACAAAAGGTAACTAAAATTCTCCTCCTACATATATGACTGATACCCCGTGTTGAGGGGAGAACGATTTTCTTTTACTCTTCTTCGTCTTTATGTACGCAAATTTCCAGGGACCAGAGAGGTACAGTTTGTACGAAGAGACATGTCAACTAGACAAAGGAACCATTGAGTTGATATTGACGGTGGACACCGGGTAATTGTTGGAGGGAACCGGGTGACCTAAAGTGTCCCGTTACTGATAGACCCTTATTAATCCCCTGAACCATTTCTTCAAAGAAGTTCGTCCTTTAACCAAGGAGACCTTGAACAATCGTAATTGAGATGTCAGTTCTAGTTCTTTTGTAAATGACTTTAATCATTCTTACAAGTCCAGGAGACCCCTCGTGAATGGTTCCCACTTGTCATAGTCCTCAGTCCCTGATTCTCAAATAAGACTTTCCAAATCCACAGTCAAAATTCTTCACTCCTCCCTCGTTAATCCAATTTTACTGAGGACTCAAAGATTACTTACGTGTGAAACTTCGGGGAGGGACCCCAATTAGCCAGATCTCGTCTCCATACTCGACATCAATTTCAGATGAAATTTAGGTCACAAGGGTTAGTGACTGGGTGGAGCCGGTAGTGTCTGAATTAATTCTCATTGTGTCCGACAAGTTGAACCTTTTCAACTAAGTTGAAGTCTGTTAGAATCAGTAAACACTTAAAGACTGTTGAACTAGGCAGAGTGGAGACTCATTTTTCGTTGTCCCAAAAAAGGATCGATTGTGAGGCTCCGAAAATTCTGAACGGATTATATTCGTGTACTTAAATTCCACTTTTGTTTTGTGTAGATATTCGTCTTGTGTCGAAATAAAAGGAACTCCCTTTTTTACGACTCTTGAGTTGTCTTCACTTTCCTTACTCGTTTTCCATCTCGTTTTCCAGAGGTCGAGTCACTGTGTAGGACAGTGAGGTTTCTCCTAAGGAACGAGTCCCGGCGTCGGGCACCTAGGTCAAGACGCGGTCGTCGTGGGTCGGGGAAAGTCTCTCACCGTCGAGACTCTGTCTTACCACCACGACCGGAGAATCGAGTAGGACAGTAAGTGTACGAACTCTCTACTGAACTTTACGATTCGTGAAAGTCATCGTGCGTTCCCTAATAGTTTAATATAAGTTTTCTCGTCGTCTGTCCCTCTTGTAAAGTCGTCCTTTTAAAACGTGGTAACTTCTTCTTTTTATTCTATAATTTTAGTTATTATGAAACTCACGGACGATACCCGACCCGTGACACACTCACGAAACATGAACAAGTCAATTATAAGAAATCTCAGAATATCGAACCCATGTCCATACTGGAAGTAAAATGGGTTCCTGTGGATCAACACCCCTCGAATGGGCGTAGCAGGTTTTGATTCGTCGTCCTCACCATTATCTCGCGGACAGGAAATTGAGGTTCAGGGTTCAAAAACTGGTATTGGATGTGAGGAGTACAGAGTAAATGAAGAAGTAAGTCGATCACAATGACTCCTTGGAGAGGTACGGTCTTGTGACAAGGACGGGTGTACCTCGAATAGTACCATTTCCGTTTTCTGTCTTTAGTTTGTTATATGTTTAGTCGTATATTAATATTTAGTTCTATATACAAATTTCCTTATATATTACGTTTACTTAATAGTCGTATAATAATGTTTAGTTCTATATACAAATTTCCTTATATATTACGTTTACTTAATATATATATATTATATGTGTATATATATGTATATGCGTACATATGTACTTGAACTGGATCTGACCTCTTCAGTTCTTTCTGTCGAGGTTATTTCACTTTAAATGTAATTTTAGATTTCAAACCCATCCTTAATTGGTCCCTCAAATACCTCCTATCCGCCATCTCTCACACACTACCTGTCTTCGTTGTCTCTAAGGTACCGTCGTTCTTCGTTAGACTCCGATTCTTAGGTCTTAAGTCACACACCATATACTGACCTCTCCATTGTCCCTAATCCCTAGATCCTAGAATTACGGTACAATTCCTTCGACAATTTTCCGAGATAACGATATAACGATATATTACCTTTCTTTATCTCCTTTTGTTGTCTTACCCTTTCTGATCTCTAGAGAAGTTCTTTTAGTCTCTCTGGTGCCCTTGTAAAGTACGTTTCTACCCGAGTTATTTCCTGTCTTTACCATACCTGGATTGTCTTCGTCTTCTATAATTCTTCTCCACCGTTCTTATGTGTCTTCTTGACATGTTTTTTCTAGAAGTTCTGGTTCTATGAGTGCCACCATACTAGTAAGTGGATCTTGGTCTGTAGGACCTTACACTTCAGTTCACCCGGAATCTTTCGTAGTGATGTTTGTTTCGATCACCTCCACTACCGTAAGGTCAACTCGATAAAGTTTAGGACTTTCTACTACGACGCTTTCACGATGTGAGTTATACGGTAGTTTAAACCTTTTGAGTCGTCACCGGTGTCCTGACCTTTTCCAGGTAAAAGTAAGGTTAGGGTTTCTTTCCGTTACGGTTTCTTACGAGTTTGATGGCGTGTTAACGTGAGTAGAGTGTACGATCATTTCATTACGAGTTTTAAGAGGTTCGGTCCGAAGTCGTTATGCACTTGACACTTGAAGGTCTACAAGTTCGACCAAAATCTTTTCCGTCTCCTTGGTCTCTAGTTTAACGGTTGTAGGCGACTAGTACCTTTTTCGTTCTCTCAAGGTCTTTTTGTAGATAAAGACGAAATAACTGTTACACCTAGTGTTATTTGACACCTTGTAAGACTTTCTCTACCCTTATGGTCTGGTGGACTGGACGGAGAACTCTTTGGATATACGTCCAGTCCGTCGTTGTCAATCTTGACCTGTACCTTGTTGTCTGACCAAGGTTTATTTTCCTCATGTAGTTCCGACATATAACAGTGGGACGAATAAATTGAAGATACGTCTCATGTAGTACTTTTTGAGACCCGACCTTCTTCGTGTTCGACCTTAGTTCTAACGGCCCTCTTTGTAGTTATTGGAGTCTATACGTCTACTGTGGTGGGAATACCGTCTTTCACTTCTCCTCGATTTTTCGGAGAACTACTTTCACTTTCTCCCATCACTTTTTCAACCGAATTTCAAGTTGTAAGTCTTTTACTTCTAGTACCATAGACCAGGGTAGTGAAATACCGTTTATCTACCCCTTTGTCACCTTTGTCACAGTCTGACATAGAAAAACCCGAGGTTTAAGTGACGTCTACCACTGACGTCGGTACTTTAATTTTCTGCGAATGAGGAACCTTCTTTTAATACTGGTTGGATCTATCGTATAACTCTTCGTCTCTGTATTGAATCGGTTGTTTCCAGGTAGATCAGTTCCGATACCAAAAAGGTCATCAGTACATACCTACACTCTCAACCTGACACTTCGTTTCACTCGCGGGTTCTTAACCACGAAAACTTGACACCACAACCTCTTCTGAGAACTCTCAGGGAACCTGACGTTCCTCTAGGTTGGTCAGGTAAGACTTCCTCTAGTCGGGACCCTAAAGAAACCTTCCCTACTACGATTTCGACTTTGAGATCATGAAACCCGTGGAGAACGCTTCTCAACCGAGTAACCTTTTCTGAGACTACGACCCTCTCTAACCCGCGTCCTCCTTTTCCCCTGATGTCTCCTACTCTACCGACCTACCGTAGTGGCTGAGTCACCTATACTCAGACTCACTTGACGTCACTACCTTCAAGGAGTAGGGGAGAGGACAACCGATTCTGTCACTTCTTAGACGGACGTTAAGCCCTCTGGACCCAAACTAGGGACCCAGTCCTTCAGGGGATCTCTGAAAGACCCCTTACCGTTGGGTGAGGTCCTAAGAACGGACCTTTTAAGGTACCGGTCTCCTCGGACCATCCGACGTCAGGTACCCCAGCGATTCTCAACCTGTGCTGACTCGCTGAAGTGGAAGTGGAAAGTGAAAGTACGTAACCTCTTCCTTTACCGTTGGGTGAGGTCACAAGAACAGACCTCTTAGGGTTCCTACCCCTCGGACCACCCGACGGTAGATACCCCAGTGTGTCTCAGCCTGTGTTGACTTCGCCGCGTCGTCGTCGTCGTCGTTGTCGTACAGGTAACGAAACCACTACGGTAGGTTGGTAGAGTAGGAGACAACAGGGAAAAAGGAGGACGGAAGTTAGAAAGGGTCGTAGTCCTAGAAAAGGTTACTCAACCGAGAAGGGCAGTACACCGGTTTCAAAACCTCAAAGTCGAAGTCGTAGTCAGGAAGGTCACTCATAAGTCCCAACCAAAGAAAATTCTAACCAAATTAAAGGGACGACTGGTTTCCTGAGAGTTCTCAGAAGAGGTCGTGTCTTCGTTATCAGAAGATTAAAGTACCGACGTCAGTGGTAGACGTTACTACAATCTCGGGTACTTCTCATTTAGACACTGACGAAGGTGTAAATGGGGAAGATATACGATACTTCGCTACCCTGATTCTAGTACCTTCAAAGAAATTATGAATCAAAATTCGACCGAAAAAGTGGGAGGAGGGAGTGGGAGTAGTTCTTCAAGAAATCAAGGAGAAGTGAAAGACGGTAATCTCACCACATAGTAGACGTACAGACTGCAACAACTATAAAGAAGACCGTTAGAATTAAGGTCGAACGTTGAGTAGACCGGACCGTAAAGAGTACTACATGAGATATAAATTCAATTTATTTGTCGGAACAACATGATGAAAGAGTTAGGGTTTGGTTAGTCAACGAGGTATGTTCCAAGGTTAATAACGAAGAACTGGTCGTATATCCAAAGAGTCCTCTGTCCATTCTACCAGACAATAAGGGTAAAGAAATTCTCAAAAGGTGTCAAACAATACTGGGTGTGTCCGTTTCCGAAATCACATCAGTTACTTTGTCTCCATCTTCAAAAAGAACTTAAGGGAGCGAAAGAGATACTAGGTCACTCACGACAGTTAAACTAGAGACCGAGGAGACACAAAAGATTTGGGTCGAACCTGTAGACCTTCAAGAGTCACGTACATTACGACTTCGGATCGAACTTCCTAAAACTCGTATTAGAATGTTCTTACCCTCTACTCAAGATAACAAGTCACCAAACTTGTAAGAAATTGTGTCGAGAAGAACCCTTAACTCTACTTATATGACATAATCTTTAGTTTCATGGACTCGTTCTCTTAGTCGGGTCATAACGACAAGAAACTACCGTTAACACCGACACTTTCTGTACTCGGTTATCTCTATTTTAGTATCAATTTTGAAGTTAAATACACTTGAAGTACATAAACATATGATTCTTGTAAATCGGAAGTAAAGAATTGCTCGTATAAAAATTTGAAAGTAAAATAAAACTTAAACCGATAAAATATCGTATATCTCGTAAAATTTAATACAATAATTTAAACAGTAAAAATGGAAACACTAAGACGGAAATTATTGTACGAATCTTTCAAAATAGGATGAGGTTTGCTAAATATTTAAAGTGGGTCATTAACTCATAAAAATATATAAATATAATATATTAAATAGACATATATATACACAATATATATTTTACATGTTATTTAACCTCTGGGAGAGTTTGATCTCCTTACCTTGTGACTAGGTACGTTGTCGTGTCTACTTGGAGCTTCTACATTACGAGTCCCTTTCTTTGACATGTGTCTTCTAGTATATAACGAACTAAGGTGACTGTACACACGACACGCACTCACAAGTCAGTACAGGCTCGGAAACACTGGGGTACCTGACATCGGGTGGTCCGAGGAGACAGGTGTCTTAAAAGGTCCGTTCTTATAACCTCACCCAACGTAAAGGAAGAGGTGATATTATTTAATCTATCAGTAATAAAATAACTGAACACTCATGAAGAATATGTTATATAGTTTAACTAACGTATCTTAAGTTTATAAAAAGTGTTGACCAACGGAATAGTATAGAAATATAATACAGTATATAAACATTTTGTGCACACTAAGTTTATACAGTAGTAAAAGGAAATACTTAAGTTCAGAGACAGTAGAATCTTTTTTTTACAAAGGATGGATTTATGTAACTTTATACTTTATCAAAACAAGTAAACGATACGGAAATCTCGGTCAAAGTCTCTGAACTTTTTAAAAAAAAGTTTTATATAACAAAAGTGGTCAAAATAACCCCGTACCCGGAAACCTTGGGGAGTACGACGGTATACCCTTCATTTTAAGGAGAGCATCAAAAATAAACGTAAAGTAATTACCGATTACCATGATTCGTAAAAAAGTATACGATTAACTGGTAACCGTATAAAAGAATTAGTCCCTTTGTAGAAAAGTTTATGAAACGAATAAAATTTTTAACGATAAGTAAAAATAAAAAGTCAACATTCCGAAAGAACATAAAAGACCTATATTCTGGAAGAAGTATACTATATGCCAAACGTACATAAAAGAGGGTAAGAAACCAACACAAAAGTAAAAAACTATCACAGGGAATTACATGTTTCCAAAAATCAAAACTACTTCGATATAAATAATGAATAAGTAAATAAAAACCTACGAACACGAAATCCACAGTATAGATTCTTTAGTAACGGATTAGGTTCCAACGTTTCTGAATATGGATGTAAAAGATGTTTCCAAAACATGAAAATCGAGAACGTATATTCATAAACCGAGTAAAGTTCAATTATAAACATGTATCATACTCCATCTACAAGATCAAGTAAGAAAACATATACTTCTAGGTCAATACATTCCAGTAAATAACATTAAAATAATTTTAATAAATTTATAAAATTATTTTATCTACTCTTAATATGTAACATTATAATGTAAAAGAGTGACATCTTATACTATGTAGTAGAGATAAATAAGTATCACTCCTCTGTCATCTGTCCCAGTTAAAACCTATTTAGTTCTTTTATCACTACATTGTTTATCATCTTAAAACACCACCGGTTATTTTTATATCTTCCTCTAATAACGAAAAGTCGAAGGATGAGACGACACGAAGACGTTAAGAACTGTGGTACACGAACTAAATCAAAAACTTAATTTTACTTTAATTTACTTTAATTTCACTTTGTTATATATTTTTATTTTCACATATACGTGACACTGAATCGTTAAGATGAAAATCCTTAGAATAAAGTCTTGTAAGTAATAGGTTGACAAACGACGTCGTTATAAACGTCATTATTTTTTAATAAGTATCCGTTTACTAATTTATTTAACACCATAAAGGTACAATATAGGACACAGGACACATTAACCTTAGTAAATCAGGAGGGGTGGAAGGTTAGAACCGGGTTCTTTATTCTTATAAATAGGATATTCTTACTTACAACTCTTTTACCAACGTGTAAAGGGAGAGAGAGGATTACTGTGTACCTTCAAACTCTTAAGACATACTGAATAGACAAACTATCCTATGATTTTCTCCTTGAGGAGTCCAGTAATCCACGGGTTATACGATGACCTCTAGTCACCTCTTTATTGAGGTCTTTCTTACTTCCCTACCTCGGTTTCGTTTTTGTTATGGGTCAACACCTACACTGACCACTATCTTCGTTCTAGGCTACGACATTTCTCGTTATAACGTATCCTTGGACCTTACAGTCCAGGTACTTAGTTCCGTGTAACTTTCACCAGTTTGTTCTCTACCGTTCCCACTTACAGCTGTAAGATCCTTAGTCGCTTGATTTTACCTGACCTTACCCACTTAAAGTGAGTCTACTGGTAATATAGATGATGACGCCCGTCCTTAGGGAGTCTTCTTTGCCTCATTGGTAGTACCAGTTGTTTTCTCAGACTTTACGTCATGAACCTACGTTAGAGTTTTTGCTGTCTTACTAGAGACAAGTAAAGGTTCCGTTTGGTAAGTTATAGTGTCAATAGGTTCAGACACGGGGTTGGTCATTACGACTCCTTCGACTTCAACTTGTCAAAATACTTCTGGATGTTCTGGAAAATCTTGATTGTGGGTTTTTTCTACAAGAAAAGTAATATCCCCTGACCTTACGTTTTCATCCTTCAGTTCTTTGTGGACGTCATTGTCCGTTTAAACCGGAACCTTACGTCTTACTTCGTCCCGTTTCTGATTATCTCAAAACGATTCTTTTACGTGACCAGTATCGTTTGTGGGAGAAGGTTGTTGTGTTCTCTTCTGAGATGTGTACCTGTAGTGGTCTACCAGTTGTGGCTTTAGTCTAACTAATATAAAAAACGTCGGTTTCTCCCTCTTCGAGATATGTCAGTTGTTTTAGTTCTGGTCCTCGACTGACACCGAGTCTAGTACTTGAGGAATAATGGTTTAAGTGTGACTTTAACTTCTTTCATCCCTTTTGACGATCTGGTAAGTCCATACTGGAGTTAGTTTAGGGAATACTAATATGTCACCTTCACTCTTTATCTAAATTCCTGGATCTAGACTATCTATCTCACAGACTACTTGATACCTTACTCCAAACACTGTAACATGTCCTCTGTCCCTAGTTCTGGTAGGGGCACCTTTTCTTTACGTTTTCTCGTTTTACCGACACACCCCTCCGGAATGTTTATCGACACTTTTCTTCTCTCCACTTTTCGGTTCCTCTTTTCCTTTCTATATTCGTAGACTTACGTCTCAAGGTTTCTTATCGTTCTTCTCTATTCTTTCAGAAGAAGTCGCTAGTCACGTTTCTTTATCTCCTTTTGTTGTCTTACCCTTTCTGATCTCTAGAGAAGTTCTTTTAATCTCTAGGGTTCCCTTATAAAGTACGTTTCTACCCGAGCTATTTCCTGTCTTTACCATACCTGGATTGTCTTCGTCTTCTATAATTCTTCTCCACCGTTCTTATGTGTCTTCTTGACATGTTTTTTCTAGAAGTACTGGGCCTATTAGTGTTACTACACTAGTGAGTAGATCTCGGTCTGTAGAACCTTACACTTCAGTTCACTCGGAGTCTTTCGTAGTGATGTTTGTTTCGATCGCCTCCACTACCGTAAGGTCAACTCGACAAAGTTTAGGACTTTCTACTACGACACTTTCACGACGTGAGTGATGCGGTCGTTTAAACCTTTTGAGTCGTCACCGGTGTCCTGACCTTTTCCAGGCAAAAGTAAGGTTAGGGTTTCTTTCCGTTACGGTTTCTTACGAGTTTGATGGTGTGTTAACGTGAGTAGAGTGTACGATCATTTCATTACGAGTTTTAAGAGGTTCGGTCCGAAGTCGTTATGCACTTGGCACTTGTGGAACTACAAGTTCGACCAAAATCTTTTCCGTCTCCTTGGTCTCTAGTTTAACGGTTGTAGGCGACCTAGTACCTTTTTCGTTCTCTCAAGGTCTTTTTGTAGATAAAGACGAAATAACTGATACGGTTGCGGAAACTGATACACCTAGTGTTAGTTGACACCTTTTAAGAAGTTTTCTACCCTTATGGTCTGGTGGATTGGACGGAGAACTACGTCCAGTCCTTCGTTGTCAAGCTTGACCTGTACCTTGTTGTCTCAGCAAGGTTTATCCTTTTCCTCATGCAGTTCCGAGATATAATAGTGGGACGAATAACTTGAAGATACGACTCATGTAGTACTCTTTGAGACCCGACCTCCTTCGTGTTCGACCTTAGTTCTAACGAACCTCTTTAGAGTTATTGGAGTCTATACGTCTACTGTGGTGGGAATACCGTCTTTCACTTCTCCTCGCTCTTTCGGAGAACTACTTATACTTTCTTCCCTCACTTTTTCAACAGAATTTCGAGTTGTCAGTCTTTTGCTTCTAGTACTGTAGGCCAGGGTAGTGAAATACCCTTTATCTACCCCTTTGTCACCTTTGTCACAGTCTGAAATAAAAAGACCCGAGGTTTTAGTGACGTCTACCACTGACGTCGGTACTTTAATTTTCTGCGAATGAGGAACCTTCTTTTCAATACTGGTTGGATCTATCATATAAGTTTTCGTCTCTGTAATGAAACGGCTGATTCCAGGCAGATTAGTTCCGATACCAAAAAGGACAGCAGTCCATACCTACACTCTCAACCTAGCACTTCTTCCGACTCACGGCTTCTTAACTATGAAAACTTGACACCACGACCTCTTCGGAGAACTCTCAGGGAACCTGACGTTCCTCTAGGTTGGTCAGGTAAGACTTCCTCTAGTTGGGACCCTAAAGAAACCTTCCTTACTACGATTTCGACTTCGAGGTCATGAAACCGGTGGAGTACGTTTCTCAACTGAGTAACCTTTTCTGAGACTACGACCCTCCCTAACCCCCGTCCTCCTCTTCCCCTACTGGTTCCAACTCTACCGACCTACCGTAGTACCTGAGCTACCTGCACTAAGACTCACTTGAGGCCCTCTACCACAACCTGTCTCTCCGGACCACACGACGTTTAGTACCCCAGTGTTTCTCAGCCCGTGCTGACTCGCTGACTTGACTTGACTCTAATTCTTCTGACCTAATTAGGAAATAAACAAGGAAGAATCTAGGTACGTACAAGAGAACATAGAGACGTCATTCAGAAGATCCATTCGAGAAGGAGACACCCTTTCTTAACGTCCCCAGATTGACTAAAGTATATACATATATATATATATACACATACATACATAAATATTCGTATAAAACCGACACGGTCTATACAAACTGTGTATAAACACCCAATACCCTAGAATCAAAGACCTGGTCCCTGGTTTGGACCCGAGGACGTTACTTTGACGTCTCAACATTAATGACCTGGTGGTTCCTCAAGGGACCGAAACATATAAATCAACCCGAAGAGATTAAGACGGAATATTTGACAAGTCTAAGTTTTAAGTCACTTTTTTCGTTCTGTACATATTCATATATATATATATATATATATATGTGTAATACACATATAAACGTGTAAATGTCTAATATAATCTATAGTATATAAATTGTTTTAATCTAAATGTATAGTTCATGTATAAATATATTTCGTCTTCAAATATATTTCCTTTATACATATAGTCAAACACTTGAAAACAATTTCATTGGGAACACTTCATTATCATCCTCCCTCATTCTCTTTAAAAATGAAAAATAGAGTCACATAACAATCTTATAAAATTAAAATGTTGTGACACAATTATATCAAAAAATTTCAAACTTCTTTTTTCGGGACCTCCTTTTATGTATTTTAAAATTATCACCAAGATTCTTCACTCAGACACCCTCCGGATGAATGAAACACGATAACCACAACAAATCAACGATTCAACACCAGATGAAAACACTGGGATACCTGATGTCGGGTGGTCCGAGGAGACAGGTACCCTAAAGGGTCCTTTCTTATGACCTCACCCAACAGTAAAGGAAGAGGTCCCCTAGAAGGTGCGGGTCCCACCGTCCGTCTAAGATATGGTGACTCAGTGGCCCCTTTGGGATAATGAATCACCACCAAACCATCCAATCAACGATTCTCCACAGGTTGAGACCGCTAGGGTACCTGACATCGGAAGGTCTGAGGAGGCAGGTACCCTAAGAGGTTCGATCCTATGACCTCACCCAACGACAAAGGAAGAGGTTAATAAATGAACAAATACGAATTATAAAATTTGTTATGTACATCAAAAAATTTGTTATTAACTTTATACAATTATAAAAGAAGAGTAAAATCCCTTGACGATCGTTTATGAGAACGGACCTTCTAGGGTACCTGCCTCCTCGGACCATCCGACGTCAGGAACCCCAGCGATTCTCAGCCTGTGCTGACTCGCTGAAGTGAAAGTGAAAAGTGAAAGTACGTAACCTCTTCCTTTACCGTTGGGTGAGGTCACAAGAACGGACCTCTTAGGGTCCCTACCCCTCAGACCACCCACCGGCAGAGACCCCAGTGTGTCTCAACCTGTGCTGACTTCGTTGAATCGTCGTCGTCGATTACGGTTCTAGAATCCAACTAAACGATTCTAGTACGGTGAATCGACGACGATTCAACGAAGGTTAAATGGAACTAAGTACCTGGATTATAAGGTCCAAGGATGCGTTGTAACAAAAAGTGTCGTAGTCTGAAATGAAGGTAGTAGTCAGTGTAGGTGTTGACCCGTAACAAAAACGAAACTGAGGTAGCGAAGTAAGAATGACCTCAATAAAGAGGTGACAAGAGGTCATCATATAACACGTAGATGTTTAAACCCCTCAAGTAGAAGGTCACAGTATAGAAAAACGGAAAAGTATAATAAGTACCCCCAGAGTTCCGTTCTTATGACTTCTCCACACGGTAAGGGAAGAGACAAAACAATCTTGAGAGGTGGTAGAACACACCGGGATGTACAGTCCTGAGTATCAAAGTAACTCAATCTGTTCCGACACTAGGTACACTAGTCAAACTAATCAAAAGACACTGATACCAAAAGTAAAGACAGACGGGAGACTACCTATTTCTATTCTCCGAATTCCTTCGAAGGACTACCCTCACTGACACCCCCTTTGACCCAGAACAAGACTACCCGTCCCGGTACAAGTCATTTAGAAGTAAGGTTAAAAGACAACTACCCGTCCCGACACAAGGGAGGGACAACAAACTGGCCTCTGGTTTGATACCACCTCCATTACTTCTATTACCAATGGAGGAAGTTTTCAAGGACACGTACGGGACGGTGTGAGTCGTGGGTACTGCGACGTCGTCCGGTGACGACTGGGTGTGGAGGTGATCTCTGAGGACCTGTGAGTGTCCGTTCAGATCCAGTCAGAGAACACCCAAGGAAAGAGGACCCAGGACCACGTGTGTTCCAAAACAAACACGGGAGGTTCTCAGAACAAAGGGGTCAGAACACAGTCAAGACATTAGTTTAGGGTGACCGGGGGATTCAGTTTAAGGGACCAAGAAGAGTTAGGGAAACGGTCTAGGGGTCCAACCCTTTAGACAACATCCAGGATCTTAAAAGAATTGTCACGTTCTTAAATAAACCATTTTAACAAGATGTCAAACACCCAGTAGACGAACCGGCGAAATACCACCCTAATTACCGTTGGAGGAGGTTCTTCCGAATCCGGTGTATGATACACTGGGTCCACACAATGTGGGTCTCGGGGACGAGGGCGCCGTCCGGTGACGACTCGACATGTAGGTGGCCTCTATGAGTCTGGGAGTTTTCGTCCAGACTGAGTCGTCAACGTGTGTTCTAACACCTCATCTTCCTACACGTGAGTAGAAGAGGACGCTCTTGAGGTTTTAGTGTTGAGTGACGACTTGTTGGCAGTTGTTCTCTTACAACCTAGGGTGGTTTTTTTTCATTTGTGAGAGAAGATTGTTGTGTTCTCTTCTGATGTGTACCTGTAGTGGTCTATCAGTTATGGCTTTAGTCTAACTAAGATAAGAAACGTCAGTTTCTACCTCTTCGAGATATGTCAGTCGTTTTTGTTCTGGTTCTCGACTGACACCGAATCTAGTACTTGAGGAATGACGGTTTAAGTCTGAATTTAACTTCTTTCATCCCTTTTGGTGATCTGGTAAGTCAAGTCAAGTCAAGTCAGAGAGTCAGCACAGAGTGAGAAACCCTGGGGTAGCTCACGTCGTGCGGTCAGAAGGGACAGGTTGTAGTTGAAGGTTTGGAACGAGTTTGAGTACAGGTAACTCAACCACTACGGTAGGTTGGTAGAGTAGGAGATAACAGTGGAAGAGGAGGACGGAAGTTAGAAAGGGTTGTAGTCCCAGAAAGGGTTACTCAGTCAAAAAGTGTAGTCCACCGGTTTCATAACCTCAAAGTCGAAGTTATAGTCAGGAAGGTTACTTATAACTCCCAACTAAAAAAAATCCTACCTGACCAACCTAGAGGAACGTCAGGTTCCCTGAGAGTTCTCAGAAGAGGTTGTGGTGTCAAGTTTTCGTAGTCAAGAAGTCGCGAGTCGAAAGAAATAGTAGGTTGAGAGTATAGGTATGTACTGATGACTTTTTCGGTATCGAAACTGATCTACCTGGAAACAACCGTTTCATTACAGAGACGAAAAATTATACGACAGACCCAACCAGTATCGAAAAGAAGGTTCTTCGTCCACAGAAAATTAAAGTACCAACATCAGCGGTAGACGTCACTAAAACCTCGGGTGTTTTTTATTTCGGACAGTGACAAAGGTAACAAAAGGGTTTATAAACGGTACTTTACTACCCTGAGCTACGGTACTAGAATCAAAAAACTTACAACTTAAAATTCGGTTGAAAAGGTGAGAAGAAAGTGGAAGTAGTTCTCAGAGAAATCAAGAAGAAACGAAAGACGGTATTCCCACCACAGTAGACGTATATACTCCAATAACTATAAAGGGTACCGTTAGAACTAAGGTCGAACACGAAGTAGGTCGGGTCGTAAAAAGTACTACACGAAAAGTAGATCTCCTGATCTTATACAAGAGTATAAGAATAATTTAACAGTCAAAAATAATATGTTGGAGAAGGATCAAAGAAAAGATCAAATTTAAACAGGAACTAATCTAGAAGATCCTCACAAGAATAAATAACTTAAAAATTTATTTTTGGGTCGAAGATCTTAATAACCATATAAGATAGTAAAAGGACAAAAGATTACGAAACAAAAGAGAAAAATTGGTATCGAAGAATAAATGTGTAAAGATATAAAACAAGGAAGATTTTGTAAAAGTCAATTTACACGTTAAACAAATAATAAAAGATCCAAAAATTTTATTATCGAAATTATTAATACGTCAAAAAGTCTCGTGTCGAGACTAGTCTCCCCTGGGAATAAAGGAATAAACATAAGCACTATGTTGAAACTAAAGTGACGTCATTCCTCCGTCCTTACCTCACATTCAAATAAATGTATTTGATCTATGTTGAACAAACCGAATATGTAAACACCATCTTTATAACATTGATAACGAAAAATTACAAAAGGTATAACTCTAAGATAAAATAAAATAGAAGAAATAAAATGTAACTCAAATAAAAGAAAAGAAGTATAACATGACTGTCTAGGAGACTCTACTACTCTATGTATTTTTTTAGATATTAAAGTCGGACGTAGATAGATCTCGTGAAATTTGTGTATCATCAACGGTAGTAACGATAATGTGGGAATCAAGGTGGAGAACGTCTTTAGTGTATGAAAATTAAAAGTTTATAAGTCTTGTACATGATTTTATTTAGACAAGAAACGTGTATTCACTTATGTGTTTCCAAAAGGGTCGTAAAGTTTTTATTGATCACACATGAATGAATGGAAACAGAGTCACAGACGGAGACCCCTTTGGGTTAGAAGAGAAATATGTCTGATTACCATGTTATGTCTCACTCCAAGAGAAAAATAATACTTTTTCAAGTGTTACTAGGTTTTCATCTGTCTTACACCATTACTTGAAGATACATGGGTCGGGGGTCGAAGTTGTTAGTCGTTCAATTAATCGTACTTGTGGAGACCCCTTTTTATATATCCTAGTTTTATATATTTCGTTTTATTTTTTATCCTTTCGAAAGTCTTATTACTACTCTCTAAAATTATATTATAAACTGAGTATTCAATCGGTTTCGGTTTATTTCTATATAAACTTATTAAATTGTAAAAAAGAAACTTATGAAAATATTTTTTAAACGGTAAATTCATGTATTGTGTGAAGAAAAATTTATAAAGGACTTTTAACTATTACATTATCGATATATCTTATACATTAATTAAGGTACTTCATCTTCACACTGTGTATTATGTGAGATTAAGTTATTTCGGTCTAAATAACTATATTACAATCAATTTTTGTTAGATTGGTGAACCTTGACCATTTTTCTAAGAAGACTAAATAACAACCCAGTTGTACTTTTATTTTTAAGGTCATTTGATAAAAATTTACTAGTAGATACTATCTTTATGTTCAGTTTCAAGTACTGGACTTCGGTTTTTTATAAGAGTCTTTTTCTTAAACATCGGTATAAATTATCTGTAACCAATAAAAAATAAAAAATAGAAAATCGAAGGTTTAGGGGAAGGTCTTGGAACCTTTAACACCAGAAAACGTAAGTTCACCCTCCTTCTTATGTAGAAGGTGATGTCTCCACCCTTTATAGTCCATAAAAACATTGAAGGATCAATCTCGGGTCTGGACGTAGGACATAAGGTAGTGTTTGTATGGAATACGTCTGAAACGTGGCCTTCGAGAATTATGTTTCTGTGTCTCATCGTGTCCTAAGTGAGTGACGATCACCGTGTCCAACGCCGTCCTAGATCATCTGTCGTGTCTGAAGACTCCCTAGACGAGGTGACATCCACCTAGTTGTTAAGGAAGACGTAGAAGGAAGTGGAGAAGAGAACCTTGTCACCCGAACTAAAACACTCGGGGACTTGACTACACTTTTCGGTCGAGTAACCTTTTCTAGGACTACGATTTCTTCTAACTTCTACTTTCCTCTTCCCTCACCGTCTCCTACTCGACCAATCTATCGTAGTGACTGGGTCACCTGTACTTAAACTCGTTTGAGGTATTCTAACACCTCCTTTCTTCTCGGACCATCCGATGTCAGGTACCCTGACGTTTCAGTCTGTGTTGAATTACTAATTTGTTGTTTGGTTCCAGCAGGGAAGGACACTGGACCAAACTATTTTACTCAATCAGGTTTACTGGACTCAGTCTGGTGTAACCCTTGACTTCAATTTGGTTGCCCCATTTCTTTTCCGGTACACTGTAGTACGGTGACTAGTAATACTTCTACACCTTTAATAATTATATCCTTTCTACTTTTTCATTTCCGGTACTTTATACTATCTATACGTTCTATCTACCCTTTTTTTTTACTCAGTCACCACTCTCCTCCACAGAACCTACACATTGTCGATTGATCGACTTAGTACATTTACCGTGGGTGTATGAGTGAATGACCTGTGGAGAAACGAGTTTTGAAAGGTTACCAAAGGTATGAGTGAGTCTTAGTAATGGTACGGATGTTCCGGTATGTACGAGACTAGGGACGATACAGAGACAGAGTAAGGGACAACGATAGAACGAATATAATGAGGTGAATTGATACAGACGTAGGAAAACAAGGAGCTCATATGGCGCTTACGAGACGAAAACCCAGGCACATGAAAGGGAAAGGGGTGACGAACCTCTTAAAATAAGTCTACACGAGGAACAAGTGAAGGAAGTCCAAAGAGAAGTCTGTGTTGGAAAAGCCTCTCCGGAATGGACTGGTAGGATAGATTTTATCGACGAATTTGGAGTGGTAAAAGACAGGAGAATAGGATAAAATAAAAAGAAGAATCAGGAATATTGGTACATAAATAAATAACAAATGGGGGGTGGGGGAAATGGGGGTGTTAATCGTCTGTTTCAGGTTCTCTAGAAACAACTAAAACCTCCCTGTTCCCTCGACTTTATCTTACCACGGACCTTATATCCTTCCTGAGTTTATAAACAGTTTACTCATTTACCTGACTTTTATCTCATTAATATTCTAGAAGTATAAGGAGAAAGATCCGTGGACTAGAGGAGGGACTGAGAGTAATACAAATGTTTTACAAGAGTAATCGTTCCGAAGATCGAGGGTCCATTTTATAACTTTTAAATTATAATAATCTCGAAATTTTTTTTTTCGTAAAAGTAAGACCACCCGACGGCAGATACCCCAGCGTGTCTCGACCTGTGCTGACTTCGCTTAATCGTCGTCGTCGTCTCTCTTTCCTGACCGAAAGGTGACTAGTGGTATTTCGAATAGTCAACTTTTGGAAGGGATACGTGCGTCTCAACGATTGGTTGTAACGTCACGGATTGAAAATTCCTGCCTGGAATCACCCGTTAGTCCGTGTGCTCTGGTAGGAGACACTTCTTCAGTTCTCATTGTTTATCCTTCTTTTAGAAACCCCCTTTACCTCTACTACGTCCTAACCCCTTTTGACTCTGTTATAACGTAGACGTTTTATTCTTGTATTTTGAAAAATTTTCATTACTGCTCTTATTCTCATTGAACAATGTTTAATTATTAGTAACTTTTCTTATAGTTATCTTTCTAATTTTTTATTTCTACTCATTTAAAAAGTCCTTCTTCCCGTCTTTCTGTTAATTCTTTTTTCTTATCACTATCACTTGGTATACTACTCAACGTTGATAAAGTTATGGTTAAACTCTTTGTCTTTTGTTTCTCCTTCTTAATAAAGTCTTTACTAAGTCCGTTTAGGGTTACCATTCTTACACCTAAAAGGCTAACTTTACTAAGAAATCTATTCTTTGAACGCGAACCCTTGTTGTAACATTTTATAATGTTATCTTACACTTATAATACCTGAAACTGTTACGTTCCCATTTAAACCTCTACTAGAAAAACCCCTCCTTCTTGCCTCCCTCCCTCGTGTCCCCACAGTTATAGAAGTAATTTGTAACTTCGTAGTCTCCTACACTTCGTTCTTTATTTTAGAAATCAGTTACAATGTTTTTATAGTCACCTCCTACCTCTTTTTCCGTTATTAACCCTATTCACACAAAATAACAGTCTCGTCTTCAAGTATCTTTTACGAATTTTACCTATTTAATTATTTACCATCATATCCATATAATAAATCTTTATATAATCAGTGGTCTTTACATCAAATTTGTTTTTAATAACGAAGACTCATTATCTTTTCACCACTTAATTTTCTTGAGAATGAATATTTGTACACGGACCCATTGAAACTTTATACACACATAGCAATAATATGTACATACGATTCTAGAAGTCAAAATTATGTAAATATATTGTAATGTTTCTCAATTATCGTTTTTTTTTTCTCAATTATCGAATCTCTGACTCGAGAGAGAGAGAGATATATATATATGTTAGTTATATACTATTACTACCACATACACAGCGATGACTGAAACGACCTAAGACTCAGAGACGGGGTGGGAGTACGAAAAGACCCTACACTATTGAGAGGTCACTATAATCGGGACACACACGGGGTAGAGAACAACGAAAGAGAATTATAACGGGTGTGGTGGTAACATGTCGACGGAAGCAATTCAACAGAAGTCGGTGAGAGACACACAAGAAGGACTACGACCGACAATACGTTCTTTCTTTGCTTTTCACTCTTTGTCCTATGTCCACCCATTTTGAGACGTTCAGCGATGGGGTTCAAACCCTTTACAAGTCAGAAAGATTGGTGTAGTAAAGTGTGTTACTCTTTTTTTCTTGAAAAAAAATTTCTTTTTTAGGTAGTTTAACTCAAGATAATTCCGTTTACCGTCAAGAACTCCGGACACTCAATAAGGGTCTGACAAAACGAGGTTTACATTTAACGATATAAGAAAAACCTTTTTTTTACAGTCATGCACACTTTCTGGGAAAGTTTTATCGACGTGTAGAATTGGAGTCTTGAAATTAAGATCCTTAGGTTTGATTCCTACTTTCAGTCTTTAATAAGTACTCCTAGACATGGGATGTTACAATAACTATTGTCACCTTCTCTACCTTTACTTGATTCACTTAATATTATTAACCATATACTTTTAAACTTTTGGATGTATTATCTATCTATTACGTCAGTAAATCTTAAAAAAAGTACTACACTATCTTAGGTGCCTGACATATCAGGTACCCCAACGTCTCAACCTGTGTTGACTCGTTGAAAGCGTTAAAGTGAAAGTGTTGTAACACATTTCATTATGCGACGACGACGATTCAGCGAAGTCAGCACAGACTGAGACACGCTGGGGTGTCTCTCGTCGGGTAGTCCGAGGGGACAGGGACCCTAAGAGGTCCGTTCTTGTGACCTCACCCAACGATAAAGGAAGAGGTCACCTACTTTCACTTTTCACTTTCACTTCAACGAGTCAGTACAGGTTGAGAGTCGTTGGGGTACCTGACGTCGGGTGGTCCGAGGAGGTAGGTACCCTAAAAGGTCCGTTCTCATGACCTCATCTCACGGTAACGGAAGAGGTCATTTCATTATATCGTCCTATATTTTCTCATGTATTTAAATATACAGTGGATTAGACACGAAGTTCGACTGTCAGTGAAGGAGACTAATTTTGACTCGGGAGGGAGATCCTGATATCGTAACGATCCAGAAGGACTTAAAGAGTTATCTATATTTTCATCTTTTGATATGATTTATATTTATTTACTTATTTATATAATAAGAATAGGACTTTGTGTAGTGTCTCAGAGTCTGAATCTGTTTTGATGAGGTGACGGACAGTATAGACGTCTCTCTTACCAACTAATACAGAAACTCTACGAAAGAGTGAAAAACACTCAGTGAGTGAGTTTTCACTTAAAATACACTTGGTGTGTCAGTTATAGAATTTAATCTGATAAAACTTGTTCATAATGATTAAAATATTTTGAGGACAGTCGACCAAAATAAATTACAACATGGTCTTTACATTTAAATTAAAATAAATACAATATATGTATAAAATCCCTTTTTTTACCTTCCCTACTTAGTTATAATAAACGTTACCCAAGAAGACCGGACTACTCTAATGTCCAGTAAGTATAATAAATTTTATGAAAGACTATAAAAGTTATAAGAGATTACTCGCACCAATTGAACTCTCTATTTTGAAACTCTTTATATCTTTTCCTTAAGTCTCATTGACTCCCCGAACCCACACCATTTCGGTTCTTCTTTCTCCTTTTTGTAAAGAAATCGGAGACAGTGATATGTTAGGGACGAGCAGTAAAAACAGGGTAAGTCTCACTCACACCCAGTAAAGAGAAGAAATGAGAGACAAAACCAAAAGGAAAGAGAGAAGAAAGGAACAAGAAACAAACTAAGAAAAAGAAAAGTTAACGTGACATTACAAAAGAAAAGTACGGCAAGGGGGGTGGGAGGAAGTAAGGTAAGGTAAAAGACCGACACTTCTCGGAGTCACTCACTCCTTTTTACCTTCGGGTACGTGATTTAACGAACTAGAGAATAAGATATTAGACACTCTAACCTCACCGGTGTGCATGTACCTCTCACCCGTAAAAAAATTACGAATAGTACACGGTCCACGACGACCTTCACGAAATATGTATGAAAGAGTAAATAGGAGTCATTTGGATGCTTCAACCATGATAGTGACTGGGATAAAATACTTTAACTTTACTCAAACGAGTTTGAATACAGGTAACTCAACCACTACGGTAGGTTGGTATAGTAGGAAACAACGGGGGAAGAGGAGGACGGAAGTTAGAAAGAATCGTAGTCTCAAAAAAGGTTACTCAACCGAGAAACGTGGTCCACTGGTTTAATAACCTCTAAATCGTAGTTAGGAAGGTTACTTATAAGTCCTGACTAAAGGAAATCCTAATTGACCAAACTAGAGGAGCTTCAGGTTCCCTGAGAGTTCTCAGAAGAGATCGTGGTGTTAAACTTTTGTAGTTAAGAACCCGGGAGTCGGAAAAAATAACAGGTAGAGAGTTTAGGTATGTACTGACGACCTTTTTGGTATCGAACCTGACATGTATGAGAACAATACGACAGATCCAAACAGTATCGAAAGGAAGTTTCCTCGTTCACAGAAATTTAAAGTACCGACGTCAGTGGTAAGTGTCACTAAAATCTCGGGTTCTTTTATTTTGGACAATGACGAAGGTGAAAAAGGGGAAGATAAACGGTACTTCACAATCCTGGTCTACGGTGCTAGCATCAAAAAACTTACAACTCAAAATTCGGCTGTAAGAGTGAGAGGAGAAAACGGGAATAGTTCTCCGAGAAAGCAACGAGATATAAAGGGTGGTAAATCTCACCATAGTAGACGTATAGACTTCATCGACTATAAAGAGGATCGTTAGAACTAAGGTCGAACAATAAATTTCGTGAATGAAAGTTAGTCTGTCGGAACATTTATGTAATGAATTGGATATTTCAACCAGTTGGAGTTCTAAGGGACTACAAAAGAAATCAATCACGGAGGAGGGTAGACGAAACATTATTACAATAGGGTACGGATCTCCTATAAATACTTTTGTGTCGAAAGGGCGTATTGTGGGTTCCGAGGAGGAACTGTGTTGTCCATCTTACCTGTCGAGGGAAGAAAACGAGGATGACAGGGGTATGTTAGAAGATAGAATCGTGCGTCCTGATATCAGAAGAGACGAGGGGTGGGACGGTATAAGAAAAGTAAATAATCTGACACTTACTTAATCTGCGCCCAATACAGATGAAGTCGGACAGATTCGTCGTGGTTCGGAGTCCGACTCTTTTACGTTTTCGTTTACAAACCTCCATCTACACGGTAGGTTGTCCCCGGTAGAACACTGAAGTCGGAGTAGGTACGTGTCTTTGAGGGAGAAACAGGGTCTCGACTAGACCAAGTACCTAAGACTCAGTGGGAGTGTTTCGAGTGTTCCCTGAATATCTATGTAAGGTTGCGGTGAAATAAGTCAATATTATTTTTTTTAATCTTTAGATTCAAGTCTACTGGACCACTGTGAGGAAAAGAACTAATAGATCACTCGGACCTTAGTCTCATCCCCACAAACTGAGATCGTTTCCAATCGTCTTCCAAGACCACAGAACCACGTAGGTAAGAGGTTTAGTCCTCCTGGTTCATAAACCCAACCTGGGTGTCCCGAGGAGAGGATACTGACCAAGAGTCTACCGTGACGATAGACAACAAAACGGTTGAAAGAACGAAGGAAACGACTGTGTAAGGGGAAAATTTAACAAGACACTTATACTTCATACTTCTTAGGACACATGATAAGATGTTTTTGGTCCCGGTATCATATATTCACCTTTTACTTTACTTGTGGTTGGTTTTACTCTCTTCGACTCGTAGGTCTCTACTAATTCTACGTAAAGGAAAGGAGTTCCTCGAATTTCAGGTGACTGTCGTTTTCTGTGAATTGATGGTAAGAGTTGTATCCACAACCAACGTTCCTCCTTCGGACACTTTCTCTGTTGTCGTTAAAGGAAACTCGTACCGGATTTTAAAAAAAACATAATGAAGAAGGTCCAAACATTAAAATCCGATAGTGACGAAAATATTCATTTTTTCCATGTGTTTATTTTAGTAGATACCTTTCGTCTTTATTGTACACTGAATATATCTCAAATGTTTCCGACTTTTCGGATCTGATTCGATATTGGTATTAAGAGTCAAAAAAGTTCCCCCATGTACACGACATTTGAAACGATTATTGTAGGAACATTAAAAGAGTCATCGTCCTAATCATAATTTAGGGGTCCCTTTCAACGTTCTTTGGTAAAAGAGTTCAATAAATTTTAAGTCTGAGGTGTTTGACGGGGGTAAATATGGTGTCATACTTGGACCATTGTTTTGTACGTTCATTCACTGAAGACCGACGTTTCGGAGTCTATAAAAACTTTTCAATAAATTTTTACTATTAGGTGTACACAATTTAAACAGAATTCTTTCAAATTTTTCAACCTGAACTCTAGTAGTTTTCCGTATACAATATGTAGATTGACCAATCAAGTTGAACTTAAAATTTAGTTATAAATTTTTAGTTATAAAAATAATAATATACGAACTTAAGACGTTTAAAAAAAATTTCCATAATATTAACCCTTGTAATAAAAAATCTCAAAGAATTACTTTTACCAAGAAGAATCAATAAAAAAAACGTCCCCAAAGACTTAATAAACAAGGAGAAAATGATTAGTTCGTTTCCAAACATTATAAAATCTCCGACAAGGGAGAAAAAATTTAAGAATAAGATCTTAAAATCGTTAATAATCCAGGAGTATATAGTGTAGAGTTTTTGAACAAAAGTGATGTTTTGACTCTCCAAGTCTATCCTAAACTTGACAGTTTTTTTAACTCAACTGAGATTACTAAAAAGTTAGTACGGTCATTAGACTCGGACATCAAATTCTTAATATCTCTTATACCTTCATTTTCCTTAATACCCCGAGTCTGTAGATGAGACTACGTTTACTAAATGGTCGTACCGGGGACCCTTCTCTCGATGGAGAACAGGAACCCTCGGATATTCAAACATAACAAATCTTCTCTTATACATTTCAGTAGTCCGAGGATGTCTACACGAAATAAGAAGAGGAACAATGTAAAAACTTGGACTCTTGTGAACCCTATTTTCGTTCAAGCCGGAGACCACGACTACCGTCTGACTCACACTTATCGGAACGACACGATCCCATTGAGAACACTTGTCAACTGTAGGTCCGGTCGAACAGGAACTGAAAGGACGATTAGGGTCGAGACCCGAAGGACCACCACTCTTGTCACCCCTTCGACCACCCGTATCCTTGTCATCCAATATCGGGTGATGTCGTGGAGACTCTTCGTCAAACCGGAGGTTTGGGTCGAGGTAGTGAATTTGTGGGTCGTACTTGATCTTCCGAAAACACGATATAGGTCAGAGGCGAGGTTATTGTACGGTCGGTCTAGTGACATAAAGAGTAAAAAAAAAGAATTTTCCTTTCACTTTTTTTTAAACCACCTCTTTCGATATCTTGTAGAGTCCTCACGGAGTCTAGAACGTCGTCGCGGACGTGGAGATATTCATTATCGTCTACTGGGTAGAGGAGAGGTACCCACTTAGACTCGAGGTGGCAAACGTGTGATACGCTAGATTCTATACAACGAATCAAAAAAATCCAAGACGAAATGAAAAGATAAAATACCAATTAGTATCATCGTAGACAATAACACTACTACTACATTTTATAAGGGTACATTTGTTTAGTGAAACGTATGTAAAGGACGTCACGAACTTCCCCTCGTCTCAGGTTACATACAATTCATGTCCCTGATTCTAGGCACTATCCCCTGATCGGAAAAACCCGACTATAACGTCCTATAAGACTCGTCTGAAGAACCACGTAAGAAATACAATGGATTTAAGTTAGACTCTAATTCACTAATTTACACAACCACCGTTCAGGTCTGTCCTTTCCGTCTCTAAATACTCAAAGATCGGTAGTCGACTTAAGACTGTTGGTCTCTTTATTCACGTTCTCCTGAACTGAAGAAAGAAAAAGAACTCTGGACCTTCAGTCCGTTCTGAAGAAACTTTTTCACCGTAAATACGTCTTGTTCTTTTGACGACCCGTTTCCTTTTATACTTCATTGTACATCGACCAACCGCCCTTTTCTTCAGAGTGCTAAGGATAAAATTACGAAGAAGATAACGTAGTGTGACGGAGGTAATCTCGGAAGAACCTTAGTGGCCTTTTATAAAACCTATCTCGTGACTATATTGACTTTGTTCCTAGTGTACTTAAGTGTAAGTGGGTAAATTTTTCATAGTCTAGTGACGATACAAGTTCCGAGACACAACCCACACATTTCTAGGGCGTAAAAAACGATTTCGTATAGGGTAAAACCAGTCACCGAAGAGTCTGTCTAGACTTTAGGGTCGTAGTAGAAAATGAAGTAGTAGAGTAAGAAGGGGAGAAAAGGGTGATCGAAATCAGTGATTGATATGTAGACCCAACACCATCGTAGGAAAATAGAACTCAAGGACGGAGATCCGAACCGTGGACCCTAATTCTTCCATTAAATCTCAATTTATATATTCCGTCTTTTTCAAACCATTTGTATTTCCGATACCTATAGACCTTATCCTAACTAAAGAATAAAAAAACAAATAAAGTTTTATTTCTTTAGTCATTTTTCGTAGACACTAAAATAGTTGATCTTTATTTGTTATGGTGGATGATAGTTGTTAGGCACAGACATAAATATATAAAGTGTGTAAAGAAATTTTTTTTACTACAGTATACCCATGAAACGAAATACGTATATAGTACTCGTAAAAGTACTTTTATTCATATAGATGTAATGTATGTTACGTGTATTATTACGTATAAAATTAGTTATGTAATAATACATATAATATATAATAATACATATAATGATAAGTAATTAAATGAATTAGGAAGTAACTACATAAAAATATTACGATGTCTAAAGAGTGACAATATTTGTAATAATATCAGTTAACATTTTACGTATCCATAAAACACGAAAAGAACCTCGTAAAGGTAGTTTTACTTAGTTTTTCTAAATTAAAATTCCGAAAACCACTTATAGTAGTTTCACGGGAGACTTATAAAATATGGTTAAATTTGAGGGGTTTCGTCGGACATTCATACGGAGAAGAAGATGTGATAGTGGACCAGTAATAATAAGAAATTATAGAAAGAGTTAGACTATCTACATTTTACTAGAGAAACAACATAATAAAACATAAAGGAACTAATGATTACTTTAACTTGTAGAAAGTCCACATCAAAAAAGTGTAAAAAATAAAACCTATAACAGAAAGTATAAAATACACGTGAGTAACTAAATAGAACAAACAGATATAATTAAAACGGTATATATGTAACTCTTATAAAAGAGTAAACTACAAACACAAATGACTAATAACATTTTCTTTAAATTTTAAAAATAAATTGACTTTGACAGTATGTAAAATAAGTGTAAAATACTGGAATCAAAAAAAGAATCTTTTCGAGAAGGATAAGGGTCTGGTCGTTTATAAATACATACAAAACAAATTTATTAAAACAAAGGTAAATATTGTAATTCTAGTCCAATTAAACTTAAATGAAATTATGTTCTACATACTGTATTTTCACACAAGTACCAAACGTAAACGTGATTAGATAACTATTCAGATAGTAAAGGGATGACCAGACTTACGACTAAAATAGTATGTAGTATGAATATGTATACACTTCGATGACTCTCAGAAACTCCAACCCTCTAAGCTTCGTTTCTGTGTCCCTCCAGGTCCACGTTTCATTACTATTCTTACCATTATCCTTTTTTTTTTTTCTTACCATTATCCTTACCTTTCATTCCCCTAATTATGTTCGTTAGAACGTAGTTACGTGGCTATTTATTAACTATCTAGAAGAGAGAAAAAACTTTACACTTCTACTATTCCTCTCCAGTTTCATTAATATCGAAAGAACTTGAGTCCACTGACTCCCTTTCAGAGGACATATTTTGACACTTTTCGTCTTCAGCCGACACTTCATCTACTAGTTGAACTAGTAATTCTAAAACACAAACGCCAGGGTCGTCTCGCAGAGATACTTACACTACTACCACTACTATATACACAAACACAGACACACACACACATCCTCCCTCGTTCTCTGTCTGTCTGTCTCTGTCTCTCGTTCTTACTCTCTTATCTTATTCGGGTCTTAATCAATTGAAAATAAATCGTAGATGACATACATTGTCCGTTGTGACGTAAAAGGACCCATCAAGTATTCGTGAAACTTCTGAAATGAGAGAAGGAATTTCTTCATTTTGTTATCAGACGTACAGGTACCTCAGACTCTTTACTGAGTAGTCGAAGAGAGGGGACGGGAGAAAAAACAACCGTACTTTCGTAGACAATAATCAAGGGTTTACACCTAAATATCTACAATAGTCTTCAGTCAATGTCCAAATCACTTAACTAGTGTGTACGTGTCGTAAGAAACCTACATTTTTAAATTACACGTCCCTTTACATTTATCCGGTCCCCTATCTGCGAATTGTCTGTCACAAAATTGTGGGCTAAGTAATTTTGTCTTGTTTCTTTACGTGAAAATCTAATTTTGTATCTAATTGACCATCTCAACAAAGAAGACGAACACCTGTTATATCCTGGTTAGATACTAAACACTATTTATATTCTTCCTTTCTATCGGGTTCTAAACACTTTCTCTAAACTTGTAAAGAAAGATTTTTACTAGGGGGTTATATTTGTTGCAATTACTCGTAAAGGAAAGGGAAAAGACGGGGGAATATCACTTGTAGTTAAATTTGACACACAGACTTTCCAAAGATACCTTTCGATGAACGATCAAAACGATTCCGGGTACTACCTATTCCTTCGTACGATAAGTATTATATTCGAAAGTGTACTCTACCCAACTATCCCTACACGAATAAGTCAGCGAGTCAGGACAGACTGAAAGGCACTGACGTACCTGTCCGAGAAGACAGGTACCTTAAAAATTCCGTTCTTATTACCTCACCCAACAGTAAAGGAGGAGGTCCCCTAGAAGGGATGGGTCCCTAGTTTAGACACAACGGACGTAACCGTCCGTAAAAGAAATGGTGACTCGGTGGACCGTTCGGGTGAACGATCCCTAATCAAGTCAGCGAATCAGCGCAGGTAGAGAAACGCTGGGGTACCTGACGTCGTGCGGTCCGAAGGGACAGGTAGTGGTTGAGGACCTCGAATGAGTTTGGGTACAGGTAGTTCAGTCACTACGGTAGGTTGGTAGAGTAGGAGACAGTAGGGGAAAAGGAGGACGGACGTTCCCTACACCACCAAATAAGTGATTCAACACAGGCTGAGAACTCTGGGGCACCTGACATCGGACGGTCCGAGGAGACAGGTACCCTAACAGGTCCGTTCTTATGACCTCACCCAACAGTAAAGGAAGAGCCCACCTAGAAGGTCTGGGTCCCTAGTTTGGGCCTAGAGGACGTAACGTTCGTCTTAGAAATGGACGACTTTATGATCCCTTCGGGATACTATTCCCTATCGTCCTCTATTGGACGATCCCTATTCTTCTCAATTTTTAACAAGAAAGATTCTCCTTTCCGTTACTTTTACCTTATTTTTGGAAGACGCCCTTTGGTCTCTACCTGGACCCTCAAGAGGGATAAAGACGGGTTCATACTCTTTGGATAATACGTTAACACATCGTAGGAAGGACTCCCACTCGGTCTCCACCCGACCTCTCACGAACATGAATGGACCGAGAGACGAGATAGGAAGACGAAGATTATCCAGGATACACTAGTCGTCTTTCCCGATGGATATTACTCTCCGTCTTCGACGTTCCACCATCCACAGGTACACGGTCTCACCAATTGTGTGGGTCCGTTTATTTGACTCGAACTTCCCTATTTTATGTAAGAAAGTCTGGTGTCTTATTTCGGAAGACAACCCTAACAGTTCGACGACGTTATTGTGATTTCATTAATAAACTATAACATTTTAATTCTACTAGAAAGGGAGAGAGGTCAAACGGAATAGAGTGGTCTCTACTTTCGGGATCCATAAAAATGTCTTATCCGATTTAGACAGAGGAAGGGTCCTCGGATTTGAGGGGTACAAGATTGTAGCCACCGAGGGACAGAGAGACTACCTACGTGGTAAATTAACGTCCGCTCTCGGCGAGAAGTAGTGACTTAATTGTAAAAGGTCAAGGTGAAACGAGAGGTTTCTTACGATCTTAATATGTAGGTCTCGTCTCAACTTTTAGACCACCGTGTGGAAATTCTAAATTTTTAAGAACAAAGACCTTATGAATACATACAGTTTATTATACTTTCTTTTACTTATCTTAGAAGTGAGTTCAAAGGAAAGAGTACTAGTTGTATTATTATAGGAAACCCATACAAAGATTCGTACCGTTTAGTCAACTCATAATTTACTTTTCTTTCTTCTTTAAATTTAAATTTTTCTTTCTTCTTTAAATTCGAGTAAATTTTTAAGTCGTAAAATACACGTTTATTTATATCTAAATAAATGTATACGTATACAGTATATAAAATCGATGTTAATCTACACAATTACCTTTAACATAACATCACTTACGACCGTCTATCGTAAGTAAAAATCCTAATGGTATTCCTTTTACCTAATTATAAAATAAACATACACTCTCTTCAAAATAAAAGTGAAAGTCACTTTACAACCCGGAAATTTTGGATTGTGTCTATTTTAAAAGTAATAAAACCATTATGAAAACGTCTTCTTTAAACAAATAAAACCAGTTTTTTAATCACATTAACAACACTCATAACTAACTTCGTCGGAGGGAAACATTCACTTACTTCTACGTATTAGTACGATCAAAGAGAACTCCTAATTTATATTAGTAGAATTATGATATGGGGACATAAAACAATAACAACAAGTCAAGGATACAACAAAGGCTGAGACACTGAGGTACTTCACGTCGTTCGGTTCGGAGAGACAGGAAGTGATAGAGGGACTCTACCGCGTTTGAGTACAGGTAACTCAGTCACTACGGTAGGTTAGTAGAGTTGTGGACATACCATACGATATCTAAAACATTTACATCTTTAAGTGACCTCTTAAAAGAATGGTAATCCGGGTTTAGTCCCTGTGTTTAAATGTTCTGATTTCTCAGAGTCACCCTTTCCTTTATCTTTTATAATCGAGTTTTAAATCCATTATGTCTGTCAAGGAGAGAGACAAAAGATCCAGAAACCCCTTAAATCCTTTTGTACTTGAACATAGGAAGTATTAGACACTTATGTTACAAGAGTTAAAAGACAAAACGAAATATCCTTTAGTTTCTTCGTGTAACTTGTTTCGTGTGTTTAAGTGGACGACACTTTCGTGATACCTTTCCAGGATACTGTAAAGAAGTCAAAAGAGATTTTTCTTGACTTCTTGACTACTTTACATGAGAATCCGGTTTATCAGGAAGCTCTTGTACTAATATTAAACGACGACTCTCCATACATATTTTGTACACTACAGATAAATGATAAACAAAAGAGAAAGATTTGATTTGACTACAGTTTATCAAACTTTTTTAAAAATTCTTTACTCACACTGAAGAACAACTTTTGTATTAAATAGTAGACTCACGACTACGGACGAGTAAAAGAAATAGAACTCTATTACTACCAGGGAACGGACAGTACCAGGTAGTTATTGAGGTCGATGATGGTAGAAGGGTTACTATGTTAGAAGGGTGTACGTAGAGAAGATGACCAGTCCGACTCATCAACGGAAGTACAAAAGAACAGAATTTCTACAATCGGAACAACTCCTCTTCTAATTTTTTGTCAGAAGGAGACTAACACCACTAGTAAACCACCATATGTGTTTCTAGTTTAAAAATACAATATATGGTCTTTGATTATATCTTAATATATGGTTGAACTGGAGTCAATTTTTGTTGGTCTTTTCGTTTCTAGAATACTGGAATCGTCGAAGGAAGAGAGACAATGAAGGGTTGGTGTCCCGGTAATGACCCGTGGTACAGGTGGGTAGGTAACCTTAATCCTGATTTATACCTTCTCATGGTAAGACGAACCGTCAACCAATGCCACACAAACCAGACACGGTTCTTGACACCACCCAAGATCTCACGTGACACTTCTCAATTGGACCATTCAAAGTTACTTTAGTAACAGATTCGTAGACACAGCACAATAGGAAGTCGTGATAGAACAGGTGGAGCGATCGACGAAAGAACATGTGTTTGATACATTCGAGAGGATGGGAGACCCGAACGAAGTAAGGAAAGGAATAAGACAAGGAAATGGGAGCATTATAGAAAGAAAAATTGGTGTCGGTTGTTGGGTATACAAATCCTTACACCGAACTTGTGTTGAGAGGTCTTTCGGAAAAACTGGACACTCTTCTCAATACGGATAACTTGATAAAAATAAAAGGATTTAATGATCTAGTGTTCGTTGTCAAGTTGTTTCTAGGGAATTATAATAGAAATTAGACCCCCGTTACCCGTAGGGAATCTAGGAACTGATTAAAATTTGAATAAATATTAACTAACCACTATTTATAAGACTCGATGAAAATTTTTCTCTTTTTATTAACGTAAACGTTTCCCAAACCCCCTATTAGATTACCAAATACCGTCTAAATATACAGAATTCTTAATAAAACCTTCTTCATAATCTTGACCCCGAACTCTTTTGATATCTCACGAGTATAAAAACGGATTTTTTTTTTTTTAATTTTCACTAAAAAGAAGTGGACAGGGGTGACTATCGTTTTTGAATACATCTAAATACAGAGTCTTTCAACCTGATAGTATAGACACTTTTATCGTTATTTCTTGTACCTTTTACAACTTTTTGATTTCATAAAGAGATCTAGTAAATTTATTAAATTCTTTGTACGTGTAAACCTGGACCTGTCTTACACGCTTCGAGAGGAGAAAAGGAGGAATTAAAAGAAAGGAAAATCTGAGAGGAGGGTTTTGGTACGGAGGATTTATAGTGACGTCGACCTGAAAGGTCTTTGACCTTTTTAATTTGGGACCGATAGTTTATTTACTGGTGAAAATTGTAGAGACTTTCATGTGATTTGGAAGAGATAGAGAAAATAAATTTAAAAGATAAGATGTGTTTGTAATTTTATTCAGGGTGCAACTTGACTAAGTATCAAAAAGACAAGAGGGGAGGGGGAATAATAACGATTATCATTATGATAAAAAAGATAATAAGTAAAATTCATACGTCATAAAGTTAATGTGAATTTATAAGAAAATACACTAGTCCGGAACTTTGAACTGGTGGTTGTATCTTTACAATACTTCTTTATATAAAATTCTAAATGTTCACTGAACGATGGTATATCGGACAAAATTCGTCCTTTTACAAGGATTGTTGTATTTAAAAGTACACACCCAAAATATGGGTTAAAACAATTAAAGTTAATTTTAAACAATTAAACAATTTAAAATGAGACTGACAATGAAAAACCCTGAAAAAACTTAAAGGGTAGTCAAATCAAGTCAAGTCAACGAGTCAGTACAGACTGAGAAACACTAGGGTACCTGACGTCGTCCGGTCCGAAGGGACAAGTAATGGTTGAGGGTCTCGAATGAGTTTTAGTACAGGTAGTTCAGTCACTACGGTAGGTTGGTAGAGTAAGAGACAACGGTGGAAGTGGAGGGTGTAAGTTAGAAAGGATCGTAGTCCCAGAAAAATTTACTCAGTCAAGAAACGTAGTCCACCGGTCTCATGACCTCAAAGTCGAAGTCGTAGTCAGGAAGGTTATTTATAAGTCCTGACTAAAGGAAATCCTAACTGACCAACCTAGAGGAACGACAGGTTCCCTGAGATTTCTCAGAAGAGGTTGTAGTGTCAAGTTTTCGTAGTTAAGAAACCACGAGTCGAAAGAAATACCAGGTTGAGAGTGTAGGTATATACTGATGACCTTTTTGGTATCGAAACTGATCTACGTGAAAACAACCGTTTCACAGAGACGAAAAGTTATACGACAGATCCAACCAGTATCGAAAAGAAGGTTCCTTGTTCCCAGAAAATTAAAGTACCGACGTCAGTGGTAGACGTCACTAAAACCTCGAGTTTTTTACTTAAAGGGTATAATGATGGATTAACTTTCAAAGATATAATGATGGATTATAGTAAAAGTTGTATACTTCAATAATTGTCAGATCGAACATTTAGTTAAGACTAATCAGATACTATTAATGAACATAATTTATAATGACAGACTTCGTTCACCAGATCATGAAAACTAGAAATTTCTTAGGTTTAATCTAACTAACAAATAAGACCAACCTACCACCTATTATCCGAACACTTTAAAGTTTGTCTAACCAATATGGTACAGTCATGTAGTACTAAAGGGTTACGATGGGTGACTTTTGAGTGATACTGAGGAACGGGAGGTCGTAGAAGAAGTCCCACAAGAAATGAAGACACAAGGAGTTCGATATCTAGTCCCCTAACTCGTACCCTTAATATTCTGATATTTTGTGTCTCTGGTGAAACAACATGAAGGTACTTAAGGGACGAAATCCAACGGAATCCATGTACTTTTTATCACAAGGTATCTTTTACTACTGGTGTCACTCCACCCTCCGTGTCCATCTTTTGCGAAACGTGAACGGAAGACTTCTGGCCTAAAAATATTACCTTCTCTCCTACGTTTACATCCTCTACTCCTGTCAGTTCTCCCTAGGTCACTCTAAGTGACGTCTCTTCTAGTTCTCGACAAAAAGAAACGACACCCACAGTCTCGTTCTCTCTCGTTCCTCTCCCCCCAGTCGTGTTATCTTTACCACCTACTGCAACCTCAGTGTCTTTCTGTTGACCTTTCAGTCTTGACAGACATAGTGTCTCAAATCCTTTGGTATCCATATCTGGGGCTAACGGTTGAGGAACGTCTGACAGACTCAGTATTACCGACACATTTAGTTCCCTAACGTCTACCGGTACATCGCCAGTATCCGGTAACACCGGTTCTCCTTCGTAAGTCACCACCGTTTTCGTGACCTCTTCATCTCGACCCGTTTTGTCGGACTTTTCCTCTACCAAAAAAAGAAGTGGTTATTTAAAACGTCGTAGAACCCAGGTTACCTTCTCCTCATTGTTTCTAGTTACTTTCGGTCCACCGATTCCTTTATCATGTACCCCCACACCTCGGACCTTAGGTAGGACTACTCGTCCTAGTACGGTTCCAAAGGGTGGTACCACTACTCTATTTACTGGTCCTTCTGGTGTTTCTCTCCTTCGACTTCGAGACCTGTCAGACACTTAGGGTACTCCTGTTTAAGACAGTGACACCATACCAACGGAGAACGGTAGGACAAGAAAGAGAACGACTTTTTTCTTTTATACCGAAGTTTTACTAATCTATAAATGTTTGTTTTCGAAGAATGGAGAAACAAGGTCATGTTCTACTGGTTTTAAACCCAAGTGTTAGGGCCACTAATTCTCGACAGTAAATCGAAATGAAACGATTTTGTCTGTGTTTTTACAGATTTGAGTAAGTAAAAGAGAAAACCACCTCTCAGTGTTTAACTGGAGATTCAATCACCGTGGTTCAATGTGAGGTTGTTAAAACATGTTCTTATAACCAAAAAGGTGTTTGGATCACGATAGTCTAAAATTTGGAACCGACGACACTACCATTTATAACCATTGAGTACAGAGAACTAAACACAGAGAAAAGCGTAAAAAGTTGGTTAATGAACGTACATAAAAAAAGATACGAACAATTCAAGTTAAGGAAATGATTGAAAAATAATTTAACAATCACAAGATTAGTAAAATAAATGTCCAGAGAAAGAAATAATTCCTCTAGTCGGTAAACTATATACATAATATTCAAGAAAAAACCGAAGAGGGTCACGAAGTAACAACCATACCATTAAAAAGAAACACGACACATATCATTTAGAATTCACCAAACTACAGTTTAAATAGAAAAAGAAAATTTAAGACTAGAGACACTATCCTAACCGATTCGGAAGGACTTAAATTTTAATAATTTTATCATTAGAGACAGATAAGATCTCGAAATAATCTAAAGGAAAAATATAATGTCACAAACTTAAAAGACCTCAAATTAAAACTATATTCCTAAATCCATTAATTGAGAAAAATAAAGAGACTTTTCGATCGACCCACAAGACTACGGTAAAGAAAACCACTCTTTAGTAAACGGTTGACGGAAAAGTGTTTCATTTCGTAAGTATTCATGAACCCAATTAAAAGTGAAGAAAAATAAACATCAGAGAAGATCTAGGTCCTGATTTGGGAATTTATGTTAACTAAAATTGTGGACCATCGTTTAAAAGACCTATCAGAGTGTACATAAAACATACACACACACACACACACACACACACACACACATACTCCTTGAAACGGTTACAAAATAATTCAGTCGGAGTTTAACTTTTTTTTTTTAGATAAACATGAATCTTACGATAACGTGACTTACTCATACAATTGAACCTCCCTTAACGGTAGAAATATCGACTTTAGAAGAAAAGACATTAATTTCACACATAAAATAAATAAATTCTGAAAGGATTTACCTTAAAATTTCAAAAGAAATGTGTAATGTCTATTTGTAGGACGTATAAAGAAATTTTAGATAAGTGTCCATAAAATAGAAAAACATCGATAACATTCAATTTAGAAAAAAAAAAAATTGAAACATCAAATTTATAACAAATATATAGGGTCCAAGCTAGGGACCCAGCCCTCCTAGGGGACCTCTTCCTTTACCGTTGGGTGAGGTCATGAGAACGGACCTCTTAGGGTACCTCCCTCCTCGGACCATCCGATGTCAGGTACCCCAGTGTCTCTCAGCCTGTACTGACTCACTGAAGTGGAGTGGAGTGGAGGTATATATCCTTTCGATAACTAAAGACATTTAATTAAAATATTGACAAAAAGAATCATAACAAGGAGTAGTAAATTTTTATCAAAAAATCAGTTAAGAGAACAAAAGAAATGGTTATGTTTAAGTATATTATACTTTTTCTATACTTTAAGAAGGGAGTAAAGACATATGATAGAGTAAGAAGAGAGAGGAGATGAACATAACCGATCATGAAGGTCTTGTTACATTTTTTTCATCACTATTATCACCGTCAAAAATGGAAATTTGAAGAATTTCTTACGAAGTGCTCATGTATCTTTCTCTTTTGTAGGCTATATTATATTAACCACAAACTCTTTCTGTTCCGTAATTTCTTGATGTTTATTGATCACACCAATCTTTTATCCGAAAGATCCTCATCCGGGTGGAAACTGTGACCGTCCTGGGTTCCGTTCTTTTGGTTTACCTCCGGGTACATAGTATACGAATTTATAATTTTCAGTCTTTATTTCAATTGTTTAATTATTTTATGTAGGATAGAAAGTGAGAATTATTTATGTGAAAATATTATTGGGCCTTCCGTCTTAAGA